>CM062807.1:986890350-987219802 GCA_031772625.1 Pinus tabuliformis | reverse complement strand
TCGAGTAAAATAACTCTTAAAAATAAATTAATATCCTAAATTTTAAAAAAGTTAAAATATATCACATTCTTATTATTAAATTTTATATTATTATTGTTTCCAAATTACTAATAAAAATTAAAATAAACTTATATTAATAATTTTATAAAATATACCTTTATATTATATAATTGTTTTTATTTTTTCACTTAATCTTAAAATTAATAAATTTTATGTTAATGTTAAGTTTTTATTTAAAACATAGATTACATTTTTCCTACTCTTCACCTCCCTTATTATTATTGTTATTATTATTAAATAAATCTTCCATCTTATATAATATAAAATCATTAAATTTTATATTAATATTTTTTATTTCTCACTTTAATAATAAATTTTTATTTCCTTTGGAAAAACCAATTTCTCTGAACACGTTGAATAAATAATAAAAATAGCACATTGAATAAAAAGTTAAAATAGAAAATAATAGAATTAAGATTAAAAATCAATTGAGAAAATTCAAAACACAAATTAATAAATAATCATAATTATAATAATAATAATTATTTTATATTTATATTTTATATTGATAAATAATAATTAATAATACTATTTATTTATTTATAATCATTTAAGTTATTAATATAAACAAATCATTAATTATTATTATAAATAAAATAATAATATAAACCAAGAATTAACTAATAAATTAAAGAAACTAATAATCCTAAATTATCTATAATAACCATTAACAATAACTATTTATTTATAATAATAATATAATAATTATTGTAAAGAAATAATTAAATAATTAATTATTATTATAAATATTAATATAAATAAAATAGTTAATAATTTTTACTATCAATAATGAAATAATAATTTATAGAAAAAAAAAATAAAATAATTAATAATAAATCAATGATTATTAATAATATTATAAATGAAATAATTAATTATTTATAATAATTGTCTATTCATTTATAATAAAAGATGAAATAGATAATCAAATTTATTTATTTAAAACAAAAGGAAAGAAAACAATAACTAAGATATTTGAGGCGAATTGGAAGATCTAATCTGCATTATTAAAGGAAGCCAACTTCCACTGATCTTGATCCCATTGTCCCTATTGAGATTATGGGGATGCTTCATAATCTCAAGAGCCTCCCTAATTTTCTTCTTTAATATTATTCTTGGCATTCTCCAAACAAACATGGTGCTTTGTTTTTTATGAATATTCTGCAAGGACTAAAGTGCGAGATCTTCCATTTTTAATGTTAGCTCCCTGTTCTTTCAATTTTCTGATGTCATACCCTGTCTAATTGTTCTAAGTGCTATGGATTGGGTGAATAAGTCTTTCTTCCCCAAGATTCTAACAATATTATCAATTACCCCTAATTGTATGATAGGAAAACTTTGCCACATTGAAAATGAACTTGAGGTTCTTGAGATATAACCCTCATTTCAACTCTTTTTATAACTTTTTTAATTTCATTTCCCTTATATTTATTATAAGTTAAGCATAAATAAGTTAAATGCTTTTTTAATTATAGCCTATATTTTTAAATACATAAGTTAAATGCTTTTCTCTTCGTCAAAATGCATGCTAATAGTTAGATATCCTAAAGACTCTCACAGCAAGAGTATTAAGTACACTAAACGTTTGAGAAAAATAACGATAAAATTTAGCGTGGAGGTAGCTCTCTCTATGAATTGTTAGTTTTTAACATTACTGGAATTTCAATCCCTTATCCATTTACTATTTTAAAATAGTGAAGGTGGGTAATGGTGCAAAGTTATCAACAAAAATATGTCATTGTGACTAATTATGAAATCTATCAATATGGCTAATTATGAAATCGCGGAAAAGTTTTTTTTAGATATCTTATTTTTCTTCCTCTCTAGTCGTTTTATTTGAATGTCAAAGATGGTAACAATGAAATGAATATATTTTCATAATATTTATTAAAGTGATTCCAGCTACGAGGTTAGAATGTCATGTTTTATATAATGTTGTGTTTTTTTTGGTGTAACGGGATTTTTGTATTTTTGTAGATCCGAAGAGGAATATTAGAATAATGGCATTTTTTAAAGATAAAATAGCACAACCACTCAAAAAATATTCTATATTGATGAATGAGGAAATTACACACATATTTATACAAACAAAAGTCTCAAGATAGGAACTCTATCTTAGACGTACAGTAGTGTGGTTGAGAGATTCTCTCAACCACACACTAAACTAGGAGAAACTATATTCTAGCTAATTCCTATTATGTAAGAACAAACTCCTCAAATGGAGAATTACAACCATAGACAAGTAGGAATTAATTATTTCTAACTCCCCCCCTTAATGACTACTTGTCATGCTTGTGATTCACAAAGTCTGGTTGTGGTCAAACTGCATATATGTACCTGCAAATCCACCACCATCAGGCGAATTGCATGTGCAGAACTTCCAAAAACAAAGAGAGATCAGTGCCTTTCTAAGCCAAATATTCATGTTCAAATAACAATCGCAAACAGTTGCGCTGATTGCGCCTTTCGACGCAACTGTCAGATAGAAAAGTGCGCCAACCCTCTTATGCTCAGACACACCAATATCTGAGGCCGTGAGCCAAGTGTTACTGTAGTCCACCTGCTCCTACGAGCACAAAGCTCCCATGTACACGTTAGCCACTCAGGCAATATGCCACCACCGGGCAAACCCGGAACTTAAATGTGCCACCTCTGGGCAAATCCTATAGCCACTAAGGCTCTATGGATGGTTTCTAGCTCACCACCAACCAGCCACAAAGGCAATCCATTACAAAGTGGTTTTAAGATCACCACGAACTTTCAAATACCTTTAAAAGGCTTACATTTCATTCAACGTTTTGGAGTTTCTCGGTACATACAATGACCATTACAACAACTGGACTTGCTTATAACATGTTAGGGAGTCTATTCCACAAACCACACTAACTTAAACAAACATCTATTTTGTTGTCCACCATAAACGTTGTTGCTGCTGCTTTACCTCATCTATTCAAATAACTTCTTGGAACTCCATGCTTAACCTGTCATTCGTTAGAGTTGCAAATTCTAAAAAAATAACTTTGCCTACATTGAGTTAGCTAGGCTCAATAAGGCTCAATAATATTTAAACATGATTCCAAGAAAATACAACATAAACTCTTCAAATTTAATTTCTCTATCTCCGCCCAAAGATGATTATTTCCCAAACATAACAACAACTATTTTTCACCAACGATACCTATGAGGGGTCTACTGATAAAGAAATGGATTGACGACCTTTCACCTGGACTCAATGCAGTGCATTCAAACACTGATGATCCAGACATAGGCACACAGCCATACGAAGAGAACACAATTTTCCCTTCAAAATAATAATCCAGGACTCCATGGTCCAATCCTCCATCGCATTCAAGGTCAATCCGGATTCCCAGATCTCTCTGATCCCTATTCCTGCAAATTTTGTCAAATGTGGAAGAAACTCTGGTCCATCTCTCTGAACAGCTTCCACTGCGGCCTTATAAGCAGTGCTCGCATTAATCGCCGCTTCTTGGGCCTTCAGCAACACCTGATACGCGTTCCCCTGAATAGGCTCTACATCGATCAAATAAGTTCCACCTAGATTTCAACACAACTAACACCTCCTCAGATCTGGTAGCAGTTACAGGCTTCATGCCTCTTCAAAGCCAAAGATCATTGTTCTCAGGCCAAATGCCCACGCATGTCAGTAAGCTCACATCAACGAGCCATAAATGCCTCGCTCCAACCATGATCCAATCTCTTAGACTGCACCGGGTCAAATAAGAGTGGCTCACGAGTGGCCACACTCACAATAGTGCCATCTCAGCCAACTTAGGCACATGAACTCTATTCAACACTTCCAATGTGGCAGTCACGAGGCAACCTTGGACCAGACAGATCCTTTCAACAATGCTCTTCTCTGCAGTATCCAATACCACAACACATCCTCTCTTCTCCAGTCTTCTCCATGCAGCAGATCCCTCATTCAGCAATAACGTTCACTCGCACAACATGTCGTTTCAATTCACCGGCACAACGTTTCTCAGCACTTTGTCACTGCTACTAAATGAGGTCTCAGACTCAGATTTGGCTCCCATGCAGATCCAACACCTTCACGCGAACAACAACACACTAGGCAATCTCCACCTCCAGGCTCCACGCAAATTCAAGTGCAATCTGGCAACCACTATCCACCGCTTGCTCGGCACACACCGCCGGGCTCGACCTATCTGCTGCTTCCTGATCGGATCTCCACACACCTCTGTCGGCATTGTCGCATTCGCCTCTCCAGTGCTTGGGAACGGGGCTTATGCCCTGAACATTGAGGCTCCACCGATCAAGCACTCACGCAGATTCAATATGAAGCCCAACAGATTCAAAAGGAAAAACAAATAGAGCCCTTCCCCTCCAGAAAATAGATTCAGACTCAACGACTTCGATTCTTTGTAGAGCTTGAGCCCACGTGTAGCATTCCTCAGCGATCTCCACGGCAGAGTCATGGCAGCTTTCGCCAACCCAATCCTAGATTCGACAACTGGAAACTTTGGCCTTCAAGCAAGAGATCTCAGCCTCCTCCTCGGCAGTCCGCGCACCCTCTGAATCTAAAAGCAGAACACAGATTCGGATCCTCCAAAGCGTGCAACAAACAGCGTGCAGAAAACAGCAGGCCGCCAGCCATGGTGGTCACTCCACCTCCATGCATCGATGGATATCCAAGATGCAGACCACTGTGTGGCCTCCTCCAACAGTAGTAAACAGAAGCTTTAGTAGCGTCTAACGCCTCGTTTCTTCGTTTGTGTCAATTGTGCTCTTCGACAGAATATGAGCGCTCAACACCCAAGCAGTCTTCAACACAATGGCCTCACACACTCTCTGCAATCTTGATTCCAAGGAGTTCATCATCATATATGAACGAAGCAAAACCTCCATTAATCGAGCAGCCTCGTTGATACCTGACAAACTGTGCACACTTCCTCCGCAAATCTGCGTTGGCACCCCTTTAGAAGTCAAAGAACCAATCCACACACCAGTCAGCTCCATGTTCACACAGATCCATGCTCTTAGCTCCACAGATCCTAGTATCTCCACAAATCTAGTCAGCTCCAAAGTTCCATGCTCAATCACTGTGAATTTCAACAGGAAGAGAACACACCAAAAATCGGCAACTGAGAGATCCAAGAGAGATCAAGGTAAACCCGACGTGAAGTGATAGACATACACCACAATCTGCTTGGCTCATACTTCACAGCTTCAACGCGTCTCCATCTCACGGAGGGTCATTCATACAGCGACGACAACATTCCGCTATAATTTTGCGCGGTAATACAGATCTAGCAGCTCCAAAGATTCATTCACGGACACAACGCATATAGACAAATATCATCTGCACATGGACAAACAAAACACATCCCTACAAGATCCATCGATATGTAGGGTCCACACACCAGCAGATCCACCAACACACAGTCCCACCTGAACACTTACCAACACCGCCGGTTTGACCACGCTGCACTGCTGGCTTAACTACTCAGCAGTCACAGGATCTGAGCAATCTAAGAAATCTGATCTCTGCTGCATAAAACCTAATGGTGGATTCTCAGCATGGTGATCCCTGAGTGCATTGAGATCTCCTCCAGTGCAATAACCCATAACCCAGGCAACAATCTTGTTCTCTTTCCGTGCGCTCTCTCTTCAATCCATCGCTCTTTTTCTCCATGACAGGTTTGCTCATAACCTTCATGGCTAGCACAGGCTTCTCACAGTCTTGACCCTAGGCCAAAAACACAGTCCCCGTGGCGCCCCTACCAACCACTTTCACGGGCCGTTGACCACGGGCTCCTTTGCTCGATCGACGAAGGGCCATACCACTGCGCCACCGCTCGACTAGTTCCTTCCAAGCAGCCACTATTCACACCGGTATCCAGTCCCTTTGCTGGAAACAAGGCACCACCGATCCTGATTCACCAATCCTAATTCACGCACGACTGCATACATACAGATCTCTGACTTTGAAGATGCCGCAAATCCAGCAATAGATCTCGGATCCCGTTTTAGCGCGATGCACCTTCCACAACAGATCTCAGTTCTTATGATTCACTTGATCTGTCGATATGCCGATCTTCTTTCCTTCGCTCTATAAAGACGCCCGCAGGTCTTCATCGGCAACCGAGTTTAGAATTTCTTGAATACGCTAGACCAAACCATCAGCACGCTTTATCATGATTTCAATGAGCCACGTTTAAACAAATAAAAAAATGATGGAAAAACACAGAAAATGGATTGGCAAACTAATCTCTTTATTTCCTCAGCCCAGGATGGGCCAAGCCCACGAGGGGCGAGGCCCTTAGTGCTCTGATACCAAGATAAAATAGCACAACCACTCAAAAAATATTCTATATTGATGAATGAGGAAATTACACACATATTTATACAAACAAAAGTCTCAAGATAGGAATTCTATCTTAGACGTACAGTAGTGTGGTTGAGAGATTCTCTCAACCACACACTAAACTAGGAGAAACTATATTCTAGCTAATTCCTATTATGTAGGAACAAACTCCTCAAATGGAGAATTACAACCATAGACAAGTAGGAATTAATTATTTCTAACTTCTAAATAGACAAAGTGGGTATTTTCTTAAAAAATATATATATTTTAAAACTAGACCAATAAGCCATTATGATCTATTATACTTTCTTTAAACATAAAACTTTATAATAAAAAAAATTAAATTGATACTTACATCACTAAACAAATGAAAATCATAAAATTTCCATGCCAAACTTGACCTGACTTGACTGGTGAGGTTAATCTATCACATACTCTACAAA
The DNA here is from genome assembly GCA_031772625.1 of Pinus tabuliformis. Lineage (NCBI taxonomy): Eukaryota > Viridiplantae > Streptophyta > Pinopsida > Pinales > Pinaceae > Pinus > Pinus tabuliformis. Next base: position 987,212,953 of record CM062807.1, on the reverse strand, counting down.
ATTGAATTTTTATGATTGCGTAAAGTGTCCTCTCAAACTTTTCAATATACCTACTTTAACATGTGCCCTACAACAATCACATAGACACGCCAAATCACCCGATCTCATATCCCCCCTGGAGTTAGTTTTATGTATAATTGTTGTTGATAATGAATGTGTATGGGTGTTCATTGGTATAAAGGAAACATTAATAATACTTGGTTGTGAAACACAAACTAAGTAGGATAAGTGGTTAGGCGTAGTCCACGAACATAAGTATTGGTGAAAAGAAAGTGTTCGGTGGTGCCGCACCTCGCCTAGCACGGTTGAAAGAATACCGCCGGCTTGGGGGCGTGACATGACCTAACCTGACTAGTGAGGTTAATCTATCACATACTTTACAAAATTGAATTTTTATGATTGTGTAAAGTGTTCTCTCAAACTTTTCAATATACCTACTTAAACATGTGCCCTACAACAATCACATAGACACGCCAAATCACCCGATCTCATATCCCCCTGCAGTTAGTTTTATGAGCAGCGAGGTGGCCCAAATACACCCACTTCTGCCGCAGGAGCAAAGGCCAGGCAAGGCGTTGTCTACCGAGGATGGGAAATTTGCGGAGACAGCAAAAGAATTGTTGGAATTTGGATATTTTTTTCTCAGCAAAATTAATAGGAGTATTTGAATCTTATAGCACAATTAAAAATTTATAAGTACCTAAAATTCTGAACTTAACCATTGTAATTTAAATTTCCTAAAACTTTTACCAGATTTTATTAAAATCTTGCTATAAATTCCATTATTTCTGAACAAATTTGAAACCTCTTTAGATTACGAGTAAAGGCGATGGTAAAACAAATTTGAGAATTGTTGGAATTTGGTTATTTTTTCTTAGTAAAATTAATAAAAAAAATATTTGAATCTTATTTTTAATGATAGAAATAGATATAGCAAAATAAAAAATTTATAAATATTCAAAATCTTAAACTTGACAATTATAACTCAAATTTTCCAAAATTTCTACCTGATTTTATTAAAATCTTACCATAAATTCCATTATTTCTAAACAAATTTGAAAACTCGTTAGATTATGCGTAAAGTCAATGGTAAATAAATAAACCCTGCCCACGGCCCGTCGTTGGGGATGGAAACATAGGTTGTCAGCGTCACTTCGCCTCTTGCAAAACTGCTGGCAATTGACGCGACGGCTTTGGAGGTGGCGGAAAAGAGTTTGTTTACGAGATGTGCGGTGGACACGTGATAATGTATGTTTTATACGTGTGTTTGTTGCACATTGGAACGTTTCGGATGTCGGATTCCTGGCCGGGAATCTGCAATCGAACGTTTGCATGAAATTTTAGGCAATTTTTAACGGCCATACACAAATCCAACAATGACATACCATAGTGTGTTGCTCAGAAATCCAACAATGACATACCATAGTATGTTGCTCAGACATGTCGATGCATTTTCCAGCACAGTTCAGTGTAATGAATGTAGGTAGTGCGGTTGGTTTTCGTGACTCGTGAATACAGGATGGATTTGAAATTTACTTAACCCATTAAATGCCATTCCCACTCTAAGAATTTCAAACTTGTTTCAAGCGGGAAAAGTTTCAAAATGATAGTGAGTGTTCACTAAATTCCCTAATCATCATCTGGTTCCCGAATATGGGCCTATCTAGGCTATCGTTGGGCATGTAGTCGTAAACGATGAAAATCTGCTTCCGCATTCTGAACCAACCCCGGAGAGGAACCAGGTTCCTGTGCTGCGTGGGCCCCAAGGTCGAGATCTTTGCAACGAAACCTTTCATTCCCTCCTGCCAGGGTGAGCGCCCCTGTAAACCTTGCTGAAACCACTGTAGCCCATGCCAGAATCCTTTCGTGGCGATGTTGAGTTCCCTATAAGTGAACCTATGGGGCCAAAACTCAATTGTTTCTTTGCACTTGCCTCTTTTGAAAACCACCGCCGCAATCACCACAAACAAGAGAACGAGAGTTGCCATGGTAACGCTGGCTATCCATCCCCGTCTGGAACGTTTGGAATACATGTGAGATATCAATTGCGGGCGCCGTGCCTTCTCTGGTGAAGCTCCACGCCAAAGCGTAATGGTCTTCGATGAAATTCCCCGTAGTCGCTGAAAATCCAACGAACACATTTTCTTACAGAACGCTCTCCATTTCTGTGGTCTCTGCAAGCCTGCCAACATTATGGTAACGCTAATGTGGCTTTGCAGATGATCGTAATCGATCCAGGCCTGTATGTTGCGCCCACTCTTGAGGCTGAATTCATGGAAATCGTCCCCATTGTAATACTCGGCAGTCTCAGTCCGCACTGAAATCAGGTTTTTGATATCCAACCCCACATGATTGCGGTTGGGATCATCCAATTCGACACTCTCGTTCGTATCGAACTCCACTGCGAACAAGTGATTGTATGTCTGCCTGTTGCTAGTAATGTTAAACAAGCCTAGATACTAAGAAACTCGCCAAGAGAGATTTTTTTTATTTTTATTTTTGAAAATGTAAATTTGAAGGGTCAAAATTGCAATGTTGAAGAGTCCACGTGGCAAAGAAGATAAACCTTGAAATAGTTTTAAATTGTTTTTATTTTTTATTTTTTTATTTTTTAATCAATTTAACTTTCATTAGACTTGCCAGATTATTACGAAATTAGTCGTCTCAGTAACCCTAAATTGTTGTTCCAGGTTAACCGTTGCAATTAATATCATCCTTCTAGTAATATCATCCTTATGATTTTCAAAAGACAGTGAGTAGTAAGGACTACTTTGTGGACTTATATAGATTTTGCTGCTAGTGTGGATGTGAAGTGACTGTTATTATGAGATTTTTATTTTAAATGGAATTAATCTTACATCTATATATGTTGCTTCAATTTCAAGTTTTAATATTTGAAGTTTTAGTATTTTAAGAATAAGTGAAGTGAGTGTTTATAGGGATATTTTTAAATAGAATTAAATATATGATAAAGGTATATATATTGTTTTAATTTAAATTTTAATATTCTATTCTATTGGGATTTTAAATAAAATTTAAAAAATTATATGTTATTTTAATTTTATGTTTTAATATTTTAAGAAAATATATAAGATGAGGGTTAGAATAACAATTTTTCAATAAAATTATATATCTATCTATCTATCTATCTATATATATATATATATATATATATTACTTGTGTGCTCATTACCAAGGTTGGAAGTGCACGAGATGTGGAAGTTTTTTCATCAAAAGGTTCCAACACGGTGGGGAAGTAATGTCCCTCAACTTGGGATAAAATTGGCGGACAACTCCTATTTGAATGGGCAGAGTCTCTCTTTCTATGTCACCACTAGCGATGGAGCAACGATCACTTCCTATGATGTCGTTGATGCAAATTGGCAATTCGGTCGGACCTGTGAAGGACTTAAAATATAAGTTATGTTTACTAAAATGCCCACATCTAAAGCAGAAGCGATGAAGCTCAAGTGGCTCCTCTTAGAGTTTCTTAGAGTTGAACTTGGGATACACATTTTTCCACCCACTTCTTATTGTTGCTAATGTATGTAAGTTTTTTCCTCAATACGTACACATCTGACTGATAGGACCTCCTATGTATAAGTTTGAGTCTCGTAACCCAACATTGCAACTATGGGCCTCTTATTTAGAAGTTTGGCTCTCGTAACACTGCAACTACATTGAAGAGTTGTATCCCGCTCTTAGTTTGTAAATTTAAATTAAACATCGATCCGCCCATTTGTGCAGTGATCCAGGAGGATCTCGTGAGTCCAGCATGAGCGGAGTCTTCAGTGGTTCAACATCGAACTGATCGTCAAATTATCATTGGTCGATGAGGTTTTGAACTTTATCAGCTTCGCCAATATTCGTCGTCAGCATTCAGTGTCCGATATCTTCAGCTTCAACAATGATGTTATGGTTGTCCGATGATGTCAATGGTTGATATGGTTTTCATGGTATTCAGAGGATACTGTTTTGTACCTGGTTGTCGACATGGGTTTGTCGTCAGTTCCGCCGGAGTTTGGTTGTCGACATGGGTTTGTCGTCAGTTCCGCCGGGGTTTGGTTGTCGACATGGGTTTGTCGTCAGTTCCGCCGGGGTTTGGTTGTCGACATGGGTTTGTCATCATATGATGTTGATAATGTCGCTTTGTGACGAAGAGGTACATGGGTTTTTATATCAAAACCAAATAGATCCTTTAACCTAAGCTAGTTCTAAAACTAAACCTAAGACATTATCTAAAACTTATGTTAAAAAACCTAGCCTTAGAAAGCTAAGGTACAAACCTAATAAAACACCTAAAGACTTAAAACTATACCTAGAACCTAAAAATTGAATTCAAAAATTCTTTTCCTAATTCTAAAACCCTTTCGGGCTTTAATACAAAGCAAAAGTGTTAATAAATACTCCGCAGGCTCTAAACCGCAGAGGGTTAGCCTCACCGTGGCGGAGTAAACTATGATCATGTCAGCGAATATGGGAGATAGCAGCTATGGGTAAGCAGGTGTCGGAGGTCCAGGATAACCGTGTGGAAACCAATGGTTACAGGTCATGTGACAGGTCACAAGCATCGCCGGCAGTTACCGGAACTGGCGGAGCCCTAACTGCGAGGTCAACTCACCGTTCACATGCGCTGTCAGCACTTCCTTGCCTGGTGACATGACGGCTAACGATTTTGAGTTATTGTAAGGTGCGAAGTGGGTTTTTAAAATTCAATTTTGATATTTTAATTACACCTAGGCCTAATGACACTATGTGACATTAATTCACTAAACCTAAAACCCTAAACTCATCCCTAAAATTAGCACATGCATTCTAAAGTTGGGAAACAAAGGTTAGAGTGTATTTGCAGGGTTATAAAGCCAGAGTTTGGTTCATTGAAGAGGGAGAGTGGTTTTTGAGTTTTGTGTGCAAATTTTGGAGAACATAGGTTGTTTTGTTTTCAGCGTAACAAGAGCATCGGGAGTCAGAATTGGGAACCATGACAGGCATTGGAAAGATCTTTCAAAGAGATTTCTTGTGACGGTGACCAGAAGTGCCTGCGTGCACAATCTGTCTGGTTAATTTGTTATGTAATCGCCCTCCTCAGATTCAATCCTAATAAAGCGGTCACCCATCTTGAAAGCGGACCCGGAGACATAGTCCATCAGGGACGAACTCCATAATCAATCTTGTTGTATGGTATCGTTGTGTTTTTGCTGTTTTTCACTTCTATTTACATCTTGTTTATGTTTCTCACCTGTCGTAAAGTCTTTCCTTTTCAATCGATTCTCACAGTTAAAAGCACTTAAAGTTAACATTTGGTTCAATGATGGCAATAATCAATTCTACTTCAATTTAACATATGATCATTTCAGATCATGCAATAATTTGGGGTGGCTCTATACTGTATAAGTTGCATATTTCTTCAATGCTTAAATTGGAGATACCTAAATGTTACTGTTGGTGGCAGTTGTCACGGATTTTCTTTGACTTTGACAAATGCATTTTCAATGTAGAGTGATTCAGTTGATTGGGTTAGATGACTGCATTATATAGAATTATATCGAGATCATTGAAATTGTTGTCTCTTAGCTTGCAACTTCGCTTGTTTCTAGTTTGTTTAAAGAGAAAGGGAAAAAACGATGTCGCAATTTATAGTCCACTTTCACTAATACTAATCTCCTTTGCTTTCCCAAGATTAATCTCTCTGCTAATCACAATTCAATAGGGAAATCAAAGTTTTTGATTTCTTTTCACGGATGAGCCTCACACACAACACTTAACTTAATTTTTTAACAATCTTGCCTTTTATGAGTAAGGCTATTAATTACGTACTAATGACAAAATTCCATTAGCTTCCATTACGTATTAACTACGTACTAATGGCTATTAATTTCAGGTAAGTTACTCCTCTTCTTTGAAGTTTTCAAAATTTCCATAAAAGTTTATGCTACTTTCTGTCGCAGGAGCCAATGAAGGTGAATTTGATGATATCAATACAAATGCAAAATTGAGCGAATGGAAACCGAATATCTGTAAATTTATTGGAAGATGTTTGTGGTATAGGTATTTGGAATGATAGGCACTGATTGAATCTCCTTAGAAGATGTTTGTGGTACAAGTATTTGGAATGATAGGACCTGATTGAATCTCCTTAACATTTCCATAGAAAATCTCCACAATTTTGTTTTACCATCTCGATTCAAAATCCTTTTCCTCCCACATCGGTGGTTTGGCATATTGTTATCTTATAACCATGCTTTTCCTTTTGTTCCAACATAAAATACTCACGCATGTTTCATTTCGCCTTAAGGGAAATTGTGGTTTTCAAAATAGTCAATATTCGTGTCTATGTTCAAGCTTTGTCGCGTTTTTTAAATGGAGTTATTTTTAGTGCGATTTTTTGGATTTCTAGTGTTGGAATATTATGGAAAATTTTGAGATTGAAATCTTGATTTGTATTATTATATATGGATTCAACACCTTGGAAAACCCCTACAATACTTGGATTGTGGAGGGGTTACCCATCAAACTTGCGATGTCAATAAATTCCTACCGAATTTTAGGGAAATGAGACCCAAAAAACCACTAGAAAAACTTCCAAAAAAATCTCACTAAAAAACTCATTTTCAAATAAAACAATTAAATTTATTTGCCCTCTATTGCTTCTCAAGGTCAAGTTCAGAAACTACACATTCTAAAAGGAACTTTTTGCGCAGAGACTTTGTATTAAGTTTTCTTTTTTCCTAAAGTTATTATGTAGGGTTGAAATGTGGAATTGTATAAAGGAGTGTATAAAAAATTCGTTGAAATATGCCGCAAGTATTTATTGGAGTTAATTTCGCAATTTTGTTAAAATTTACTAGATATGCATAGATATGCATGTAATTTTCATAACTAAAAAATTTAAATTTTTAAATATTTATTTTATTTTTATAATTAAAAATATATTTTAAATAAGTAAAAATTATAATCTCATTTATAATTTATAACTTATAAGTGTATAATTGATTTCCTTAAAAAATCAATAAGAGAATTTCACTAAATACATTCTACAAGCACAAAACCAAATTTAGTAATAATTATTAAAATAAAACCATATTTAAACGGTTGGATAGGCAAATGTGCCTTGAGTTTATTGCATTTGAAAAGTGGAATATAAGACGATTCTTTTGAGCAAAATGAGAAGATTCTATTGTATTTTTGAGCGACAAACAAATTTTTCAATATGGTGTATAGTATTTTGTAAGAGAATTAATGCAGTTGATATAGACTAATAAAAGTATTTTGGAAGTTTTTATATCGTGTCACTGCCTTTTTATAATAAGGCATTTAAATTTTAAATCTTATAAGGTAAATAGTATTTCATAAAACAATGATCACTAGTTTATATTAAATTATTACTATTATTATTATTAATTATAAAAGATATATATATATATATATATATTTCTCTCCATTTTATTATGGAGATTCTTAATTTAGAAACAAGTTTTGTTATAATACATTGAGGTAATGTCTTACTTTCTGTTGTCTTCCTTTCTTTGCTTGTTCGCTTCTCTCTCTTAAACTGGTCCAAAGCCAAAATTGACAAAAGCTAAACTAGCGAACGCTATGATTTGTTTCTCTAAAGCCTTTTTATCATTGAAGCCTCTACTTTCTTCATTAAAAAAAGAAAAATACAAATTTTATGTGAATTCCTATAAGCATGCGTATGTCATTTAAAAATGAAGTCAAGGAATTGCACAATGATGTGATATGGGTGCTCACTTCTTTGGATTCCAAAGACGTGTGACGAAGATGAGACTGCCACAGAGTCCTTGTTCTATTGAATACTTCCCAACATACATCGATGTATTTATTTCTTTTTTTTTTTTCCTTTTTTTTTAATGAAGGATGTTTCCCTTGCCTTCCTTTGTTTTCTTTCCTTTTCTTTCATGTTTTCTTCTCTCTCTATTCCAAAGCCAACACTAACAAAAGTTAAACTACCAAAAGTTGTGAACTATTTCTATGAAGCCTTTTTATCATTGATGCTTTTATTTTCTTCATTTTCCTCTAATTTTCCTTTGCATTAAAATTGTGTCTCTTCATATCCCTTTTCTCCCATTTTCTTTTATTTTCATATTTAAATGTCAATTTTGCACGTTTGTCTTTTCAAATAACTTCTACCCCTAACTGGGGTTAGAGACAACAGAGATACATTACAACTTGAAAAAGAATATTAGTGCAACTTGAACAGAGATACATTACAACTTGAAAAAGAATATTAGTGCAACTTGTACAAATGATGAAGAAATAGAGGCACTATCTTCTGGAAAAGAATATATGGATCATCGAGTCCTTCAATACCTACAAATCAAGAGAAATATGCAACAGGTGAGACATTATAAATTGCTGAGATTCTTACAATGATTTTCACCTATTAATCAAGTACAAGAAAGGAGCCACAAATAAGCAAACATACATTCGCATATATTCTTTGTTGACCACCGGTGATAAAGATTTCTAACAATTGGGGTGATAATGTAGCTTGAGCCTTTCACCAATGATATTATGAGTGAAGACTACATAGGAAATCCAGATTTTAGAGCAGTATAGAAGTAGTTGTAGGAGAGAGTTTGCACTTCCATGGAAGGAAATGAATATTACCTATGATATATAATGGCAAACCGTCCACCGTTGGAACTAGGTCTCGCTGTATTTCTTAGTTGCCTGTTTAATTTAATATGATGACAACCATATAAGCTATAACCATCAACGTTTAAACCTATTTAAACAGTCGTTGAATACGTTACCACCACTAAATGGTTTTTTGTTTACCAAATCCCCAATCGATAAGACTTTGTTAATATGGTATGTCGCTAAACCTGTTTGCCATATTTTAAACTGTTAGTTGTCGGTTCTGCTCACTGCAGATGCCTTTAGAACCATAATCGTTAAGTTATACTTAACATAATTTTGTTTAAACGAATCATCGAAATTTTAACTATTGAAATCCATCGTAATTTTTCAGCTACGTTGGTAGTGTCTGAATCGACCATTCGTTGGGTACCATGTGGCACTATCTGATTGGGCCACATGGCCCCATGTTATTGGGCCGCTAAACTTGTTCTTGACTTAGTAGAGAGATATTATCTTTGGTGGTTCGTAGTGGTGCCACTTCTTTTATCTTGTGTTCTGGTAAATTAAGCCCCCAAGCCTCTAAATTTGGCCGAATTGTCAAAGTTGATATTTCTCTAAAAAAATTTGGTGTTGTGCTAAATCTATGATTTTTGCCTAGTTTGACTAAAAACTTTGATTGGGTGTAACTTCTACATACGAATTGAGATCGAGGAGGAATTTGTGTTGTTGGAAAGCTTGTGATGAGCTCTACAATCTGGTCCTAGTTTTACTAAAATTTGAAGAATTTTACTTTTACATCATTAGATATCCACCTAGATCAGTCCTTGGTTCATTAGTAAATTTCTCTACAGTTTTATTCTCTCTTTCTTCTTGTTTTGCAAGTATCTAGTATAATAATTTTTTTTCCAAACTTAGATCCTATAATTTTCATTAAAATCCAATATATCCCTGTTGCCTTATTCAGAAAACAGTTACATACAAATTGAGATTGAGGAAGCATTTTCGTTTTTGGAAACCTTGTGATGAGCTCTAAAACCTAGTCCTGGTTTTACTACAATTTGAAGAATTTTACTTTTGCATCATTAAATATCTACCTAAATCAGGCTTTGGTTCATTAGTAAATTTTTGTAGAATTTTATTCTCTTTTTTTTCTTGTTTTGCAAGTTTCAGTATAATATTTTTTTTCCAAAGTTAAATCCTATAATTTTTATTAAAATCCAATATAGCGTTGTTGCCTTATTCAAAAAACTACATTGAGAACCTTTGATAGACATATCTTGCAACCTTATTCTTTTCTCATTCTCGTTAAACTATGAGAAGGATATCAAGCATGCTTTTAACTCGTTTTAAAGGTATTGAAATCTTGATGAACAAGGGAGGCTGCATGGCAGCTAATCCCTGCCTTGGGGATTTTGTAAGAAAATTTAGGAAGCATCCCAATTTCATAGTGCTGGTAGTGTTGTTGAATAATGATGTCTGTGTTGTTGGAAGATCAAAGTGGTGCTTTTAATACAAACTCTAGAAGGAAAGTTATGGAAATTAGGCCTCTAAGCGAAAGTTAGGGTTTGAGAAGGCGTTGTAAGGCTACCTGTAAAGAAAATTCAGGCTTTAGACGCTAGGTTAGGACTCGGTGACCCATCCTTTTTGAAAAGAGCAGGCAAGGCAAATAGACTTGCCCTACCCTATGATTTCTCAGCAATGAGGTGGGGTCGCCCGCTTGACGTATGAGTAAACAAAGGTACCCGCTCGCTTCTCTTTTCCGCCACATCGTAATTACATATATAAAAGATAGGAAGCATGCCACTCCGTCCCTTTCCCTGAAGCAAGATATCAAAGCCATGCTGGTTTCTCCCGTCCGGAAAGAGAAGTCTCTAGCATTCCCAACCTATTAAGATTAATATGGCAAGTGTGATTCCAGACCTATGAATGCTTTATATTAGCCTGTCCATCTAGACCCAGTCTGTTAACGCTATAAGATTGGGGGCATTCCAAGGGTTGGGTAAGTGAGGTTCAGAATGAAAGGTTAGTAGAGCAGGTGGGTTGGTGGTAATGGTAAAGGGGACTAGGCAGGTGGGTAGCGGGTAAATACTCAAGGTCAAAGTGTAAGTGCTAGCCCAAGCAAGCCGCCCTTCCAATATAGTTTGGTTGTAGTTGTTCCTAGGCAATGAAGAGTGTGAGTTGTCCATCTGACATCAAGTCTTTATCAAGTAGGCAGAGGTCCTAGCAATGTTGTCTGTGTTCATTTCTCAAAGCGTATCTGAGGGTTCAGCCCGGCCCAAAAAGAGACAAACATCGTGCTCTGTACTAAGCATGATCTCAATAAGCGTGTTCTATGGAACGCACAAAAGTACATACATCATTGGAGGACATATCCATTGGTCTAGAGCCCAAAATGACTTACTTGTTGTGTGGAAGGGAGAGGGGTGTACAAGCTTTCTTGCGTGGTTTGATCCCTCACTCAGGCCCCTAATACCGTGATGGAATATGACGAGTCAAAACGCGCTTAAATGGAACATAAGACCGAAACTTGTGTTCTAGAAACAGTACTTAGAACCTACGTCCTTCCGAGCATGTGTTGTTTCCAATCCCATTCATCTCCCTTTCGAGCATGTGTTGTTTCTAATCCCATTGATCTCTCAGTTTGATCTCTTAGTTGAGCAGATGAGTTCAACACCAGCACATCTATTTTTGTCGGAAGCCCGTGTCTTCAATAATCCAGTCTATAGTAACTATAGTGAATAGGTTGTGGATAAGCTGCATCTACATAGAGTAGTGATTACAGATGTATTATAAGTAATCTACACATCATATTGAATTAGTATAGATTACTTGTGACAATTTAGCTCGCATATCGTCACTAGTCCTGTAATCTCAAGTGTTTACACAAGGCTATGTGAGAGTTAACATATTCACAGAGATTGAATACACTGAATACGTGCTTACTCCACACTGTATATAGTCTAGATAGTCTCTTGGTTACACTATCATGATATACCAATATTGTATAGGTATTAGTGTTCCATATGATACAAGCTTATCTATACTTAAGCTCTCACTATTTCTACCTTATTAAGATGTATCCAGATACCTGCTTGCTTCTATTCCCATATAGTGGTCATACAACAATCGTTATCTGATACTGGTAAACAAAGGCATATATGGTATGTAAGTTCAATGTAAGGAATCAAGCATGAAGGTGCATACTTTTTTAGCCTGCTCTCCTTACGTCCACCTTAGGTACGCAAATAACTTACTTATTGGTGTTTGCGGGGTCACACTCATCAAGCAACAGATAGTACTAAACAAGCTGAATGCCTTTTTTCTTGTTTTGCAAGTATCTAGTATAATATATTTTTTTTCAAACTTAGATCCTATAATATTTATTAAAATCCAATATATCCCCGTTGCCTTATTTGAAAAATAGTTACATACGAATTGAGATTGAGGAAGCATTTTCATTGTTGGAAAGCTTGTGATGAGCTCTAAAACCCGGTCCTGGTTTTACTACAATTTGAAGACTTTTACTTTTGCATCATTAAATATTCTCCTAAATCAGTCTTTGGTTCATTAGTAAATTTTTGTAGAATTTTATTCTCTTTTTTTTCTTGTTTTGCAAGTATCTAGTATAATATTTTTTTTCCAAAGTTAAATCCTATAATTTTTATTAAAATCCAATATAGCGTTGTTGCCTTATTCAAAAAACTACATTGAGAACCTTTGATAGACATATCTTGCAACCTTATTCTTTTCTCATTCTCGTTAAACTATGAGAAGGATATCAAGCATGCTTTTAACTCGTTTTAAAGGTATTGAAATCTTGATGAACAAGGGAGGCTGCATGGCAGCTAATCCCTGCCTTGGGGATTTTTTTCGAAAACTTAGGAAGCATCCCAATTTCATAGTGCTGGTAGTGTTGTTGAATAATGATGTCTGTGTTGTTGAAAGATCAAAGTGGTGGCTTTAATACAAACTCTAGAAGGAAAGTTATGGAAATTAGGCCTCTAAGTGAAAGTTAAGGTTTGAGAAGGCGTTGTAAGGCTATCTATAAAGAAAAGTCAGGCTTTAGATGCTAGGTTAGGACTCGGTGACCCATCCTTTCTGAAAAGAGTAGGCAAGGCAAATAGACTCGCCCTACCCTATGATTTCTCAGCGATGAGGTGTGGTCGCCCGCCTGACGTATGGGTAAACAAAGGTACCCGCTCACTTCTCTTTTCCGCCACATCGTAATTACATATATAAAATATAGGAAGCATGCCACTTTGTCCCTTTCCCTGAAGCAAGATATGAGAGCCATGTTGGTTTCTCCCGTCTGGATAGAGAAGTCTCTAGCATTCCCAACCTATTAAGATTAATAAGGCAAGTGTGATTCTAGGCCTGTGAATGCTTTATATTAGCTTTTCCATCCAGCCCCGGTCCATTAACGCTATAATATTTTGGGTATTCCAAGGGTTGGGTAAGTGAGGTTCAGAATGAAAGGTTAGTAGAGTAGGTGGGTTGGTGGTAACGGTAAAGGGGACTAGGCAGGTGGGTAGCGGGTAAATACTCAAGGTTAAAGTGTAAGTGCCAACCCAAGCAAGCCACCCTTCCAATATAGTTTGGCTGTAGTTGTTCCTAGGTAATGAAGAGTGTGAGTTGTCCATCCGACATCAAGTCTTTATCAAGTAGGCAGAGGTCCTAGCAATGCTGTCTGTGTTCATTTCTCAAAGCGTATCTGAGGGTTCAGCCCGGCCCAACAAGAGACAAACATCGTGCTTTGTACTAAGCATGATCTCAATAAGTGTGTTCTATGGAACGCACAAAAGTACATACATCATTGGAGGACATATCCATTGGTCTAGAGCCCAAAATGACTTACTTGTTGTGTGGAAGGGAGAGGGGTGCACGACAAGCTTGCTTACGTGGTTTGATCCCTCACTCAGGCCCCTAATACCGTGATGGAATATGACCAGTCAAAACGCGCTTAAATGGAACATAAGACCGAAACTTGTGTTCCAGAAATGGTACTTAGAACCTACGTCCTTCCGAGCATGTGTTGTTTCCAATCCCATTCATCTCCCTTTCGAGCATGCGTTGTTTCTAATCCCATTGATCTCTCAGTTTGATCTCTTAGTCGAGCAGATGAGTTCAACACTAGCACCTATCTATTTTTGTCGGAAGCCCGTGTCTTTAATAATCCAGTCTATAGTAACTATAGTGAATAGGTTGTGGATAAGATGCATCTACATAGAGTAGTGATAACAGACGTATTATAAGTAATCTACACATCATATTGAATTAGTATAGCTTACTTGTGACATTTTAGCTCGTATATCGTCACTAGTCCCGTAATCTCAAGTGTTTACACAAGGCTATGTGAGAGTTAACATATTCACAGAGATTGAATACACTGAATATGTGCTTACTCCACACTGTATACAGTCTAGATAGTCTCTTGGTTACACTATCAAGATATACCAATATTGTATAGGTATTAGTGTTCCATATGATACAAGCTTATCTATACTTAAGCTCTCACTATTTCTACCTTATTGAGATGTATCCAGATACCTTCTTGCTTCTATTCCCATATAGTGGTCATGCAACAATCTCTATCTGATACTGGTAAACTATGGCATATATGGTATGTAAGTTCAATGTAAGTAATCAAGCATGCAGGTGCATACTTTTTTAGCCTACTCTCCTTACGTCCATTACCTTAGGTAAGCAGATAACTTACTTACTGGTGTTTGCGGGGTCACACTCATCAAGCAACAGATAGTACTAGATGAGCTTAATGCCTTTTTTCGAGCATCTCACTTAAACTGTATGCGGACAGCCATCTCAATCTATTTGCTCCATTACCACAAATTGGAAATAATATAAATACTATACAAGAGAATAAAAAATTCCCGATTAAGCCTATTGTGGACTCGGACGCTCTAGAGGAACACCAACAAGCCATAATCAAGCTCTATAGTCACAAGTTAATTAATCATCTTGCTTTTAATTGCAAATGCCATAATTCTAACAAAATGTAGGACATATTGACACACGCAGAAGCACATGACACATGCCCACAATGACATATGCAGAAGCACATGATAATGTGACTGGTTGAAGAGCCCTTTGGTTGATGAAGAGAAGCCCTGCACGAATTGTTTTCTCACTATTGTAACAAAAACTCCTTTTTTGGGAAATTTCTTGCAAGACATTCAAAACCATTTTAGATCTGTAAAGAAGTGCTTTCCAAACCATTTTAGATTTGTAAAGAAGTGCTTTGGAAGGCATACTTGTGATACAACTAGTCTTGGTTGCAATCCGATGGAAGAAAGAGACAGGGGTAAGACTAAGATGATGGTCCCACTGGTTTTAGCCTAATAGCGCAACATCCACAGTTGAGTAGCTCAGTTGAGTTAGTGCCTGCTATTACTCACATCAGAGGGTTTGTCATTTGAACTGTTTCTAAACCTCTTGTTGGAATACTGTCTTCAGAGTTAGCTAAAGTTGGAGCAGAAGCATGTCAAGATAAACAAAACAAGAGTGGAAACGGTGGTGATGGCCTGGATTTCATTGTAACAAATGAGAAAAATGATTTCCCTGAGAATAGTTATGGGCAGTAGTTGGGATTGTTCAACTCTACTATGAATGGGGATTCAAATAACAGATTGGTGTCAACTCTACCACGAATGGGGATTCGAATAACAGATTGGTTGCAGTGGAGTTCGATACCAGAAAGAGCAATGGAAATCACGTTCGAAAGTCAGATCCATCACTGGCAGTAACTTCTTCGAAGAGGTGAGGCTAGCTTCCACCGCCTTGCTTTTATATCCATAGCTAGTAACCATTCCATTTTTATCTCACCTTGTTCATTGTATCTCACCACAGAAACACAGCCGACTCTGTCCACTGTATCTCATCTTCGAGAGGGTTTCTTTACCACTCCTACTTCTGAGCAAGGACAACCCATATCAGAAGCACATAATAAGAATGAAGAAGAGGAAAGGGCAGACAAGAGTAAAGCTGAGGAGGATAATGAAAGACAACAGGAAGCTTACCTTTGGATACATACCAACCGAACTGAGCCTTTGGGTGCATCTTTGCTTCTGCAAGTTTGCGGGGTCATCATTTCGGTCAACTGCCTATGCTGTTGGTGTGACTGTAGTATGCTACAGAAGCCACAAAGAAAGGTAATTATCCTTACATTTGAATTCGATTTACATTTGAATTCGGTATCCATAGCTATTGTAGAGAAACTATTGCAGAGAAAGGTAATGGTATCTGTTGCAGAGAAACTATTACTGAGAAAGGTAATCGCCACTTTGATAGAGACCTCCTCTCACCACTTTGATAGAGACCTCATGTGGCAAAACACATCTTCATGCAAGCCCTCGTCTCCTCTGGCCATGCGCATTTTCATGCATCCCTCCTCTCCTCTCGCCACATGCATCTTTATGCAGGCCACACAGACCACCTGTCTATTTGCCACCTGTTTGCACCTGTCTGTCTAAAATAAGACAATGTTTGTCTCCACAAAATTTGATATCAGTGAACATCCCAAGCATTAGGCATGATATCAGAGAACATCCAAATTCAAAGCATTAAATGCCTAGCATTAATGCTAACATCAAGCTGATCTATCAATGATCTAATATTGATAGGAAAAACATAAATATATATAACCTAAGTTTTTGCCTCCCCGCCTCGGGAAGAGGCCAAATAAGATAGTAAATCACTATGTATCTAAAAAATTTCATTATACTCCATGAACTGGCAGTAACAAACAGCTCACAAACAGCGCAACTAATATTAACATCATGGTTTTCGATTACTATAGTCCCTCGCCATTGCCAGATGGCATGGACTAATAAGACACACATATTATTTCACTTTTAAATCTTTTTGGGATCATTAAAGTTGAATGAAAAAGACACTAATAAAGATACATGGTTGTTTTTTTACATTCTTAAGACTATGAAGGAGATCGAACAAACAATAATGTGATGGAAAAAGAATTGTAAATTGCAGTACAATATGGTTTACTATCTATATGTTAAAATACATGAATGAAAAAATATTAAGCTTTAGAAACTCTTCTTTGATGTAAATACGTAGCTTCATTTCAAATATAATTTCATGGTATTCTGTGGAGTTCCACTAGTTACATAAATCTTAATTTGTAATGAATATTCCATAAAATTTGAAATAAATAATATGGATTCAGTGTAAATGTGAAGAAATTATATTGTATATTTATAGAAAGATTTTACTTTTAAGAGAAAAGTATACATATATTAAAATTTATTATGATAAATTAAGTTAGAGATTTTTTATTTTTAATGTCAATATGGAAAAAATTACCTTAATTGTTTTTTAAACTTTTGAAATTTAGCCAAATAATTTCTCTTAAAAAGAAAGTGGGAAATTTCCATTTGATTAAATTTAACCAAATAATTTCTTTTAAAAAGAACATGGGTGCTCCCAATTTGATCTATGTACTACAATTCAAGAGAAACAATATGTTTTTATTTTTTATTTTATTTTAAAAAAGTGTATGAAATATAAAGATATTTTTTTTTAAATAGTAAATTTATTTGAAATCAGTAAGGAACAAGCCAACATTGTTCTCATAATAACACTCAAAATCTCCTCCATCACCTATTGAAATTGGTCCTTCATAGATGCCTATTAACAACTTCAGTAGGTGTATTGAGCATTTTCATAGCAATGTAAAAAATGTTTGCACTATGCCTTTTTACTAATAAACATAGGAATAAGCATGTGCTTTTAACACCTATGGTCTAGAAAAAAATTACTTGGTAAACTATGTGGCATACTGCATGGCAATATAAGTAGTGCCAAGGCTTTAGGAGGAAGAAAGCTTATGTGTTTTTAAGAATGAATACACATAGTTGCATTAACATATTCTTGAGAACCTAGTTGCCTGAAAATCATCCCTCAAGTTTTTGGTAATGGCTATTTAGAATTTTTCTAAGCAATGCATCTATATATGGAGCACCAAAGGCTTTAAATGACAATTTTTGTAAGAGAAAATGAAATATATATCCATAAAATGTTATAACCAAAATATAATTCCTCAAATAACACTAACCCGAAATATTGGTGGTGTCTTCATCAATAAATTAACCATATTATGTTAATTCCATGAAAAGTATATGTTGGATCATATTTAAAATACATAATTTATGGTACCTACTTCACATTACATAAATACATCCACACTTATATTGCTAATTTTAGTAGACTATTTTCCCTTTATTACATGAATGGGGTGTATGGTGTCCCTCCATCACCCTTTGAGATGTGTTGTTTTAAATGCGTGTACCTATGATGTACATTCATAAGATAGGATTCTAAATATGAGTGTTGGCCTCAATTCTATGAGTGAAGTAATTTGAGAAGTGTGGCCATAAGCAAGGATTATGTGGATTCATAAAATATATGAAAACATTGGTTGTGCATGAAGAAACCACAATCTTATTAGAGTTGAAAATAGTTGTTTTTTTTATAAGTAATAATTGTTTATATACAAATCCTTAGAATCGTCTTCTAAATAGCACCATGTAGATATCTTTTTTTTTTCTCGTTTTCAATATATGTGTTTTTTTCTATAATCCATAGAAATGTATGAAATGCTTCAAGACATGGATAAACTTGGTCATGGTTATAAATTTCTTTAACTTTAATAACCACTTCACTTCTTATTATGTTCTTAGTACTTTATCGAAAAATAAAGAAAACTTATATGAAAAGCTTATTGGAAATAATTTGCATCCATTCTTGAATATGATTTAATAATCTTGGGTATGTTTTAATAAAAAGGCTAGGATATTCATCTTAATTGCAGTATTCCACTATAATTATAAAATGTATCATTTTAAAATAGAAAAATATAAACTTCCACTTTAAAATGATAATTGTTTCTTAATATTGATAGTAATCTCTTCCATAACTCTAAACTACTATTATAACACTTTTCCTATTATAATATATTACAATTTCAATTAAAACTTAAACTAATAGTAACTTCAATAATACGTCTATAAATATAACACTTTGTTTTTAATGACATTAACCCAATCTAATCTGGTAAGACAAAAAAAAAACCCTTACAATAAACATAAGTAAAAAATATATATTCCATAATAAAGCATTTTAATATATTTATATTTTTAATACTCAAAATGAATAAAAACCAATATAAACAATGATATGATAGTGATAAATTAATATAATAATCATTTTATCAAGAATAAATTAACATTTATTCTCCTCTTTTATAAAGTAAATATATTGACAGTTAAATAATTATTCATATGATGGAATACAAATATTTGATATCGCAAAAAAATCCATAATTTTTTTTATGAATGAAAAAATCATAGTACAAATCTAATATATTAACAAAGATTGCAGGCAATCGTAGTTCTTGCCGATTTGAGAGCACATTTTACATTTGCTATAATGTATATTTATGGAAATCAAGGCATTTGAAAAATGTGCATAATAGATAATTGTGGAATATTTATAATTTGATACATTTTCTGCACCTGACAGAGTCAAACATCATTGTCAAAGTCATACAACATTCTGCATAAAAGTCGAACAGAATAGATAAAATATTGCCTTCTACAGGACCATGCATTGAGCTAACGTGTAATACTGTCATGTTGATTTAGGGGTGACAACCGCTGATTCCCTCCGAGAATAGCAAATGAATTGTGTTAGATTGTTCTCCGAGAATAGCAATTGAAAATGGTGTAATATTGTTCTCCGAGAATAGCAAATGTATAGCAAAGCAAGGTGAACACACGTTTGGGTCTTGTAACACTACAACTACATTAAAGGCCTTTATCACGCTCTTAGCTTGTAAATCTGAATTAAACGTTGATTTTCCCATTCGTGCTGGAGTGGCGATATAATATTGTATAAGTTGAATATTTGTTCAATGCTTAAATTGAAGATTACCTAAATGTTACTGTTGGTGGAAGCTGTAGCGGGTGTTCTTTGACTTTGAAAAATGCGTTTTCAATGTAGATTGATTCAGTTCACTGGGTTAGATAGTTGCATTATATAGAATTATATGGAGATCATTGAAATTCTTGTCTCTCAGCTTGCAACTTTTCTTCTTTTTAGTTTGTTTAAAGAGAAAAGGAAAAACGATGTCGCAATTTATACTCCATTTTCATTAATACTAATCTACTTCGCTTTCCCAAGACTAAACTCTATGTTAATCACAATTCAATAGGGAAATCAAAGCTTGTGATTTCTTTTCACGAATGAGCTTCACACACGACACTAGTGACTAATGACTACATTCCATTAGCTTCCACATTTTCATACCCATTACTATGAGGTTTCGGGCAAGTTACTCCTCTTCTTTGAAGTTTTTAAAGTGTCCATAAAATTTTCTGATACTTTTTGTCACTTCATTGAATTTGGTGATATCATACAAAAATGCAGAACTGAGCGAACTGAAACTGAATGTCTGTAAATTTATTGGAAGATGTTTGTGGTACAAGTATTTGGAATGAAAAAACCTGATTGAACCTCTTTATCATTTCCATAGAAAATCTCCAGAATTCTGTTTTACCATCTCAATTTGAAATCTCTTTCCGCCCAGATCAGTGGTTTGGCATATTGCTCTCTTAAAACCACGATTTTCCTTTTTTTCCAACATCAAAAGGTCACGCATGTTTCGTTTGGACTCAAGTGAAATTTCCGTTTTCAAAATATTCAATACTAGTGTATATTCAAGCTTTGTCATGTTTTTTCAAGTAGGCCAATCAAACGCGCATCCATGAGGTTTCCGTTTTTGAGATTTTTATATTTTATATTTTATTTTCATTCTGATGCTTTTCAAGTTCGGAAACCACGCATTCTAAAAGAAACTTTTTGGGTAGAGACTATGTATTAGCTTTTTTTTCCCTAAAGTTATTGTGTAGGGTTGAAATGTGGAATTGTATAAAGGGAGTGTATAAAAGATTTGTTGAAATTATGACACAATTATTTTGATGTATTGGAGTTAATTTTAGAATTATGTTAAAATTCACTAGATATTTTAAATTATAAAGTAATTTCCATAATTAAAAAAAAAATCAAATTTTTAAATATTCAATTTATTTTTATAACTGAAAATACATTTTAAATAACTAGAAATTATAACCTCACTCATATGTATTGTATAACTGATTTCCTTTAAAAAAATAGATATATAAAATAGTTAAGATAACTTCACTAAATAGATTGTACAAATTCAAAATCAAATTTAACAATAATTATTGAAAAAAAAAAACATATTTAAACTATTGAGAGGGAAATGTGCCTCGAGTCTATTATAGTTGAAAGGAGGAATATAAGACGATTCTATTGAGCTAAATAAGATGATTCTATTAAGCTATTATATGTTTGATCCAGGAGGATCCGTTGATTTAATTGCACAGGTGTTCAAGTGTCGTCATCAGTGTTCAGTGTCATCATCAGCATGCAGTTCATGGATGTCATTCAGTTTCGACAGTGTTGGTTATGGATCAGGTTGTTCAGGTAATGTTCATAGTGTTCATGTCGTTTAGTTGATATGGGTTGTACTTGGTTGTCGACATGAGTTCATCGACAGTTCCCTAAGACTTGGACAATGACATGTGTTTAGTCATTTGTCTTTGCAGGATTGGTGTCGACATGGTTGTGTCGTCCATCACAGAGGTTTGATATGTCATCACGGTTGTCATCGTGGCAAAGGATCAATATCGTCATTTGTCGACGATAGGCATGTGGTTTTATGTCACATTGTGACAAAATATTGTAATAGGGGTTTTTCTTAAGTTTTATACCTAAACCCTAAGTCCTATCACCTAACTCCTAAAACATCAATGGTCCAAAACCTATGTCAAAAACATTAAAATTCAAACCCTATGAAATAACCCTCTCGGCCTTTGTTTATAATAAAACTATAAACATATTATAAAACAATATAAAACTGTTAATAGCCCTAAATGTTGGCTGCTAACCGTATCGGAACCACCAGAGACAGGGTTCATATGACCATATGTGTAAAGACTGTCAGAGTTAACTATCGGAACCGTAGCCGCGTCGGAGGTCCTAACTGCAACAGTCAGCATGTGAATGCGCGTTGAAAAGCTGTCGGGGTTAGCTTTAACCGGAACCAGTTACCGTGGCAGTGTAAACATGTGAGGGGGGATTCACCGTCAGTGTTAGCCACAACGGGTTAGGTGGGCAGTTACGGTTAGGCATGGCAGCGCTATGTGAGTGGCGGGATAACCGCCACCATCAACCGTTATGGTGAATGGTCAGCGAAACTGCCGAACTCCAAAATCACAATTATGATCTGTTCACATGTGTTGTTAGTGCCCTCCACTCGGTTAGCTAGCCGCTAACAGTTTCAGGCTAACCTATAGTCTAAAAGTGGATTTTTGTTGCATTTTGTGGTGCCAACTAATTCCTCCACCATGAAACCCTACCTTAGGTGTCAATTGGCAACTAGACCGAGGCTGCCAAACATCCAGATTGCAACTTCATTCATCCTAAATTCAGCCAAGGTGGTTTCAATGTATCCACAAGCCTTTAAAAGGCGGATTTGTCCATCGAAAGACAAGAGAGTGGTTTTTAACTTTTGTATGCAGATTCTGGAGGACATAGGCGATTTTGTTTTCAGTGTTTCGACAACATCCGAGGTCGGTTTTGGAAACCATAAGCAGCGTTGGAAAGCTGGTTCAGAGGGCTATCAGATGACAGAGGTCAGAATTGCCTGTGTGCAAGTTTAGTCTGACTAAATCATTGTGTAATCGACTCCTTTCTTCTCATTCCTAATAAAAACGGTCGCCCATCTTGAAAGTGGACCCAAAGACGTAGTCCATCAGGGACGAACTCCATCATCAATTTGCTGTCTGGTATAACTGTGTTTTTACTGTTTGCACTTCTGTTATGCATCGATTTCATGTTTAATCAGTTGTCGTAAAGTGTTCTGCTCAAGCAGTTTACCTCGATTTCCGTGCTTTTAGTTATCATTCAAATCATTAATGGTTATTCAATTCTACATCAGTATTTAGTTTTTGGTCATTTCAGATCATATAATTTGGTATCAGAGCAGATTGCATTTGTAGAATGTGCCATTGAATGTTAACCATGTCAAAGTCGCAACGAGGAGAAGGAATCCTTGAGCAGATCGATGCAGAGATTAGAAAGCGATGAGTCGTTCAGAAATCAACCATGTCAAGACCTGATGCAGGTGAAAACACTAAAACTAAGATGAGTGAAGAACAGTTTTAGCAAGCGTTCTTAACTATGCAATAGATGTTGGGAGAATTGTACAAAGACAAGAAGGCGAGAGATGCTTCTTCTTCAAAGATGTCGAAGAAGGACAAAGGTAAAGGCAAGGCTGATAAACCACCTTCACCTCCATCATCTCCATCATCCTATTCTTCTTCTTCTTCCAGTGCAGAATCTAAAACGGAAAAGAAACCTAAGAAAACATCTCTTTTGAAACTTGATGTTAAATTTGAGTTACCTGTTTATGATAGTGAAATGAATCCCAAAAAGCTAGATAATTGGATAAAGCAGTTAGAAGTGTATTGTTGCATTCAGAACATTTCTAGCAATAAAACTAAAATTCAGTTAGCTACACTTAGA
Organism: Pinus tabuliformis; assembly: GCA_031772625.1. Lineage (NCBI taxonomy): Eukaryota > Viridiplantae > Streptophyta > Pinopsida > Pinales > Pinaceae > Pinus > Pinus tabuliformis. Next base: position 987,189,706 of record CM062807.1, on the reverse strand, counting down.
ATGGGGGGAACAACTTTAATCTGGTGGGAAAGTAAAACTCAGATAGATGTAAAGCATAAAGGAAAAGTTGTCTCTTCATGGTCTAAGTTTTTAAAAGCTCTTAGGAAACAGTTCTATCCTTTAGGATACATGCAGAAAGTTGTTATTGATTGACAATATCTGAGGCAAGGTAAAGGGCAGAGTCTTCAGGAGTTTACGAAGGAGTTCAGAAAGAAAGCATTGGCACTTGGTATTTCATTGGATACACATGAAACTTTGTTAAAATACATCGGTAGTTTACATTCATATTTGCAGCATACATTATTGATGTTTAATCCTGATGATTTTGATGAGGTGTGTGTTCAAGCCATACATATTGAATCAGGTGGCAGACCATTCAAGTTTTCATCACAGTCATCCAAAGTGTTGGAAACCAAAGATTCCAGTGACAGTAAGGGGAAGAACATTTCAAAGAGAAAGAAATCAGCGATCGTTCAGAAGGAAAGACCTACTTGTTCTCATTGCCAGAGAATCGGTCATGATGAATCAAAGTGCTGGAAACTTCATCCAGAACTTAAGCCCAAAAAGTTCCTTAAGGCGAAAGATGAAAAAAAGGCCATTGCAGCAGTCCAACAGGATCTAGGTTCAGATTCAAGTGATGAAAGGAGGATAACTGCCATCGTTACAACATGTAAAACTTCTGACACTGGTTCAAGTTCGAAAACTATTGTATGTTCTTCAAACATAATTCCTTCACATGAGGATAAAAGAGTTGAACTCTCCCACATAAGGATAACTTCTAAGCATACAAAGATTGACACAATGTTTGACAGTGGATCGCAAGAAAATTTAATATTTGAACATATAGTTAATCGATTGGGATTGGAGACACAGAATCATCCAAGACCATACCCATTAGGTTGGATTAATAAATCAACTCAGATACACGTCACAAAGTAGTGTCGGTTAAAATTTGCAATTACATCCCAGCAGACATATGTGGAGTTGTCTTAGGAAGTCCTTATCTTTATGATAGAGATGCAGTGTTTTACAGAAGAGAACATAAATATCACGTAATGAAAGAAGGGGTTGAATTTATTGTTAGGGCACATAAAGTCAAATCAAACTTGGATTTAATTGTTACAAATCGAGTTAAGCAGTTAATAAGTTCAAGTAAATATGTACTCATGTTTATTAAGGAAGAACATAAGGATGATTGTTTGGAATGCAAGATTCAGTTTATAGATCAATTGGTCAAGGTGGTTAATTCTGTTCCAAGAAATCTTATTCTTAAACAGGATAAGCAACATGAGATACATTCAATGTCCTATGAACATATTCTTAAAGACAGAATGAATCTCAACTCATTCATTCAACTGAATTCTAGAAACTATCATCATCAGCAGTGTATTGCAGGGATTGGTACATGTGAATCTAATCAGAGACTTGTTTCAGATGGTATGTTTATTTTCAGTTTCAGGGGTGCAGGTCAGTATTGGGGAAAATCAGTGTTACATTTCTTTGGTATTGCATCATCATTTCATGCTTTAAAAATTAATGAAGCCTCTTTTCAAGTGGAGAGGAAGTCTATAAGTTTTCATGACAAATCATTTTCAAAAGCAGATCTAAAGTATCCTTATAATGATTTGAAAACTAATGCAAGTGTTAGTCAATGGAGATATCAGTTAATAGATGAAGAAATAGTGATTCAAGTAAGTCAACAATTACTTAGATACTTTCAAAGTCAAACTATGTTGCAACATTCTTTACATCACAGCTGGATGATTTTTGTGCAGCAAGTTCACTTAGTAATGAGTTAACAGGAAAGAAAATCAAGTCAAGTAATTGATATGAAGTCAAAATCAAAGGAGTCTTTGAATATTTCAATTATTCCGGAAAGTATATTGTTAATACCCATCAGATGTATTGAACAAAGTTCTAAAACTACTATTTTCAAAGATGTTTTTGAATCACTAACTCATGATTCTTCGTGGAAAGAATTCAATTTCCATGTTGATAACATGTTGTTTTTCCATCGTCGCAAGTCGTTTGTACTATAGATGGAAGAAACAGGTCACCGACTAAAAAAGTGCCATGGTCAACATCATCATGGTCATCACTTGCAGGTGATTGATCGAATGTATTAGTACATCGTCAAGTCAAGGTGGAAAGAGAGGGATTTATACCCTCATTGACTATTTGTTTAGTCAAAGTTTTGTGGTCCAAAAGCTTTCAAGTGGAGAGGAATGATCTAGGAGGATCTGTTCATTTAATTGCACAGGTGTTCAAGTGTCGTCATCAGTGTTTAGTGTCATCATCAACATGTAGTTCATGGGTGTTGTTCAGTTTTGACAGTATTGGTTATGGATCAGGTTGTTCAGGTAATGTGCACAGTGGTCATAGCATTTAGCTGATATGGGTTGTACCTGGTTGTCGACATGAGTTCATCAACAGTTCCCCAGGACTTGGACGACGACATGTGTTTAGTCGTTCTTCTTTGCAAAATTTGTGTCGCATGGTTGTGTCATCCATCACAGAGGTTTGATATGTCGTCAAGGTTGTCGTCATTGCAAAGGATCAATATCGTCATTTTTCAACGATAGGCATGTGGTTTTATGTCACATTGTGACAAAAGATTGTAAAAGGGGTTTTTAAAATGTTCTAGACCTAAACCCTAAGTCCTAAAACATCAATGGTCCCTTAAAATTCAAACCCTATGAAATAACCCTCTCGGCCTTTGTTTATAATCAAACTATAAATATATTATAAAACAATATAAAATTGTTAACAGCCCTAACCGCTGGCCGCTAACCGTATCGGAACCACCGGAGAGAGGGTTCATATGACTAGATGTGTAAAGACTGTCAGAGTTAACAATCAGAACCATCGCCGCGTCGGAGGTCCTAACCGCAATAGTTAGCATGTGAACATGCGTTGAAAAGCCACTGGGGTTAGCTTTAACCGCAACTAGTTACCTTGGTAGTGTAAACATGTGAGCGAGGATTTACCATCATTGTTAGCCGCAGCAGGTTTGGTGGGTAGTTACGGTTAGGCATGGCAACACTATGTGAGCGCCGGGATAACCGCCACCGCCAACCGTTAAGGTGAACGGTCAGCAAAACTACCGAACTCCAAAACCACAATTATGATCTGTTCACATGCACTGTCAGCGCCCTCCACCCGGTTATCTAGCCACTAACAGTTTCGGGCTAACCTATAGTCTAAAAGTGGGTTTTTGTTGCGTTTTGTGGTGCCAACTAATTCCTCCACCGTGAAACCCTACCTTAGGTGTCAATTGCCAACTAGAACGAGGCTGCCAAACATTCAGATTGCAACTTCAGCCATCCTAAATTCAGCCAAGGTGGTTTCAATGTATCCACATGCCTTTAAAAGGCGGATTTGTCCATTGAAAGATAGGAGAGTGGTTTTTAATTTTTGTATGCAGATTCTGGAGGACATAGGCGATTTTGTTTTCAGTGTTTCGGGAGCATCCGGGGTCGGTTTTGGAAACCGTAAGCAGCGTTAGAAAGATGATTCAGAGGGCTATCGGATGACAGAGGTCAAAATTTCCTGTGTGCAAGTTCAGTCTGACTAAATCACTGTGTAATAGACTCTTTTCTTCTCATTCCTAATAAAAACGGTCACCCATCTTGAAAGTGGACTTGGAGACGTAGTCCATCAGGGTCGAACTCCGTCATCAATTTTCTATCTGGTATAACTGTGTTTTTACTGTTTGCACTTTTGTTATGCTTCGATTTCATGTTTAGTCAGTTGTCATGAAGTGTTCTTCTCAAGAAGTTTACCTCGATTTCCATGCTTTCAGTTATCATTCAAATCATTAATGGTTAATCAATTCTACATCAGTATTTAGTTTATGATCATTTTAGATCACTGTTTGAGGGACAAACATATTTTTCAATATGGTGTAAGGTTTTCAAGTAATTTTAATTTGGAGCTATGTAATACTAGCACAAACACATTAATTAATGTGGTTGATATAGACTGATAAAATTATTTTGGAAGATTTCTTTTCGAGTTTGTTGATCGTATCGTGCAAGTGTTTCTCATACTTCAAGGCATCACGAAGCAGTGAGGCTTTCTAGATGTGCAACAATTTCCTATTTAAACCTTCATAACATATTGATATATAAATTAAATGGTTGATAAACATAAATCAAAATCAAAACGCTTACCTTACCATCCATCTCACATGACTAAAACTTAAAAAGCCCATAAAAATATTTAAATTATAATTTTATTTTAGATTATTATCATTATTATTATTTATTGTTGGATTGACCATTTGAACCTTGAATCTCATTGTGTACATAGTAACTCATAAAACAACTATCAATAATTAAGCCCTCGGCTTACGTTAAATTAATATCATCATCATCATCATATATATATATATATATATATATATATATATATATATATATATATATATATATATATATATATATATATATATATATATATATATATATATATACCTTAGAGATTCACCTCCACTTTACCATGGAGACTCTTAATATATAAATAAGATTTGTTACGGTACAGTGAGCCAAGACCTTACTTTTTGTTTCTTTCCTTTTCTTGCTTGTTCTCTTCACTTTCTCTCTGGAACTGATCCAAATCCAAAAATTACAAAAGCTAAACCAAAAAAAGTTGTGAACTATTTATTTGAAGCCTTTTTATCATTGATGCCTCTATTTCTTTCATTAAAAATAAACAAAAAGCAACATTTTATGTGAATTACTATAATCATGCATATGCCATTTAAAAATGCATTAGAGGCATTGCGCAATGATGTGATGTGGGTGCTCACTAATCTAGATTCCAAAGAAGTGTGACCAAGGTGAGACTTCAACAAAGTCCTTGTTTCAACAATGCATGGAGTCCTTGTCCTATTGAGTACTTCCCAACAAGCATCGATAGATTTATCTCTTTTTCTTTTTCTTTCTTTTAATGAAGGATGTTTCCATTTCCTTCCTTTCCTTGCTTTACTTTTCTTTCTTGTTCTCTTCTCTCTATCCCTAAAACTGACCCAAAGCCAAAACTGACAAATGCTAAAGTAGTAAAAGCTATGAATTGTTTCTCTAAAGCCTTTTTTATCATTGATGCCCCTATTTTCTTCAATTTCATCTAATTTTCCTTTGCATTAAAATTGTCTCTCTTCATCTCCCTTTTCTCCTATTTTCCTTTATTTTCATAATTAAATGTCAATTTTTCCTCTTTGTCTTTTCCAATGCCTTTTTCAATTTCCTTAGCCATAATAAACCATAATTTATGCCTACTATAGTGATTTCTCAACATTTAGCTTGGACTACATGTCCCATGGCCTTGGTCTTATTTTTTTACCTTTAATATCATTTATTACATGAAACTTTAACCCAAGGCTGTTACAACTACCTCTTTCTACACTTAGTTGGGGTTGGGGATAACAAGGGGTGTGTTAGAACTTGAGGAAGAATATTACTGGAGCTTCTATCTTAGTCATGCCAAATTTCCAATGAATTTTTGAGTTATATACATATACTAGTATGTACGCATTAGGAGCGGTGCTCATGCAAGGAGGAAAACCTATGGGTTACTAGTTAGAGTTGTTTTATAGAGTAGTACTTGAAAACCCGACATATGATACATATATCTTTGCAATTGTACAAGTGATGAAGAAGATGAGGCACTATCTCTTGGGAAAAGAATATATGGATCATTAAGTCCTTCAGTGCCTACATATCAAGAGTAAGATGCAGCAAGTGAGACATTATAAATTGTTAGGATTCTTACTATGGTTTTCACCTATTAATGAAGTACAAGAAAGGAGCCACAAATAAGCCAACATACATTCTTGTTTTATCACCAGTGATAAATATTTCAATTGGGGTGATAATGTACCTTGAGCCTTCCACTAATGATATTATGAGTGAAGACTACAAGGGAAATACATATTTTCGAGGAGTATACAAGTAGTGGAAGGAGAGAGTGTGCACTTCCATGGAAGGAAATGAATATTATCTATAATATATATATACATGTGTGTGTGTGGAAAATTATCCCTCATTGGAACTAGGTCTCACTGTATTTATTAACCGCCCGTTTAATTTAATATGTTGACCACCATATAAATTGTAGAAATTGTTGTTTAAACATATTCAAACTAGTGTTGAATATGTTACCACCACTAAATGGTCTGTCGTTTACCAAGTCACCAACTGATAAAACTTTGTTAATTTGGTATGCTGCCAATCTTGTTTGCAATATTTTAAACCATCAGTTATTAGTTTGGCGAACCACAGACACAGTTGGAACCATAACCATTCAGTTATATTTAACATAATTTGTTTAAAACAAATTGCCAAAATTTTGACTGTTGAAATTTTACCATAAGTTGCTAGCTAGGTTGGTTGTGGCTGATTGGTTCATTTTTTGGGTGTCACGTGGGACCATTTGATTGGGCCACGTGGTCCCATGCTATTGGGCCATGAATCCTTCTCTTAACTTGGAAGAGTGAAATCATATTTGGTGGTTTCGCCAACTGTAGCGTTACTGATGGCTTTGTCTGGCATTTGCTAAATTTATCTGCCAAGCCTCCAAATTTGGCCAGATTGCCAATGCTAGTGACGCTCCAAATTTGTCTAGCGATTTGCTAAATCTATCATGTTTTCCCAATTTGACCAGAAAATTTAACTCAGCGTAACTTCCACACACGAACTAGGAGTGCAGCATAATTTGTGCCATTAGAAAGCTTGTGGTTAGATATTTAACTCGGTCCTAGTTTTACTGCGATCTGAGGAATTATATTTTTGGGTGATTAGGAATCCACCTCGATCAGTCCTTGGTTCATTAGTAAATTTCTTAACAGTTTTATTCTCTCTTCTTTCTTGTTTTACAAGTATCTAGTATAATATTTTTTTTTTCAAACTTAGATCCTATGATTTTTATTAAAATGTAGTATAGCTTTGTTGTATTATTCAAAAACTACATTGAGAACCTTTGATAGACATATCTTGCAACCACAGGGAATATTTCAGGTTTTTCCTACTGAGTTATGAGGTAAAGATGTTTCAATTAAGGTCAAATTTGCATGGGGGCTTCACTCAATGAACCTGTAACATATCATGTGTGTTTGTGGCATACTAAACAATACCCTTAATTTGACTACATATTGAAAATACCTCTATAAGACAAATTGTTTAGCCCCTTACCAATAAAAACTCAATACACATTTCCAATTTAAAAAACCCCTACTTTCCATAGATATTGTAGGTATCCATTTTTTCATTAACATTTTCTATATCCCTTTGTATTTTCTCATTAACTTTGAGCTCCACTTTTTGTACCTGCCAATATAAAAACCCTTTACCCCCTATCATATGCTCAATATATTATGTCATATTTTCCTCAATATGCATCTCCCAATATGAATGCACATGGTATGGTATTATTCCCTCAATGACACCTTCATGTGAATTTGTTAATGTCAAAATGGATTACAATATTTTACTTAGGTAAATTTCGTTCTATGTTTTGAAGGTTTTCAATATCGTAACTTACATGATAGTGTCCACCCTTCACGGATATTTTAGAGTAGCACTTGATTTCCATTTTGTTGGTCATGATGTATTAATTTTTAGGTCCAAGAACCCTCTTTCAAGCTTACGATTTCATCAACTTGATAGGAATTCCTCCCTTCAGCTTATTTCTAGCCATACCATACAAAAGTGGTGTTCCCATTAGATTTTATGGTTCTTGATGGTTGCTTATAGATAATTTTTATCAACACCTAGTTGCATACTATTGCATTGCTATTTTCTTTAACCTGAATTACCACCATTGTATTCACACTTTACCTCTTGAATTTGCATCAATAATGGTTCCATCTTACAACCAAACATTAACTTTGTGAGAGGCCATTGCAATTAGTGGCCTTACTTTGATATACCATTTTACTTTTTATTTTACTTTTCTTATGTTGGTTCTTTGAAAATTAGAAGCAGATGCATATCATCCCGTGAAGTGTCTCTCAAGAAAGAACCTTCTTTCGGTGATCTTTTCATGTTGTTAAAAATGAAAATATGAAACTTTATTTTACTGATATTTTCATTCTCATTAAACTAATGAAAATTTCAAGTTTATTTCCAAGTTCTCCTCTTCATCCAATGATGAAATATGGCATTAACATTGTCTTCTTTTCTCATGCTCTATAAATTATGAAAAATATATCAAACATACTTTTAACCCCTTCTAAAGTTATTGAAAACCTCATGAATAAGGCACACAATTTAGTTCACTTTTAAAAAAATTTGGGATATTTAAAATTGAATAAAAAAACACTAATAAAGGTTGTTTTTTCCATTCGTAAGACTTTAAAGGAGATCGAACATACAAAAATGCGATGGAAAAAGAATTGCCCATTACAATACAATATGGTATACTATTTACATGTATTTGAATACATGTAACGAAAAAATATTAAGCCTTGGCAACTCTTCTTTGATGTAAATACGTAGCTTGATTTCAAATATAATTTTATGGTATTCCCCGTAGTTCCATTAGTTACATAAATCTTAATTTGTAATGAATATTTCATATAATTTGAGATAAATAATCATGGATTCGGTGTAAATGTTAAGAAATTGTATCATATATTTATAGAAATATTTTATTTTTAGGAGAAAAGTATATATAGGGTGAAAAATATTTTGATGAATTAAGTTGGAAATTTTTTATTTTTAATGTCAATATGAAAAAAATAGCCCTTTTTTTAACTTTTGAAATTTAGCGAATTAATTTTTCTTAAAAAGAAAGTGGGTTCTCTCAATTTGATTGAATTTATCTAAATAATTTCCTTTAAAAAGAATATGCTCTCAATTTGATTAATATGCTACAGTTAAAGAGAAACAATATATTTTATTTTGTTTAATTTTTAAAAAGTGTATGAGATATAAAAACAATTTTGTTTAAATAGTAAACTTATTTGAAACAAATAATGAAAAATCCAAAATCTCCTCCATCGCCTATTAAAAGTAGTCCTTTAAAATTATTCCTTCACAACTGCTTATTAATGATTCCAGTAGGTGCATTGAGCATTTTCATAACAATGCAAAAATTGTTCCTTTTACTAATAAACATAGGAATAAGCATGTTCTTTTAACACCTATGGTCTTGAAAAAAATTACTTGGTAAACCATATGATATACTGCATGGAAATATAAGTAGCGCTTAAGGTTATATGATCAAGAAAGCTTATGTGTTTTTAAGAATGCATACACATAGTTGCATTAACATATTCTTGAGAACCTAGTTGACTTAAAATCATCCCTCAAATTTTTGGTAATGACTAACTAGAATTTTGCTAAGCAATGCATCTATATATGGAGCACCAAAGGCTTTAAATGACAATTTGTATAAGAGAAAATGAAATGTATATACATAGGTTGTTGTACCCAAAATACAATTCCTCAACTAACACTAACCCCAAACATTGGTGGCATATTCATCAACAAATGAACCATATTTTGTTCATTCCATGAAAAGTATATATTGAATCATATTTAAAATACCTAAATTATGGTACCTACTTCACATTACATAAAAGACATCCACACTTCATGTATTTTTATTTTTAATAGTTTCGTTTCGCTTTATTACAACAATGGGGTGTATTGTGCCACTCCATCACCCTTTGAGATGTGTTCTTTTAAATTCTTGCACCTATGATGTACATCCATAAGATAGAGCTTCTAAATGTTTGTGTTGGCGTCAATTTTATGAGTGAAGTAGTTTGAGAAGTGTGCTCATAAGTAAGAATCATGTGGATTCATAAATATATGAAAAAATTGGTTCTGGATGAAGAAGCCACAATCCTATTAGAGTTGAAAATAGTTGTGTTCTTATAAATAATAATTGTTTATATATAAATCTTTAGAATCATCCTCTAAACAACACCAAGTAGATATCCTTTTTTTCTCCTTTTCAATATATGTGTTTTTTTCACTTAATTCTATATAATCCATAGAAATGTATGAAATACTTCAAGACATGGATAAACTTGGTCATGGTTATAAATTTCTTTAACTTTAATCAACGGTTTCTTATTATCTTCTAAGTAATCTATGAAAAAATAAAGCAAACTTATATGAAGAGCTTATTGGAAATAATTTGCATTGAATCTTGAATATGCTTTAATAATCTTGGGCATGTTTTAATAAAAGGGATTAGGATATTCATCTTAATTGCATTATTCCACTATAATTATAAAAGGTATCATTTTAAAATAGCAGAATATAAGCTTCCATTCATTGGAGCATTCTTATGTTATTAGAGTTTTGAGGCTTCCATTCTTATGTTATTAGAGTTTTGAGGCTTCCACTTTAAAATGATCATTGTTTTCTTAATATTGATAGTAATCTCTTCCATAACTCTAAACTACTCTTATGAAATTTTTCCAATTATAATCTATTACAATTTAAATTAAAACTTAAACTAATGATAACTTCAATGATACCTCTAAAAATGTTATAATTTTGAAAAATCATAACTACTTTATTTTTAATAACATTAATTAATAATATAAAAAAAAAGTCATTACTATAGACATCCACGTAAAAATATCTCTTCTATAATAAAACATTTTAATATCATTTATATTTTTAATGCTAAAAGTGAATAAAAACTAATATAAATAATGATATGACATTGATAAACTCATATAATAATCATTCTATCAAAAATAATTTAACATTTATTCTCCTCTTTTATATGAAGTGAATAAAAACTAATATAAATAATGATATGACATTGATAAACTCATATAATAATCATTCTATCAAAAATAATTTAACATTTATTCTCCTCTTTTATAAAATAAACGTACTAACAATTAAATAATAATCTTATAGAATAAAAATATTTGATATTGCATAAAAATCCATACATATATATATATTTTATGAATGAAAGAATAAATCATACTGCACATATAATATATTAATAATGATTTTCTAATAAAAATAAATAATGGAAGAAACATTACACTCCATATTTCAGTGGAATTTTGATTCGTACATCACAAAAAAAAATCTGACAGAGCTGCTCATTGAAATAGTTATGGAACTTGTAACGCTGCATCACTAGGAAATATCCAACAAGGTAGCACATTGAGTTAATTTGAAGTACAGCAGCAAATTCCTCTGATCTCCTTCAGCAAACTCCTCTGTACCCCTTCATAGTCATAGCATAAAATAGAAGACTTTTACTAGATTTGGAGGCTGGCAGCTCCATCCTTTCTTACTTCAGTACATATTTAACTAGTCCAGGGATATGAACATCTGAAAAGTAACGAACCCAATCAATACAATTGGCGTCAAAGTTGAACGCTTTCTTGTCTTCCTCTGACATCCTTTTCCAGAGGCCTTCAGTGTTTGTGATGTCAAACCTGTGAGTCGTAACATGGTCAGCTATGGTAAAAATGACAGCTTAATAATTATGTATTAGAAAATATATTTAAGCGGCGCGACACAACCTTCCGTTAAAGAAGACGTATGGCTCGTACAACTCTGCTAAGCGCATGACTTTGTTGTATCTTCGAAGCATCTGTTTGTAACGTTCTGTGAAGTTGCAACACAAGACCTTGTTCACTACATTGAATACCTGTTTTTCAACACCACCACTAGCTGTCACGTACGTATTGAAGTTCAGATGACCTATAAAAGAAGCTGTGGAGTATATATTAAAGATTAATTACCTCTAGGGGTGCTTTGTAACGTCGATGCATGTATTGGCGAAAGCTGCTCATGCTCTTTAGAAAACGGAGCTGTTTTACATGAATTATGTTCCCATCTTTACCAACACATGGGTGCTTCGAAAAATACTTATATGCCTCGTCTGCTGCAACAGAGTTACGCAATGGATTTGCAACAGATGATGCGACGTGATAAACAAAGAGACCGTTCTGGAGTTAGAAATAATGGAGAAATGGTTATGTGGTTGTAACTTACCTTCTTAGTTTAGGAGTTGTTCCTAGAATTTAGGAGGTTGTTTTCAGCTACCTATTTTTCAGTCATGTATTTAATATGTAATATTCATTTATGTAATGCAGAGTGAATGTGAGCGAGAGTCTCCTCCTTGTTTGTTGAGTGCAGTCTCCAGGTGATGTACACACCTGTGAGCTGCAACTCCTTCTGATAATTCAAAGTTTGATTATTTTTATCTTGATATCAGAGCACTTTCAGCATCAAAAGGAGATGAGGATAATATATGGTATGTCGATTCTGGCGCATCCTCGCACATGACCGGTAAGAAAGATTGTTTTGAATTTCTTGAAGAATTTGCATGTGGATCAAAAATTTATTTAGGAGATGACAGTGGGTATGAGATCAAAGGATGTGGAGATATTCCTGTGAAGCTACCTAGTGGCGACATCAAACATCTCAGAAATGTTTTATATGTTCCAGGAATTAAAAAGAATTTGATCTCTGTCTCTATGATAACAGACCAGGACATGCAGGTGCAATTCTTCAAGAATGGATGTGTCATTTAGGATAGCCAATTGGAGACAGTTGCAACAGGAGTACGTGTGGGGAATTTGTACAGATTGAATGCAAGGAGCATGCCACAACAAGCGATGGTTGCAGCAACATCAACAGTTGAAAATCTCTGGCACCAGAGATTTGGACATCTCAATCTACAAGATCTCATCTTACTTAAAAAGAAAGGTATGGTCGATGGACTTCCTGCTTTACATAATATCAAACTGGAATGTGATGGATGTGCACTAGGGAAGATGCATAGAGATGAATTCCCTTTGCATGTTAACAGAAAAGAAAGAGAAATCCTAGAACTAGTGCATACAGATATTTGTGGACCTATGCAGACTAGGTCTATAGGAGGTGCATATTACTTTCTACTGTTTACAGATGATTGCACTAGGTTCTCTTGGGTGTATTTTTTAAGCAAAAAGAGTCAAGCTTTCCGATACTTTAAAGAATTCAAATCTATGATAGAGAACCAAACAGGAAAGAAGATAAAGATTCTCCGCTCGGACCAAGGGGGAGAATACAGGTTAGGTGAGTTCATGAACTTCTGCAAGCAGCATGGGATTATACAGCAATTCACAGTGCCACATACTCCACAGCAGAATGGAGTAGCAGAACGCAAGAACAGGACCCTTGTGGAGTGTGCGAGAAGTATGCTTCAAGGTAAGGGTATTTCTAATGGTCTTTGGGCAGAAGCCATTAATACTGCTGTTTATTTAAAGAATAGGAGTCCTACCAAATGTCTAGGCTTCAAAACCCCCTTTGAAGCATTGTTTGGACTCAAACCAGCAGTCGGTCATTTAAGAATATTTGGATCTAAAGCTTTTGCTCATATACTGAAAGCAGATAGGAAAAAGCTAGACCCCTAAGCCTTGAAATGTATATTTGTAGGATATGGCACAGAGTATAAGGCATACAAGTTATATAATCATGTGACTCATAAAGTGTTTGCAAGCAGAGATGTCATTTTTCATGAACAGACTGAAGATGGAAAGGAAGACTCTAGCAGTGACAGCCACATTCCATTTCTGATAGAACTGAACAGTGAAGAAGAAGAAGAGTAGGAGCAGGAACAGAAACAGGAAGAAGTAGCAGTAGATAGTGTAATAAGTGATGATGCAGGCTCGGAAAGTGTTGAAACAGATAGAGTTGAGGTAAGTCCTTTACCTAGAAGATTAGGTAGGAAGACTAGACTACCTACAAGATTGCAAGGCTATGTTTTAATGTCCAAAATTTTAACCATTGTAGAACCTTCAAACTATGAAGAAGCTAGTAAATCAGATGAATGGAAGGCTGCAATGCATGAAGAAATGGAATCAATATATAGAAACCATACTTGGGATTTAGTTGAGTTGCCAGAAGGAAAAACCCCTATAGGTTGTAAGTGGCTGTATAAACCTAAGATAAATGCAGATGGGAGTGTAGAAAAATTCAAAGCTAGACTAGTAGCAAAGGGTTATTCACAACAGGAAGGAATTGATTTCGATGACACCTTTGCCCCTGTAGCTAAACTAAATACAATTAGAATGCTAATCTGTTTAGCAACAAAACATAAATGGAAGCTACACCAGTTAGATATTAAATCTGCATTTCTGAATGGAGAATTAAAAGAACAAATATATTTAGTACAGCCTACCGGTTTTGTGAAAAAGGGGCAGGAGCATTTAGTGTGTAAACTGCATAAGGCACTTTATGGTTTGAAACAAGCACCCAGGTCATGGTATGACAAAATTGATTCATTTTTTATAGAGCATGGTTTTCATAGGAGCCTCAACGATCCAAACCTGTATACCAAGATAAATAAACAGAGGCAAATCATTTTGATTTCTTTGTATGTGGATGACATGATAATAACAGGGAATGCAAATAATTTGATCAAAGAAATCAAGCAGCAAATATCACAGGTATTTGAAATGAAAGACCTTGGTGATCTTCATTATTGCCTAGGATTAGAGGTATGGAAAGATTCTGGTCAAACTTTTCTAACTCAAGGAAAGTATGCCAGAACCCTGTTGGAAAGATTCAGAATAGAACAGTGTAAAACAGCAGCAACACCATTGCAACAGAACCTCAAGTTAAGCAGTGATGATGGCACAAAACAGGTGGATGCCACTTTGTATAGATAGCTAGTGGGAAGTCTGATATATCTAACGACAACTAGGCCTGATCTGACATACTTTGTTAGTGTGCTGAGCCAGTTTATGTCCATACCACTTGAGAGTCACTGAAATGCAGCAAAATGTGTGTTGAGGTACCTTGGTGGTACTTGTAATTATGGTATTTTATACACTGACCTTTCTGATGTTACTTTAGCAGGTTATTCAGATTCTGGTTGGGTAGGCAACCTGGATGATCGTAGATCCATCACAGGTTATGCATTTAGTATTGGATCCAGGGTTATTTCGTGGAGTAGCAAAAAGCAAAGCACTGTAGCATTATCATCATGTGAAGCAGAGTACCAGGCGTTGTGTGCAGCTACATGCGAAGCTATCTGGTTGAGGAGATTGCTCAGTGATGCAGGCGAAGAACAAAGAGAAGCAACCAGCATCAAAACTGACAACCAGAGCACAATAAAGCTTGCATACAATCTAGTTTTCCATAATAATACAAAACACATTGACACTCAGTTTCACTTTGTACGAGAAAAGATACAGTCTAAGGAAATTTGTGTGGATTATTGTAATACTTGTGATAATTTAGCTGACATTTTTACTAAGCCTCTAGGGTGAGTAAAGTTTGAGTTATTTAGAGGGATGTTAGGTGTGCAGAATAACCCTTTCTCCATTAAGGGGGGGAGTTAGAAATAATGGAGAAATGGTTATGTGGTTGTAACGTACCTTCTTAGTTTAGGAGTTGTTCCTAGAATTTAGGAGGTTGTTTTCAGCTACCTATTTTTCAGTCATGTATTTAATATGTAATATTCATTTATGTAATGCAAAGTGAATGTGAGCGAGAGTCTCCTCCTTGTTTGTTGAGTGCAGTCTCCAGGTGATGTACACACCTGTGAGCTACAACTCCTTCTGATAATTCAAAGTTTGATTATTTTTATCTTCTGGTATGCATGTGCGACCATAGCTACGATCATTGCGTTTACAACCATATCTGCAGGAATCTGTTAATCATCAAACGAACAATATCAAATCTAAATACTAAGCAGTCTATGTATTTACGAACAACAACATAGCTAGGGGACCTTATGCGAGAAGGAATTGAACAATCAAATGTAAATACTGAGCAATCTATATATTTAGGAACAACCATATGCGACGAGATAGATAGGCGAATTGAAGTGACTGACCACGTCTAAAATGAGTTCTGGGTCAGCTAAGAAGTATGAAATTTGTCCTTTTCCGTACCCTATTATAACGGTGTCCATAGTTCTGCGTGATATTCCGTAAAAAACACATGATCAATGTGAATAATGATATGATAGTGATATTAATAACATTATCATGAAATATTTATGTGTGCTATCCAGATTCCAGCAATAAAGGATGGATATTTATGGGCACCTGGTGCCTTCCATCCAGCCTGGGAAGGGCTCTGCCAAAGTACTTTCAATAATGGTCGGTCGGAGGATGACCACTGGAACATTTCCCCTCAATTTCTCTATTAGCATTTCTCCCATAGCTTTGGTAAATGAGTATGTATTTGGCCACCCAAACGTTCTTGCCCTGCATGAATGAATGAGTTAGTCTAATACCTTCCTTTACAGAATGACATCAATGCAAATTACAATACGCGTCTATGTGACTCACCTTTCCAAACCTAATTCTTTGAGACGCTTCACTTTGGCGTCTTTTACCGAACTTGTGCTTGCAGTGTGAGTAGTTGACGAGGCCTGCTGTTTGAGTTGTGTTTTCTCTAGTAGGCCAAATTCTGCTTCAATATCTAAGCTCAGAGGTGGACTACTTTCGCCGTCAAGTCCTTTACCGTTCATTAAAGTGTGCCCCAGCTTCAGACAACTCTCTTTTATTTGTCCACTTTTGCGTCCTACAACGTAAGCTTTTGTACGTTCCATATATATTAGTCCAGTGACAGTTGATACAACTATTTGTTTTCCTAATATATAAGAATAAGAATGATTGTTTGTTCCCTGTTCCACTTTAAACACGTTTTTTCTTTTACCCTGACTTTTAAGTGGTACATGGTGTTTATATAATCTAAATAAAAATAATATAATTTATTTTTAACTCATATGCAAATATATATATATATATATATATATATATATATATATATATATATATATATATATATATATATATATATATATATATATATATATACTCAGCACCCCACTTAATTACTAGTAAACCTCACACGGTTCTTCTTTTATTATGAAATATCAAAAAATGAAAAATATGTATCAGCCTTTTCATTTTAAGTTTTACATGTTTTTTACCATGATGATGATGGTGGTGGTTAACGTCAACTAAGACCAAACTTTGGTCTATCGGACCTAAAGAAACAAATTATTTAGTTTCGTTTAAGATTTTATTCCTATATTAAAAAAGCTTGGAGAGAAGCCTCACGAGCTCACTGTAATTTTGACAACGTAAAAGAAAGATTTTGAAACTGAGATCTAATGTGGTTGTATGCGGGGCACTCTAAGAGGAAGTGATTTTCATCCTCGATGTTCATATTCTCACAAAGATGGTAGAACCTTTCCATCCATGGTGTTTTAGGAACTGCCCAACAATCTGTTTCACTATGGGGCTCATGAGAGTTGGTTCTAATCTTGGCTACTTTTGATCTTCTAGGGTGGGGTTGGTGACCACCTTATAATATCTTAATTTTATTTTAGCTGCTAAATCTTTCTCACACCACATTTTTTCTTTGAACTTAGAAGTAACAATATTTTTAACCTCGTTTGAACTTTAGTTGGTTTTGGCTGGAATTTAAAGCTAGCTTAGGAAGTCTATGGTCTCCTATCTTATTGAGTTTGTGCTTATACAATAGGAGCCTAGTCATAGCTAGGCTCTCCATAGGGGAAAGACCCACTTCTATAAGGAGAATAGGATAGTGTAATGACCCCTATCAATTAATCTACACGGTAAATAAAAAAATTACATGGGTTACACATATTTCTTGCCCGGCAAGGTCCGGTCAATAGTTGTTTACACCAATTTAATACCCTTGACACACGGCAAACACAGGGAAGGTTCAAGAGTAGAGGTATCTGGATGTTTATGGTCACATTGAAAGTTTTCTGCGGAGGATGGAATATTTGATGGAATGTTTGTCTGCGGACATAAATGTCACTGGCTGCCTCCAGTCCACCTGTCCTATTTCATTTATGCAGACTGGTCTGATCACGTGGCAGTGGCCTCTCTACCTTTGCGCCCTCGGGGCTCTCCCCGCATCGACGGTGAAGATGGAAAGAGGTCCATCCGAGGGTGGATCCAACTCGAGGCATTTCGTTTGAGTTTTATTGTTCCATTATGGTATTCCATATCGCATTTGATTCAGGTCTGCACTACCGCAACCCCTGCGCAGCACCGAGAAGACTACTGTTTGCTACCCAGTCGTATCACCAGTTGGCTGGAAGCTGTGTTCCTTTCCACAACCGAGGTATTGGTAAACCCTCTCTGTGTTACACAGATTTTTGGTCTATAGCTACATATTACTCTGTTTCCGCTCAGGTTTTGATCTTAACTCACTACAGGATTGTTTGCTGCCTGTAGGCAAGGAAGTGTCCTTCCTTTTTTCTTTCCTGTAAGTCATGTTTGGATGCGGAAGCGGTTGACTCATGCCGATTAACAGGTATGTTCCTACTCTATACATGTCTATTGCAAGTATCGAGGGTTTCACTGAACCAGAAGAACTGCTTATTGAATAAGTTTACTAAGGAGGCACTCGAACCAGCTCCTTACAGTCTTATTCTCTATTTCTTTTACTACGAAATGGCCGGATGCTGACGGGGTTTAAACCTGGCGAATTTTCCAGCTCACACCGGGTTAAAGATCCTTCTGCGAGAAGGTTCCATTTTCTTTCTAGGCTGATACTTGCGTCGAGCTCTCGAGCTCTGATGCATTATTGATTATTGTAATGGAATTTTGTTAATAATTTTATCTGGGTATTTGTCCTGGTGAAGCATTTGACTTCTAATTTACTATGATTCATGCGCTCCTTAAAATTATGCATGTACCAGTTTTCTTTCGTTCCTCAACTACTGGCTTGGTCGCTACCAACCAAATTCTGCCATTGTAATGGCCATTGTCTATCCTGTAGTTACAAACCCCTGTTTTAATTTATAAGTTATGAAGTTTGAAGGATAGACTACTGTAATAATGCGCATCTGGTCCTTATTTATATGATATGTGTTATGATGACTATGCCACTGCAATAGTATAAATCTTGACGATATTTATATGCTATATGTTGCCTATGGGGTTCGGTTCTATAATGTACATAATTTATTTCAGTATTGCAAGATGTTCGATATATTGTACTCTGCATGATAACGAGTTTTCTGGTTTAAGATACAACAGCCGCTGCATGCTATGAATCCCAAGAGTATATCCGTCAAGGCTAGACTCTAAATTCGACCTCGTATTTACGTTCCTTCTAAGCCCTTCGATTCAGTACGGGGTCAAGTCCTGTAGAGTCTTATTGCAGTTATGCTTTATTTATATACATGTATATGGGTAATTTACTTGAATTTCTTATCTTACTGTCTTCTAAGGGTTTTGAATATACCCTAACCCTAGCTGTAAAACCTGTCTCTCCACACAGGTGCAGTTATGCCGCTCAGGAAATTTCCTTTCTCTTTTGACTAGTTTATGTTTCGATAGCCTTATTATCTCAAGGTTCATGGCTATGCATTAAATTGTCTGTATGTTTCATCTCTGTACTAGGCATATTATCTGAGTTTACTTTGTGTGAAATAAACAGTAACAGTTTTGAGGATTACTGGTTCACGACTAAAATAATTTTCGAACAGATTCCCATTCTATTCTGTCATTTGTCTTTTCCTTAATGCAAGGAAGACATTCCTTTTCCCTTTCTTTTATTTATTCCATCCGTATAAAGGACAAAGATTCAATTGCATAGCTAGGGTCAAGGCTACCGCTTAACTGGCTGTTCTAAGCCTTGTGGCTTTAACCCTTAAAGGCCTTCTGCTGTTATCAACGTGTCATAATGAAACTAACCTAACTCCTACAGACCATCTAAATAAGAAATTTGTTGGCCAACTCAGAACTA
This sequence comes from Pinus tabuliformis, assembly GCA_031772625.1. NCBI lineage: Eukaryota > Viridiplantae > Streptophyta > Pinopsida > Pinales > Pinaceae > Pinus > Pinus tabuliformis. Next base: position 987,169,979 of record CM062807.1, on the reverse strand, counting down.
TAAATTTGCCTCATACTCAAATTGTCTTTCTGTGCACTGTTTATCATTTCAACTTTTTCCTATTTCGCAACCCTTCTAACAGGACTAACCAAATAACTTAAATAGAACTTTTAGTAGTACAGTAACTACAGCACAAGATTGTCATAGCGGTACTTACCTGTATCCTGTATGAACAGTACTTGTTTTCTCTTTACTCAGAACCTTGTCACCACTGGTTCTCTGCTTGTCTTCCTCCCGTCCGCGAGATTTGTCTGCGCGACCAAATCTCCCCCAAAGCTTGTCTGCCATGTCACAACCTTCAGCAAACTTTTCCTGCACTGTCGTGCCAATGCTATCTAGTCTGTACCAGACTTAGCATAACTTTGCCATCATTGTCTCGTCTGTCCCCATAGCACGGTTCCCCCCTTTCCTCCCTCTTTTCCTTTTCCTTTTCCCAACCCCTTTCCTTGGGTGGTTATGGTTGGGAGGAACAGTTACGTTTTTTGGCAACTGTTTTATTATTAAAAGAAACAACTTCCAAATGGGAAGTTACAATTTTCAAGTATGACTCGATTTAATTCTCAAGTGCAGAGTTAACAATTACCATTAATTCAAAACAGTAAATAGCACATTGTCCAGTGTCTTTTAACCTACAGCAGTAATAAAATATTTACAACCATCTTTTTGTCTGGGAATATTACATCTTCCCCCCCTGAGATTGGACATCATCTTGATGTCTCCCAGCCATGAACAGTTCTGGGTAATTTCTTCTCATAAACTCTTCATCTTCCCAAGTGGCCTCATCAGGCCTAAAGTGCTGCCACTACACTTTAACTTGGGTAATATCTCACTTTCACATTGTTACCTCTCTCCGATTGAGGATGCTCAGCAGTTCGACCTGGATCTCTCCTTCTGGTTCTACCTGCACATGTAACATCCTAAGTCAGTTTCCTGCCAAAAGGAAGACATCTATATAGATTTATCGGTGATAATTCTCACCTGAACATCCTGCCAATTAATTACATGTTTAGGGTAATAAACATATTTTCTTAGTACGGAAACATGAAAGACATTATGAACCCGTATGTGGCTTGGTAGGATCTGAAATGGGCCACAGTATCGAGGTGCTAATTTGGCACACCCGCTCCACTGTAATGCGCGTATCCTCACAAAAACGTGGTCCCCGACCTGATATTCTTTAAATCTTCTTTTCCTATCAGTGAAGTTCTTCTGCCTATCCTGGGCTGCCTTCAAATTAGATCGTGCCTTTTTCACCAGTTCTTCCATTTCCTTAAGCATCTCGGGACCCAGCATCAATCTGTCCTCTGGTCCACTCTAGCTCGAGGGGGTGTGACACTTTCGCCCATACAACGCTTCGAAGGGACTCATCAGCAATGAGGTGTGGTAGCCATTATTGTAAGCAAATTCAACCAAGTGCAAATAATCCTCCCACTTGGTTGGTTGCTACATCACGTATGCCCTTAACATATCCTCTACTACCTAGTTCACTCGTTCCGTTTGTCCGTCCGTTTGAGGGTGATAAGCCATGCTAAAATTCAGCTGAGTTCCCAACTCTTCAAACAGAGTTTTCCAAAAGACTGATGTAAATTTTACATCTCGGTCTGAAACTATTACTTTTGGTAACCCATGCAATTTAAATATATTCTGCATGAACACATGTGCGATCTGCGCAGCCCTATAGGTAGATTGTACCGGTATGAAATGTGATGACTTGCTCAGTTTGTCTACCACTACCATGATGGAATCGTTATTTTTCTTTGTCTTAGGCAGACCTGTTATAAAGTCCATGGATATGGTTTCCCATTTCCATTCCGGTATGGGTAGTGGTTGTAATAATCTTGCAGGGTGCTGATGCTCTGCTTTGATTTGCTGACACTCCAAGCATTGTGCCAAATAACTTGCCACGTCTTTCTTCATCCCTGGCCAAAAATATTCTTTTCGCAACGCAGTAATCATCTTCTGATCCCCGGGGTGTCCGGCATAGTGACTCTTATGAAATTTGTCCAATATCAGATTTTTTACATGGTTATGATCAGGCACATATAGCCTCTCTTTATAGTACAGCATTCCGGCAGTGTCTATGGCATAATCTGGCTATTTTTCCTTGCTGGCTGGTTGCTGTATTTGCCATTTTATTTGCTGGTAATTAGCGTCTTGTTCAGCTGCACTTGTAATGATTTCCCTGAAGGGACTTTTCCCTTCACTGTAGGAGATTTCATATAGGCACTGCACTTTTCTGCTTAAAGCGTCCGCCACCCTATTTTCCTTTCCTTTTAAATGCTTAATTTCAAAATCGAAACCACTCAGGAAATCTGCCCACCGTGCTTGCCTTGCATTCAGAGTGGGTTGACTAAAATAATTATTCAGGCTGTGGTGATCAGCTAATAACAGAAATTTTCTTCCCATCAAATAATTTCGCCACATTTTCAGGGCGTGAATCACGGTTGCCAACTCTAATTCGTAAGCAGAATATTTTTGCTCATGTTCTTTCAATTTCCGTGATTCATAGGCTATTACCTTCCCTTCCTGCATCAACACACCCCCTACTCCTTCTTTTCTCACATCTATACACACCACATAGTTTTTGTTGGGGTCCGCAATGCTTAAAACGGGCGCTGTGGTGAGCAGGTGTTTGAGTTGCTCGAAGCTCCTTTGACATTCCGGGGTCCACCTGAAGGCCCTTCCCTTTTTCTGCAGGGAAGTAATGGGGTATGCTACCCTTGAAAATCCTTCCACAAATCGCCTATAATAGCCTGCTAATCCCATAAAAGAGCAGATGTCCGCTACATCTTTAGGTACCGGCCATTCCATTATTGTTTTTATCTTCTCAGGGTCAACTGCAATTCCTTTCTTAGTGATTATATGCCCCAGATACTGTATCTGTTCTTTATAAAATTCACATTTATTGAATTTAGCGTACAATTGATGTTCTCGGAGGGTTTGCAGTACCAATCTGAGGTGCTCTTTGTGTTCCTCCATTGTCCGAGAATAAATCAAGATATCGTCAATGAAAATCAGCACGAACTTGTCCAAGTATTGGTGGAATACGCTGTTCATTAGACACATAAAAGTGGCAGGGGCGTTGGTCAACCCAAAGGGTAGTACCACAAATTCATAGTGACCATACCGTGTTCTGAAAGCGGTTTTAGCTATATCCTCTTCTTTAATCCTGACTTGGTGATACCCTGACCGTAGGTCAATTTTCGAGAAAACTGTTGCTCCCTTTACCTGATCGAACAGTTCATCGATATGGGGCAGCGGATATTTATTCTTGATAGTCAATTTATTTAGCTGCCGATAATCTATGCACATGCGCAGGGTCCCATCTTTCTTCTTAACAGACAACACCGGGGCTCCCTAGGGTGACACACTGGGGCGAATATAATTCTTATCTAGCAGCTCCTGCAATTGCATTTTTAATTCTGTCAATTCCGGTATACTCATTCTATAGGGTGCCCGGGATACCAGAGCTGCTCCCGGCACTAATTCAATGGTAAAATCTATGTCCCGCTTAGGAGGTAACCTAGGAATTTCCTCCGGAAATACATCAACAAACTCCTGTATCACAGGGATATTCTCTATTACGGCTGTTTTGTCTTTTGAGTCAGCATAACCCACTTGGATAGCATAAATCCGACATCCCTTCCTAATGCATTTTGCTAACTGGGAGGCGGTTATAGGCCGAAGTTGCACTGGCCGTTTGATCCCCTGCATTTCTTGCTTAATCCCCAGCTCATCCTTATAGCTGATAGTCTTTGTTTTACAATTAATTACAGACTAGTGTTTTTCCAATCAGTCCATACCAATTAAAACGTCATATGAGCCAAGGGGAAGCATATTTAAGTCTGCTATAACTAATTGGCTTGCTATTTTTAAAGGGCAGTTTTTGACTTTGGCATTTACCCGTCTCTTTGCCCCTGTAGCCAACTGAACTAGCCAAGGGTCCTTAAATTTAACAGGCTGTAACCTGCACTGCTCCACAATTCTAGGGCTAACATAACTTAATGTTGCACCAGGGTCAATTAAAATAGTGACAGCAAGGTCTAAGAGTGTACCTTCAAATTCCACCATAGTCGGCTGGTACTCTGCCTGGCGATCCTCTAGAGCAGCATTAATCCTCGGTAGACTTCGTCCTACATCACCCACTGTAGAGGCTTCATAGACCTGGGACACCTGATCAGTTCCTTTGCGTTGGGGACAGTTTTTCACATAATGGGGGCCTCCACAGCCCCAGCATTGCACTGGAGGCCTTGCTGTCCCCTCATTGTCATTTTTCCCAAATTGGTCATTAGTTCTAGACTCATTGGGGGGCTTTAGTCGCAGCGAATTCTTCTGTGAATTTTTGCTGCTGGCTTGCCTTTTGGTAAAACCTCTATTACCTCCACCACGGTTACCTTTGGTACTTCCGGTCAATCTGCTGCTTTTTTTATCCAACCATCTCTTATGTAGGCCATCTCCCTTTTGCTTGCTCTGCTGGTAACACATTCAGGCTTTACGTATGGCCTCGTCCATCGTTTTTGGATTATCGAATTCGATTCTTTCCCTCATACCCAAGGGTAGACTGCTGACAAACCTCTATACTTTAGCTTTTTCCTCCCGGATGTAGGGCACATAGCGGAGCAGGGAAGTAAAACGAGTGATGAACTCGTCCATAGTCTACTGTCCCAATCGCAGATCATGGAATTCTCTAGCTTTTTCATCATAGAATCGTTCTGTCAAGTATCTTTCCTTAAAGTACCTTTGAAATTTTTCCGAGGTAATAATCTGTTCACTCACTCCTCTCACCATCTTCACTTCCTCCCACCACAAGGTGGCCTTCCCTTGCAGTTGAAAAATGGCCAATCTTGCCTTAAGGTTGTGGTCATATTCATACAGTTGAAAATATTTGTTCATGTTGATCAACCATGCTTCAGCTGCCTCCTCTTGTTCTCCATCAAAATGTGGCAGTTTAATCTTGCGGAATTCTCCTTGCAACTCTATTCGTTGCCTTTTTGACGTTTGCTGTTCAGAGGCATTATCAGACCGTTCCTACTCCCTACCTTCCGATTCTCCAGGTTCTGTATTTTGGTCCTGTTCCCCTGATATTCGTTGTTGCTCAACATTGGGGTGCGGTGGTACTTGATTTTGTTTATCCGAGAGACTCTTTATAATCCTCTCCTGTTCCATTGTGATCATGGCGTTCTCTTCCTGTAAATGGGCCATTTCATGCTTCAATTCTTGTACAGTTTCCAGAATGGCACGGTTTGCACTGCGAGTCTCTTCGCCGAGCTATACGCACAACTCGGGATGGTTCCCTGTAGGTCCCTGACCTGCTACAAATCCCTAGGATGCGCTATCTGTTCTTCTCATCCTGTTGATCTTGCTCCTGTACTCAAACATAATTTATCAGGGGGATAATAAAAAAGGTTTATTGATTGTTATAAATATATAAATATATTTCCCACGCCACTGTCCCAGAGGTCACAGTTTCTGGAACTTGGCTCCGATACCACTTGTAATGACCCCTGTCAATTAATCTACACGGTAAATAAAAAAATTACATGGGTTACACATATTTCTTGCCCGGCAAGGTCCGGTACATAGTTGTTTACACGAATTTAATACCCTTGACACGCAGCAAACACAGGGAAGGTTCAAGAGTAGAGGTATCTGGATGTTTATGGTCACATTGAAAGTTTTCTACGGAGGATGGAATATTTGATGGAATGTTTGTCTGCGGACATAAATGTCACTGGCTGCCTCCAGTCCACCTGTCCTATTTCATTTATGAAGACTGGTCTGATCACGTGGCAGTGGCCTCTCTACCTTTGCGCCCTCGGGGCTCTCCCCGCATCGACGGTGAAGATGGAAAGAGGTCCATCCGAGAATGGATCCAGCTCGAGGCATTTCGTTTGAGTTTTATTGTTCCATATGGTATTCCATATCGCATTTGATTCAGGTCTGCACTACCGCAACCCCTGCGCAACACCGAAAAGACTACTGTTTGCTACCCAGTCGTATCAGCAGTTGGCTGGAAGCTGTGTTCCTTTCCACAAACGAGGTATTGGTAAACCCTCTCTGTGTTAGACAGATTTTTGGTATATAGCTACATATTACTATGTTTCCGCTCAGGTTTTGATCTTAACTCACTACAGGATTGTTTGCTGCCTGTAGGCAAGGGAGTGTCCTTCCTTTTTTCTTTCCTGTAAGTCATGTTTGGATGCAGAAGCGGTTGACTCACGCCGATTAACAAGTATGTTCCTGCTCTATACATGTCTATTGCAAGTATCGAGGGTTTCACTGAACCAGAAGAACTGCTTATTGAATAAGTTTACTAAGGAGGCACTCAAACCGGCTCCTTATGAACATATTCTCTATTTCGTTTCCTACGGAATGGCAGGATGCTGACGAGGTTTGAACCTGGCGAATCTGCCAACTCACACCGAGTTAAAGATCCTTCTGCGAGAAGGTTCCATTTTCTTTCTAGGCTGATACTTGCGTCGAGCTCTCGAGCTCTAATGCATTATTGATTATTGTAATGGAATTTTTTTAATAATTTTATCTAGGTCTTTGTCCTGGTGAAGCATTTGACTTCTAAATTACTATGATTCATGCGCTCCTTAAAATTATGCAAGTACCAGTTCTCTTTCATTCCTCAACTACTGGCTTGGTCTCTGCCAACCAAATTATGCCATTGTAATGGCCATTATCTATCCTGTAGTTACAAACCCCTGTTTTAATTTATAAGTTATGAAGTTTGAAGGATAGACTACTGTAATAATGCGCATCTGGTCCTTATTTATATGATATGTGTTATGATGACTATGCCACTGCAATAGTATAAATCTTGACAATATTTATATGCTATATGGTTCCTATGGGGTTCGGTTCTATAATGTACAGAATTTATTTCAGTATTGCAATATGTTCGATATATTGTACTCTACATGATAACGAGTTTTCTAGTTTAAGATACAATAGCCACTGCATGCTATGAATCCCAAGAGTATATCCGTCAAGGCTAGACTCTAAATTCAACCTCGTATTTACGTTCCTTCTGAGCTATTCGATTCAGTACAGGGTCAAGTCCTGTAGAGTCTTATTGCAGTTATGCTTTATTTATATACATGTACATGGGTAATTTACTTGAATTTCTTATCTTACTGTCTTCTAAGGGTTTTGAATATACCCTAACCCTAGCCGTAAAACCTTTCTCTCCACACAGGTGCAGTTATGCCGCTCAGGAAATTTCCTTTCTCTTTTGACTAGTTTATGTTTCGATAGCCTTATTATCTCAAGGTTAATGGCTATGCATTAAATTGTCTGTATGTTTCATCTCTGTACTAGGCATATTATCTAAGTTTATTTTGTGTGAAATAAATAGTAACAGTTTTGAGGATTATTGGTTCACGACTAAAATAATTTTCGAACAGATTCCCATTCTATTATGTCATTTGTCTTTTCCTTAATGCGAGGAAGACATTCCTTTTCCCTTTCTTTTATTTATTCCTTCCGTATAAAGGACAAAGATTCAATTGCATAGCTAGGGTCAAGGCTACCGCTTAACTGGTTGTTCTAAGCCTTGTGGCTTTAACCCTTAAAGGCCTTCTGCTGTTATCAACGTGTCATAATGAAACTAACCTAACTCCTACAGACCATCTAAATAAGAAATTTGCTGGCCAACTCAGAACTATAAATTTTCCTCATACTCAAACTGTCTTTCTGTGCACTGTTTATCATTTCAACTTTTTCCTATTTCGCAACCCTTCTAACAGGACTAACCAAATAACTTAAATAGAACTTTCAGTAGTACAGTAACTACAGCACAAGATTGTCATAGCGGTACTTACCTGTATCCGGTATGAACAGTACTTGTTTTCTCTTTACTCAGAACCTTGTCACCACTGGTTCTCTGCTTGTCTTCCTCCCGTCCGCGAGATTTGTCTGCGCGACCAAATCTCCCCCCAAGCTTGTCTGCCAGGTCACAACCTTCAGCAAACTTTTCCTGCACTGTCGTGCCAATGCTATCTGGTCCGTACCAGACTTAGCATAACTTTTCCATCATTGTCCCGTCTGTCCGCATAGCACGGTTCCCCCCTTTCCTCCCTCTTTTCCTTTTCCTTTTCCCAACCCCTTTCCTTGGGTGGTTATAGTTGGGAGGAACAGTTAGGTTTTTTGGCAACTGTTTTATTATTAAAAGAAACAACTTCCAAATGGGAAGCTACAATTTTCAAGTATGACTCAATTTAATTCTCAAGTGCAAAGTTAACAATTACCATTAATTCAAAACAGTAAATAGCACATTGTCCAATGTCTTTTAACCTACAGCAATAATAAAATATTTACAACCATCTTTTTGTCTGGGAATATTACAGATAGGGTGTGTTGCTTTTAATTTTGAGGTTATACATTATAAAACATTTCTGGATTTGCTCAATATTTCTCCACGATTCTCTAGAAATGCTACAACCCCAAACCTCACATCCATATAAGATAAGCGGAGTGACTAAAGTTTCAAAGAGGAACTTCTTTCTATCCCACATTACGAGGTTTGTCATTTTACAATTATTTTCAAGACCAAAATAAGCTTTCCATCCCCCATTAATCCTTTTCTCAATGCCATAGTTCCAATTGAGCTTGTGATGAATATCAATTCCTAGGTACTTGTAGGAAGACACTTCCTCCAAGTTACTATTGTCATACATAAAATTAGCGTAAGTGTCCTTCTTGGATTTGATAATCATAACTTTTGTTTTGTCAGTGTTAATAATTTATTTTTAATTCTGTTTAATATGAAGATACAGATGTGAAATATTTTTTTTTGGTAAGTTAGATCACCAATTACTTTCTGCCTCTGGACTCAAATAATCCTCAGAAACATTATATAATAAATATATAATTAAATAAGAATGGTAAGTGAAATATTTGTTTTCGACTTATATTAAAAATATTTTAATATGTTTTTATCAAAATATTAAAATATTTATTATCCTTAAAAAATATGAAATAACAAGTTATTAATAATGTGAAGATGTGATGATAATTGAGTATATTATTAAAGTATTAATTATGATCGGTCATTAATTCAAATTTTTGTGGCCGTTCCATTTATCGAATTATACATATATTAGAAAAGAATAATTATATTATCGTAAAAAATAAAGAAAGATTATATAAAGTTTTGTAATTTTTTATTTATTTAATATAGAATGGCTATATAAAAGTAATTTGAAATTAAAATAATAATAATAATAATATATATCAATATAGATTTATGTTAACTTCTGCTTTACTATGAATTAAGAGAGATAAAATCTCTGAAGATACAAATCTCTTTTGAGTGAAAATGCTGAAAAACAGGTTAACTTCTGATTTACTATGAATTAAGAGAGATAAAATCTTTGAAAATACAAACTTTTTTTGAGTAAAAATGCTTAAGAAAAATTTGCACTTTATTTGATTTCTCTCAATACTTGTCCTTATTATTAATAATATTATTTGTCATTTTATAAATTTCACATCTATATATATAAATAATTTTGTTTTCAATTTTATTAGAACTATAGTAATATGTATAGTTACATGGTGGCATTTATCTTTCATATATTTTTAAAAAAATTTAATATATATAATTTAGAAAAAAAACTTTATTAAAAATATAAAATTAAAATAAATTTAATAACTAAATTTAAATATAAAGTTATGAAATATATTAAGTATAAAAAATTATTTAATTTATATAAAGTGGGAAAATAAAATTTATTTTAAAATTTTATTGAATTTAATTTATAGTATATATTAACTAGTTAAATTTATGATATATATATATATAAAATAGCTATTGCTACATTGTTATAAAGATTTAAAGTTAATGTAAATATTATTTTATTTAAAAAAAATTAATATAATTTTAAAATCTCTATATTTAAAAAAAGTCAAATTAAATCTACATAGAAATTCAGGTAAATTGAAGATGGATGAGCGCGAAAATAATAACATAATATTAATAACTAAATTATCACTATTCCAAAAATCTAGCCTCCATAAAATTATTACAAATAAAATACAGTTAAAAAAATCCAATTTTAATCAAATATACCTGCCAACTTAACTACCAAATTAATGTAAATTTGTTATGGTTTAAGAAATCTATTTTCTTCTTTAAACCTTTCATAAACTTTTCTAAAACTAATAGATAGAATCATAATATGTCGACTTACCAGTGGAGACGTGCAGGAGGATTTGAAGATTACGGCATCGTTTCGCGAATTCCACAATATTCTCAGCTCCCTTTGTGTTGACATTCAGAGAAATATCATACCTAGGTTGTGCGAAAAGTTGTTAGTCTTTACATTCAGACATAAATGCTTTCCTAATGGCAACGAGTAATCAGCTTGTCAAGATGAAATATAACCGGCGAACCTGTCATCAAACACGGTGCTCGCTGCAATATTTACAATGGCGTCCACATTTCTCCAGAGGTGCTCTCTGCTGCTCTCCGTATCAATTCCAAGATTATGATCCGTTGCAATGTCTCCAACCACAGGAACAACTTTCTCGAATACGAATCTTTCAAAGTTGTCTCCATGTTGTTCCCTCAATCTACTGAACAGCTCCAGTTTCAAAACCTGTCATTCATAGCAAAGAAATGACATCATTCGTAGGCAGAGCATTGGCCAATTTTTGACGCTGACAGTGAATTTCTTGACATCATCAGATTTCTTACTTCACTTATGAATCGGATTTTGGCAGACTCGGCATCATTCGCCCTTAGCAAAACAAAAATGCGGCCTATCCCGGGCTGCGACCGCAATATTTTTTCGATGAAAACTGGAACAAGTAAACAGCAGTTAATCTTCATTATCATATATATATATATATATATATTAGAAGAAAAAAAGTAGTCTCTGAAATATTTAATACTTTTTCCAAGGAAACCGGTCGATCCAGTGACCAATATGTTCTTCTCACTGAGAAAGCCAAGAATATTTGACGCCATCGATTGTACTTTGATAAATCTGCAACTCGCACACAAAAATATCAGAAACTACGCGTTTATCAGACCAAGCGTACGTGTTGTACATAAACAATCTATCTTCAAACTTTTTCGTGTTCACGACTTCGTATTATGTGTGACATACGCAATTTATGTTGAAGCAAACAGCACAATTATTGTTGGAAGGCAATAAACAATATGATATCCGCACTCCAGCCACAGAGCAAAAGAAGCAGAATGGAATAAGGCGAAGCACATAATCATATAAAAAGTCCCAATAAGCTTCCGCTCAATCTCTGAAGAAACAAACGTATATATAACAGCTCAGGAACCAGCTTTACCAAACCCAACGATCCATTTCCGAAGACTCAGAAAGTTATCAATAAAGTAGGTAGGGATTTTTTATTTTTCAACGGTCAATAATGTGCTACTCACATATTCTTCTTTCCAGAGTGACATCCTTTCACAAGCTTAATCTAACTATTTTAGATCATTTTAATTTTATATAGATAGAGATATCGACATTTTGTTAAACTTTTCTCAATGTTGATTCTTAACGGCTCTGTTGAACCACAAAAGGTAATTCCTTTTTCTAGATATTCCTAATATAAATATTCCATGCATCCCACCCATATTATATATATATATAATATTTCATAACTAAATTTCATTACAATTCTATAAAATTAATTAATCAAATCATAATTACCATAAATAAATAGAAATTAAATCTAAAATTAGATAGAAATTAATTAAAAATAGAAATTTAATTTTTAAAATTTAATTATTTAAAAAATTAAATTAAATTTATTTATATATTGAAAATACAAATCACCATGCAACCCAAATTCCAAAGAAAACATCAATAAACACCTTCTAGATATTAGACCTTTATATACTATTTGTTTGTTTGTGAAATGATTGCGCTTCCCTCCACGTTCCACGGGTCATAACCAGTAGACATTCAGAAATGTACGTTGTGTAATTTTTCCTAATGCTATTGGAGGATACCACGTGTTATAAGTTTACCGTTTGTCAGAATGAAGAGGATCATGTCACGTGTTATAATTTACAAGGCATATAAACATATAACGTTTCCGCACTTTGCCACTAAAGAAACGCTTGCCCGTCATCTCCAAAGCCGCCGCTTCGATTGCACGCAGTTTCGCGACAGTAGAGGTGACGCTGACACCGCCGGAGAGCAGTTTACGTCAGACGACGGGCAGCGGGCGCGCCGGGCAGTGATGAAGTTCAGATAAAGGTAGCGCGCGGTGTGGAAAATTCCAGGTGTAAAATAAACTAATCTTATTAAATAACGTGTGTACCCTCTTATGGCCATAAAATTTACGTGAATCGGCAGAAGCTTCAAGAATAAAAACAGTTTTACTTGTGTTCGTGTTTCGTGTATAGCCAAGTGTTTTCCAATTTTAATTCAATCTGAACCTTAAAAAAAACTCCCGCCTTCTTCTGTCTTCTGCGCGGAAACTCAGAAATTGTTGCCACTTGATTACGCCGCTTTCCATGGTACTATTTTCATACTTTTTTGGTTGTTTTGAAAACTGTGATTTGTTTTTCTCTATGGAATTTAGTTGTTTATTGATTGCAATTTAAGTAAAGACCAAGAAGCACAGTTGTATTCATAACCGTAACCAGAGATTCAGTATTGCCTTTGCTCCTACGAGTCTGTTCTTGTAAGGACCTGCGGTCCGTGCGACGGGCAGGGCGACTTCACCGTGCGAAGGAGACATGAATGAATGCGTGCGAAGTGTCTTGGAGACGAGTTTATACAATGTTGGGCGAGTTGAGAGGGCGGTCCCACGAGTTGGGCGGGCCGACCCTCCACTCAGGCGAAGTGAACATATTGAACGAGTCGGCTTGGGCGTTGGGCGTGGGTCGGCCGGGTGACATAACCCGCCACCCGCCCGTATATATTGGAGGGCGTTTGGAGGCAAACGACCATCATTCGATCATCATTCGGCCAACACGAGTTTGAACAAGGAGTTTTGCAGTGCGTGGATGAGCCCGCACGACGGGCGGAGCTCGGGTGAAAAAACTCGTTCAGAAAAGTCGGGTGAGAAATTTGGGCGAAAAACTCGTGCAAGAAACTCATGTAGGAAACTCGGGGGAGGGCAAACTCGGGCGAGGTCGTCGGGTGGAAAACTCGGGCGAGGTCGTCAGGCAGAAAACTCGGGTGAGGTCGTTCGGGCGTGTAAGACCTTCGCGACTCGGGCAGGCGCGCGACGGATGGGCGCTCCGTGCACGACGGGCAGACGGTGAACACGACGAGTGGGCGCTCCATGCACGGTGAGCGGACACACACGGGTGCGACGAGCGGGCGGGCATACGACGGACCTCCGACACTTATGCGACATAAGTGCGACAAAAGAATGTAACAATGCGACGAGCGAGCAGCACTTGGAAATAAAACTAAGTGTTGGAACCCGACTTATATGCGATGCAAACTAAAGCGAAGCCGACTTGTATTGGAGGCATTTGGGGTGTTGAACGTGGAGTTATGGGGTCGGCCTTAAGGCTGGACACCCCCTCCAAACAGCACGCAGAATGGGTATATATGCGAGAAGGTTTGAGCTCATTTGCACCATCGTTGATCACTCATCAACGCATATCTCTTCTACATCGAGCAGGGGTAAAAGAAGGCGCAGTAAGTGCGCATATCTCATGCGCTTAAGTGTGGAGTGCGCAGTTTTACCGGGAGCTGATTGTAGGACAACAGTACACGGTTGTAAGGCAGTTTTGTGCAGAACCGAAAGGAGGAGTTCTTGGTGTCTCGGGTGAGCACCCTCCTACCGTGTGAGGTTGGCACATGGTTGTAAAGGTTGTCTTTGCCTTGATTGTAAATATTTCTAAGTGTTGGCTTGGATTCTGCCAAGCACACTTGTATGATGTATTATTGAAGAATTGTCATAATATATTATTATCGGGCAGACTTGTTCGGGAGTTGCCCCTCCCTTTATACTTGTGTGCAATTGTTATTGTTCTTTGTTAATTGCATAGTGGATAATGAATGAGTATGGGCTTCATTAAGTATAAAGGCTAATGCATTTTACTTGGTTGCGAAACACAAACTAAGTAAGGACAAGTGAATTAGGCGTAGTCCATGTGTACGAGTATTGTTAAAAGAAAGTGTTCGGTGGTGCCGCACCTCGCCGACACGGTTGAAAGACTACCGTAGGCTTGGGGGCATGATAGGTGGTATCAGAGCAGATATCCTGGTTGAAGATTGAAGCAGATTCAGGGGTGAAGAAGCTTGGTGAAAAGCTGATACCAACCTTGACAGGTGGTATCAGAGCAGCTGGTCCGGGAAGAGAAGGTGTAGCTGCTACACACCTTTACCGAAGTAAAGGTGGTATCAGAGCTCGTGAATAGGTTCAGGGGTTGAAGCATTTGACAAGTTCTTGCAAGTGAAGGAAACCGTTTCACACGAAGTGAGACAAGGGTTGGTTCTATTTGTAGGTGACTTGGTAAACATGGAGAAAGCTGAAAAGGCAGTAATGGTGGATGAGGGTGCATCCAGCCATAATGCAATTGAAGCTCTCCGGTACGAAGTATTGGAACATATGAGTCGATGGAGTTCTGATTGGGTTGCAATGAGGGCTGAGAATGTGAAGATTCGAGAAAGCTGCTCAGAACTAAGGAAAGAACTTGAAGAACTCAGAAGCCAATGCAGAAGTACAACAGATGTTGAACTCAATGGACTTGATGAAGAGATCCAACGAAGTGGACTTGGTCTTCAAGAGCTCTTTGATGAAAGAGCCCGGTTGAGGAAGGAAAGTGCCAAGGTGGAAGCCGAAATCAAGCAAATTGAGGAAGAGATAAAGAAGAAACTTCTTGGTAAGAAGGTTGTGGTGATTGAGCAGGAAGAGCTCGACTACATTGACAGGTTGGGAACTCACTACTGAGAGTATCCAGAGGACATTCAGAAGTTTAGTTCCATGAGCTTGGTCAATGGACACTTGGTTGGTGCACTTGAGCAGAACACGGTGGAAGGAAAGCTTGAAGCAAGTCAAGCTAGACCAGGGCCGAGTTCCCTAGAAGAGCCAAGCAAGGAAGTGAAGTATCTTAAGAGGAATGTCAAGAAGGAGCATAAGCCTATTGACACTTCTGAAGCAGAATTCTTGAAGCAGGTTGCTGAGATACGGCGCAAGACCAGACCGATAGAGGAAGATGGTTCCTTGAAGTTAAGTTTTGTGCAGGTGACCGTGAAGGGCAAGAGATTTGTAGCTTTGGTTGATACGGGAGCTACTCATAGCTTCGTGAGCAGGAAGGCAGCAAAGTCTTTTGGGAAGAAAGCAAAGATGGAGAGGGAATGTAGTGCTTTCAAAGCAGTTAACTCTTCCATTAGAGCTGTTGATGGTGTATTGAAGGAAACTCAGGTGAAGGTAGGATCATGGTTCGGAAAGTTGGACTTGAGAGTTGTGGACATGGATGATCACTCTATGGTGTTGGGGCTGGACTTTATGGAGCTTGCACAAGCCATACCGATGGTTACTCGAGACATTCTCTTGATCATAGCTGGTGGGAAGAACATGATGATACCGATGAATAGAAGAAGTTGCTTGGGGTATAGACCAAGGATGGCTTCTATGACTTTGTATCCCAAAGATCCGAATGTGAAGCATGAGGATGTGGAGCAAAGAGGACTTGGGAGTGTGGTTCAAACAACGAAGGAGAGGAAGCTTGTTGACTTCATTGCAAGAGCTGGAAAAAAGAATGAAGGAAGTGAGAAGGGAACCTCACGAACATGGAGACACTTGGTAGGAGCATCTTCTACTGATGATCTTCACAATGGAGCTACAAATGAAGGAAGCCCGAGTGCTACTTCGGAAGCAGTGGTTGATGAAGGTTATGAAGGTAGAGATCCTGCTGGGATAGTGGACTTTTGTAGATATGCTATGGGCATATATGACTTTCAGTTGACAAGAAACAAGCTAGGTAAGCTTGGGTGTACATGTGAGGAGATTGAAGCTGTGCATAGGTACTTAAGGACACAACATCAATCTGACACATGGGTGGATGAGAGTCAGGGAGGAAACTTCCTGGCCCTCCTTTCTCTATAGATAACGTTGGAGGAAGGTTGGTGTGGAGGCCTTGGTAGGGAGGAACCACATCAACTTTACAAGGGGCCTTGGAGGAGGCTTCTTTATGACAGATGATATGGTTGGGTGACCGAGTTCACTAAACTGGAAGTTTGGAGACGTGGATGCAGATGACCAGAGGTTGAGTTGGAGTCTACTTGGTTGGACTACATGGACAACATAGTCATGGACATCAGGTTGGAGACATGGAGCATGGCAGCCTTATGCAGGGACATTATGTGGAGCACTTGTAGAGGTGTGACTCATGGACATCCAAGGAGGAGTGCCAAGACAGAGATGTTGTGCAGATGGAGTTGCTGATGTGACATGGCGAGTTAGAGTTTGATGAGATGGTCTCTTCATATGAAAGAGACACACATATGGATGATGTTGGAGTAGATGTGGCTGACTTTGTGTAGCACATTAACACCAAACATCATGGATGACATGTTGCAGTTGGGATGAGGATTACTTCATGGACCTGAGCATGGGTTTAACTACTTGGATGGATTCTTGATCGAGTTCAGGATGTGGAAGTATGCTTTGAGAACTGACTGATGGTGACATGAGGATGTGCATTCTCATAGTTTGAGCGTGACAGTTGGACTGATCACCCAACTAGTTCAAACTTGGGGACTAGTAGTGTACAGAGATATGTTGGCATTATGTTGGAGTATCATGGCAGCAGTTCACATGAGGACGACACATGGTGATTGATCATCATGGATTGAGATGACTTCTTGGTATATCATGGGCAGTTTTGCACATGGAGATGATGACATGGTGGAGTTGACACATTGTTGCGGTGGACATGTAGCTTGAGTTGGAGGGATTGACCTTCCATGGTGGAGAGCAGCATGGGGAGATTGTGACAGGTGGTCGATGATCATGGACATCTATGACATACATTGGTATGGTTGTCTTGGTGACAATTGGTCACTAAGGTGATACATGATGGAGATGGAGCTTTATATATGTTGCAGTGATGTTTGCCTTATATGGAGGAGTCTACATCATGGTTGATGATGATCTTGGTGGAGAGCTACCGAGATGGCATGTTGTCGAGGACGACAACGATTTCAGGTGGAGGAGGATGTAAGACTTTCGCGACTCGGGCAGGCGCGCAACGGATGGGCGCTCCGTGCACGATGGGCAGACGGTGAACGCGACGAGCGGGCACTCCGTGCACGGCGAGCAGACACACACGGGTGCGACGAGCGGGCGGGCATACGACGGACCTCCGACACTTATGCGACATAAGTGCGACAAAAGAATGTAACAATGCGATGAGCGAGCAGCACTTGGAAAATAAAACTAAGTGTTGGAACTCGACTTATATGCGATGCAAACTAAAGCGAAGCCGACTTGTATTACAGGCATTTGGGGTGTTGAACGTGGAGTTATGGGGTCGGCCTTAAGGCTGGACACCCCCTCCAAACAGCACGTAGAATGGGTATATATGCGAGAAGGTTTGAGCTCATTTGCACCATCGTTGATCACTCATCAACACATATCTCTCTACATCGAGCAAGGGGTAAAAGGAGGCGTAGTAAGTGCGCATATCTCATGCGCTTAAGTGTGGAGTGCGCAGTTTTACCGGGAGCTGATTGTAGGACAACAGTACACGGTTGTAAGGCAGTTTTGTGCAGAACCGAAAGGAGGAGTTCTTGGTGTCTCGGGTGAGCACACTCCTACCGTGTGAGGTTGGCACATGGTTGTAAAGGCTGTCTTGGCCTTGATTGTAAATATTTCTAAGTGTTGGCTTGGATTCTGCCAAGCACACTTGTATGATGTATTATTGAAGAATTGTCATAATATATTATTATCGGGCAGACTTGTTTGGGAGTTGCCCCTCCCTTTATACTTGTGTGCAATTGTTATTGTTCTTTGTTAATTGCATAGTGGATAATGAATGAGTATGGGCTTCATTAAGTATAAAGGCTAATTCATTTTACTTGGTTGCGAAACACAAACTAAGTAAGGACAAGTGAATTAGGCGTAGTCCATGTGCACGAGTATTGTTAAAAGAAAGTGTTCGGTGGTGCCGCACCTCGCCGGCACAGTTGAAAAACTACCGTAGGCTTGGGGGCGTGACAGGGCGAATCGGGCGAGGTCGTCGGGCGACCTGGGTGAAGTCGTTCGGGCAAGCCGGGTGATGTCGTCGGGCGACCTAAGTGAAGTCGTTCGGGCGAACCGGGTGAGGTCGTCGGGCAACCCGGGTGAAGTCATGTGGCGACTCGGGTGAACGAGTTCAGATGGACGAGTTGGGTGAACAGGTGAACGGGTGGACGTGTAGACGGGCAGTCGGGCGAGGGCACGCCATGCATGCCGAAACGAAGGATCGTGCAGACGGGCGACCCGGGTAGGGCGCGCCATGCACGACGAAACGGTGGAAACAGTGAAGTGTTGGAGTTGTGAACGGAGGTGTGACTCGTGCGGAGGTGCCCATGTGTGGCGACTTGGTTACGACGAGGCGCGCCCAAGTTGGGCAAACAACATGATCGTGTGACAAGGTGAACGAAGGGTTGGTGAGTCGTGCGGCGACCGTGTGGAGGCGCCGACGAGCTGGGCAACTGAGTTTGCCGAAAGTTGGAAATTTGGCTAAGTGTAAATTTGCGGTTTCCCAAGATTTAACTTGTACTTTGTAAAAATGGAAAATTATATATATTGAATCGGGCAGACTCATATTGCAGGGAGTTTCCCCTCCCTTTATACTGTTGTGCAATTGTATATGTGTTAATTGTTGTTGATGATGAATATGTATGGGTTTTCATCTGTATAAAGGATAAAGATAATACTTGGTAACAAAAAATAAACTAAGTATGGAATGTTAGGCGTAGTCTACAATTGTAAGTATTGGTGAAAAGAAAACGGTTGGTAGTGCCGCACCTCGCTATAAGCGGTTGAAAGACTACCGCAGGTGTAGGGGTGTGGCAGTTGGTATCAGAGCAGGGTTGCTCGTGACGAAGTGCAGATGGTATTGAAGCTGATTCAGGGTTGAAGAAGCTTGACAGTTGATGACAGCGGAAGCAGGTACTTGCAGGTGAAGGAAGCTGGTTTCACATACAAGTGGAACAAGGGCTGGTTCATGATTGCAGGGAACTTGGTGAAGCTGGTGAATGGTGAAACAGGTTTAGCAGAGGTGAAGCTTAGTGCTTGGACCAAGCTGAACAACAAGGCATGGTAGGTTTGGAAGAATGCGAAGGGAAGCTCTTGCTTACCTTATACAAGTTGAAGCGGATGAAAGAAGAGAACCCCCGGATTTGAAAGGAACTTGAAGTCTTGGAAAAGAATGTTGAAGAGGAACTTCTTCAACTTGGCTGGACAATGGAGCAGGATGAAGTTGCAGATTGTGCTAACCAGGAAGAGGAAGCCGTGATATTTGAGAATGTTGCAAATGTGACAACGATGGAGGATGAACTTGAGGTTGATCAAGTTGGACCAGGATCGTGCAGTTTGCAGACATGGGTGGATGAGGATACTCACATGGAGGAGCCTCATGATGATGATGTAAGTACTATTGATACTTGTGTTTCACTTGAGCTTTTGGTAGATGAACCGTATGCAGGGAAGAGCGAAAGCAGTTTGCCGATGCAAGGGAGCATCTTACCATGGATGTCTATGATGAGACCTTGTATGGAGAAGCAAGGATTGTTGACTGTTGCAGGACTTGTTGGGGTTGTTTGTGACCTTATGATAGAAGGTACAAGGGCCCGTGACAAGGGAGGAACATGATGATCGTTGTGGAGGATTGGGTCATGCTTTAGCCACATGGAGAATTGGCTAAGTGCCCGGCATGACTCATGGATAGATTGAAGAAGGGCACACACTTGAGTTGGTGATACTTGGGTGGACTTCTCATGGCCGAGACCAAGAGCAAGTCTTGGTGGAACATTTAGTGGGGGAGCTATGATGGAGAGACTCATGTGATGATGATATGGTTGGGTGACCGAGTTCACTAGACCGAAGATTGTAGACTTGGATGGGGATGACCGATTGTTGTGATGGGTCTACTTGGTTGGACTACATGGGCAACTTAGTCATGGACATCAGGTTGGAGACATGGAGCATGACAGTCTTATGCAGGGACATTATGCAGGAGCACTTGTAGAGGTGTCACTTATGGGCATCCAATGAGGAGTGCCAAGGCAGGGATGTTGTGCAGGTAGATTTGCCGGTGTGACATGGAGATGTATTATTTGTGAGCCGATGGAGAGGTTGTGCACTCTTGTACAACAAGGCCATGGACTTGGATGGAGTTGTGAGCAGACTGTGGAGCATTCCTACTACATGGAGAGCTGAGGCATCTTGTAGAGACCTTTGGGCCGAGACTTGTATGCTTGCTAGAGTGTTGGTTGGAGATGACACATGGAGCTCATGATGACATGAGGTTGTGACTTTTGGGGACTTCATATATGGTGGACTTAGAGGATCTGATGCATTGAAGAGTTGAGGTCAGAGACTTTGATGTAGGATGGGGTGCATACTTTCGAGTACATGTATGGGTGTGGCTTGGAAGAGTGACTTGATGTGGAGGATCGATATGAGACACTTTGGAGTGATGGAGTTACGACGATGATGATGCCTTGGTGGCAACACTTGGGCATGGGTTGAGCCGAGACTTAACCACTTTTGACACATGGGAGCTGATTGATCTATGATCGTGGGTAGCACATGGGAGATGAGACAGGTGCATACTTGTTTCTATGGCAGACTTGAGGGATGGCACATTACAGATATGATGGAGGTAGCTTCATGGACCTGGATGTGGCACATCAAGAGTCGGGAGATGATCTCTTCACCTTGAGGAGATGGATGTTTTGCAGATGGATGATGATGTTGGGATAGATGTGGTTGATTTCATGCAACACATTGACACCAAACATCATGGACAACATGTTGCAGATGAGATGGAGACTACTTCATGGACCTGAGCATGGCTTACTTATATGGAGATGGATTCTTGATCGAGTTGATGATGTGACGGGATGTTCTGAGAAACGACTGATGGTGGCATGAGGATGTGCATTCTCATGGTTTGAGCGTGATGGTTGGATTAGCTACCCAACTAGTTCAGACATGGGGTCGCAAAGTGTGCAGAGATGTGTTAGCATTATGTTGGAGTATCATGGCAGCAGTTCACACGATGACGATACATGATGAGGTCGACACGATATGTTGCAGGAAGCATGTAGCTTGAGATGGAGGGGCCAACCTTCCACGATGGGGAGCAGCATGTGGAGATTGTGATAGGGTGGTTGATGATCATGGATTGAGATGATTTCCGATGTATGACATACCAATGGGGTGTATGCCTTGGTATGGATATCTTGGTGACAGATGGTTGCTGGGATGAGATATTGTCGAGGACGACAATGACTTCAAGTGGGGGAGGATGTAAGGACCTGCGGTCTGTGCGACGGGCAGGGCGACTTCACCGTGCGAAGGAGACATGAACGAATGTGTGCGAAGTGTCTTGGAGACGAGTTTATACGATGTTGGGCGAGTTGAGAGGGCGGTCCCACGAGTTGGGCAGGCCAACCCTCCACTCGGGCGAAGGCAACATGTTGAACGAGTCGGCTTGGGCATTGGGCGTGGGTCAGCCAGGTGACATAACCCGCCACCCGCCCATATATATTGGAGGGAATTTGCAGGCAAACAACCATCATTCGATCATCATTCGGCCAACACGAGTTCGAACAAGGAGTTCTGTAGTGCGTGGATGAGCCCGCACGACGGGCGGAACTTGGGTGAAAAAACTCGTTTAGAAAAGTCGGGTGAGAAACTCGGGCGAAAAACTCATGCAAGAAACTCGTGCAGGAAACTCAGGCGAGGGCGAACTCGGGCGAGGTTCTTTAGGCAAAACTCGGGCGAGGTCGTCGGGCGGAAAACTCGGGCGAGGTCGTCAGGCAGAAAACTCGGGTGAGGTCGTTCGGGCGAACCAAGCGAGGTCGTTGGGCGACTCGGGCGAAGTCATTCGGGCGAGCCGGGTGAGGTCGTCGGGCGACCCGGGTGAAGTCGTTCGGGCGAACCAGGTGAGGTCATCGGGCGACCTGGGTGAAGTCGTGTGGCGACTTGGGTGAACGAGTTCGGGTGGACGAGTTGGGTGAACGGGTGAATGGGTGGACGTGCGGACGGGTGACCGGGCGAGGGCGCGCCGTGCACGCCGAAACGAAGGATCGTGCGGACGGGCGACCCTGGTAGGGCGCACCGTGCACGACGAAACGGTGGAAACAGTGAAGTGTTGGAGTTGTGAACGGAGGTGTGACTCGTGCGGAGGTGCTCGTGTGTGGCGACTTGGTTATGACGAGGCATGCCCAAGTTGGGAAAACAACACGATCATGTGATGAGGTGAACGAATGGTTGGTGAGTCGTGCGGCGACCATGCGGAGGCGCCGACGAGCTGGGCAACCGAGTTTGCCGAAAGTTGGAAATTTGGCTAAGTGTAAATTTGGGGTTTCCCAAGATTTAATTTGTACTTTGTAAAAGTGGAAAATTATATATATTGATTCGGGCAGACTCATATTGTAGGGAGTTGCCCCCCCTTTATACTGTTATGCAATTGTATATGTGTTAATTGCTGTTGATGATGAATATGTATGGGTTTTCATTTGTATAAAGGATAAAGATAATACTTGGTAACGAAAAATAAACTAAGTATGGAATGTTAGGCGTAGTCTACAATCGTAAGTATTGGTGAAAAGAAAATGGTTGGTAGTGCCGCACCTCGCTATAAGCGGTTGAAAGACTACCGCAGGTGTAGGGGCGTGACAGTTCTGCTCCTACATGTGATCTAGTTACTTTAATTGTCCATGTGATTGTTGTAAAAGAGAAGTTGAAATAGGTATATTCAAAAAGTTCATATGCCACCATACGCAATCGTTAAAATCCAATTTTGTTAATGACGTGTAGATTATATATAGTAGATCAACGTAGCGTGTAGAGAGGAGTCACTTTAACCAATGCTGTGGAAATGTATTCTATTGTTATTGTCTTTGACTTTCTACTAAAATTTTGACTCTCCATTTTACAGCAGGGGCTGAAAAATAGGACATCCTATACTTTTCCACGATTTCTGGGTGGGAGTCACATTGATTATATAGTTTGAAAAACATTGCATCCTTCTGAACGTTCACTATTTCAAATGGAGAAGGGATAAAACTCTCACAATTTTAGTAATGCTCAATAATCTAATAATGTAGTGACATGAAAATCATTGCTGGAGGATTAACTTTTAAAATGGTTAATTGAAAAATAATAAATGAAGACGTTACCTGGTTTTGATATCAATTTTGAAGCATGGGGGTTTCCTTTGGCGGAGAATCTTGCAAATGAGCTTTCTCTTACATGAACTTTCTAACATATCTAATGCCCGAATTTTCTTAACACGACCTCTTTCTTTTCTAACAACACTCCAGAATCCTTAGTGAACCTTTAACGAATTTCTGAGAAAGCATTCATTTAAACAAGATACACGAATATGCAAGATTTTGTAAATGATTACATAACATATATAGACAGAGCAAATACTTCTTAGTTCTATGAAAATCTGGCCACTTTAAGTTCACACTAAACTCTAACACTACTACATGAAGGGTTGTTTTAAGACGTTTATTCAAAATGAAATTTTAATTTCGTCTTAAATACCCATCATAACATTTTAATTGTCTTAAATAAAGACAAAAGTAAAACAAACTTTTTAAGTGGGGCGTGCTCATGTGTCTTAAATTAGGACCTAAGCAAAAAGATACCTTTTACTTACATCGCGTCGGCTCAAGTCGTCAGTCGCTTATCTCCGCAAGAACGCTATACTTCCTCCACTCGCTAGAATTGCTATAGGTTTTGGTAAGGGTTTAATCTCAGGTAAACGTGTTATAGTTTTCGGTGAGGGTTTAATTCCAGGTAAATGAGAAAATTTTTCTGTGCAAAGAAGACGTAAAGTACAGCTCCGGGGAATTCAAGTCTTCCTTGATGGCGTACTCTTGAGTGCATCACACGCATACTCTCTGCCTAAATCCAGTTAGTCACGGCCTATTGCTAGTGGTAGTAGATCCAGTTCGAGCATACATACATGTGAATCATCCAGCCCCAAGTAATGAATTAAAGGAGATCAACCCTCACCAACCCTAGCTATTTAAAAGGGAAAAGGGCTAAAGGCCCTCAATTTCATTTATAATAGAGAGGAGGGTGCCTCTCGATTTTATAAAGGGTCCTCAACAACTATGTTACCATTAGAAACGAGTCGGTGTGGAAAACGCCGTTCCCAAGGTCGGTTACATCTTAGAAACTCCAGTTAACTCTCGTCCCAAAAAAGCATTGCGCAAAACGCACGGCCTGCAGACAGACAACTAGTTTCATTTTCTAGGTGCGCAGCTTAGAGGAACAATTTAGGATGAATAAATTTTCAATAATTGAAGTAATGATTTGGTATTTTTTTTAATTTCAAGAATTTAATATCCTTGGAGTTGTCTTTAGCGCGATTTTTTGGAAGTTTTTACGGTGGGTTTTTCTGCTCAAATTTATCTAAAATCGGGTAGGAATTTATTGAAATCACAAGTTTGATGGGTAATCCTGTGCAATCGAAGTGCCCTAGGGATTTTCAAGGGTGCTGAATCCATATATACAGTAAAAAAACTAGTTTAAATAACACAAATCAAGATTTCACCTCAAAAATTTTCATCGGACTCTGGTACCGGAAAGTCCAAAAAGTCACACTAAAAACAACTCCAATATCTTTAGTTTCGTTCTGTATAGATCACGGATTGAAACCTGTGAAACTTGCAAATTTGGAATGTCTATCTAATGACAAAAACTCAGTTGGGCGCTATTAATTATGTTAGATAATTATTGAATAAAATTGTTGACGGTCCAATAGGTATCTGAATGGAAGAAGACGAAGAATTTAACCCCCAACAACTTTCTGGAATGAATCAAATGGTCATTCTATAACCGAGATTTTTACTTCTTCTTATTATAACCAGCAATCCTTTGTACAAGCTGATGACAGATCTTTCCCCATCTGTCCACCTAAATGCACAAATCTATGGTTCCCAACAGAGAGCAATCCCAACTCACAATATACTTAAAAGGGAAGATGATGTTTCTACGTATTTAGTTACTTTCATTAAATTGTTAATTTGTTGTTAGTGTTTTGTTTTGTTGCATGCTAAAGCCAATAATTCATTAATATATTGTTGAATTTTTGTTAACATAATAAAACTGTAGGAACAAGGATGGGTTTGGAATATTTGGTATTCTAGTAAATGAGTTTTTAAAGCAATTTTAATGTTTTTTTCTTTCTCGTTGTTTTTTGAATGCGAAACCTCAAAACTCTATTTCTCGTTTCTTTCCCGTTTCTCGTTTCTGGTAACATAACTCAACAACATGTAAGAGTAGGGGATGCTTGTTGAGGGAGATACAAAAATCTATAGTCCAGAAGCTTCAATTCATTTTGTTAAGCCATTTTTCTGGGGGATTTACAAGAGTAAGAGGATTGGGCAAGAAGGACAGGGCATCATTGGGGCATCACAGAGCCCATTAGAGTAGTGCATTGTTACATGGTTTAATTTCACGTAAATGAGAGCATTTTTCTTCAAAGAGTTTTGGATTTATTCAACACTTGTCAGTTGAAAATGAGAGTAAGAATGCCTTGCTTAAGGTTTTTCTCTTTGGTAAACTAATTATTAACTTGATTTTTTTTTTTTTTTTTTTTTGTACAAGTGTTTCTAACCTGACTGGGGGATTCCCCGGCCAAGAGAAACTATAATGCCTCAATCATAATGCTGGTGTAGAACACATGGTTTGCTCTAATAAATTAATAAGACATGTTTTCATTAATACCCTTATGTTTTTGTAGGTTCTAGGATCCTCAGGTTATCTCGTTATTGCTTGATATTCTATTACAGGGTTTTTGTAGTACATAATGAGGCTCCTTTGAGTGCACCAATTAGAGATGGAAAGTTTCCGATATGTTTGAATCTTTCAGTGGGTGTCCCTTGTTTGTTAAGGATTTGTAAGGTTATGGGTATCTTTATATTCATTGTGTTTTCCTATAACATTTCAGAATGTGAAGGTCACAAGAGAGTGTTTGAACTATTGATCAATTAACTTCACATCTCTTTGAAAGTCAGACTCCCAGATTTTCATCCAACATGGAATTTATGGTGTGATGTATTGTTGGTTTAGATCTGGTCCTTGAAGCTATGCCAATGTACGAAATTATAAAAAAAACCACTATGTTTTTGCAGCCAGCTGTGGTAACAACTCTGCTCAGGGTTCATTTGCACTGTGAGGTAACAACTTTGCTCACGGTTCATTTTCACTGTGATGGGTGTGCCAAATTAATGAAGAAAACAAGGTTGCCTATTAAAGAATGGGAGCAACTTGACTGTTGGGGCAAATCCTTCCAATCTAAAGTTGAAAAAGAATGTATGAGAGCCAACTGCTGGCAAAATGATTTATAATTGCCTTGTCTAAGTGCTCAAGATCAACGCCAGTTTTGGATTGTTGCGCATTAAGATCTGCATTCTGTGTTGGTTAACTCAATGGTTTTAGAAATGTTGAGGATGTTTTGAACAAATTGTGGTCTATGCGGGAAGGAAAGGCCAAAGAGAAGAACGAAGAAAAGAAGGGTGGGGGACATAAGAACGAAGATGGGCCTCTCACAGTTGTGATAAAGGTGGACATGCTTTATGAAGGTTGTGCTAGAAAGGTCAAGAAGTGTGCTAAAGACATGCCAGGATTATATGCACATTGAATATTTGTTGGCTTGCATCATTTTCACCCTTCAAGCTACGCCAATGGACGGAATTTTGAAAAGAACCCACTCTATTTTTGCATCCAGCTGTGGTAAAAACTGTGCTCAGGGTTCATTTGCACTGTGATGGGTGTGCCCAATCAGTGAAGAAAAATATCCTCAGAATGAAAGGTATTGTGTTCCATTCCTTATTCAATGTCATACACATTTACTGTGTCGTTAGATTTATACTTATACCATTTCAACAACTGAATTATAAGACAGGTCATATAATGCTTCTCCTCCACGATGGTGAGCTTCACCTTGCCATTTGCTTTTTCATTTTGTAGAGAAAAACTCTTCTCCTAGGGTTTATGAGATAGTTGGATCCCACTATTAAGCTCACGCAGTGGACCAGAGAGCAGATGAAAACCCATGCAACTGCCCCATCACGTAGCTCGAAGGCATGACCTAAAATAATGACATGGTTTTCAAGCTCAGCGTCGTAGGATGTTGTGATTTAGAATTTATGGTGTGATGTATTGTTGGTTTAGATCTGGTCCTTGAAGCTGTGCCGATGTACACAATTATAAAAAAAAACCACTATGTTTTTGCAGCCAGCTACGGAAACAACTCTGCTCAGGGTTTATTTGCAGTGTGATGGGTGTGACAAATTAGTGAAGAAAACAAAGTTTCCTATTAAAGAATGGGAGTAGCCTGGCTATTGGGGAAAATACTTCCATTCTAAAGTTTAACAAGAATGTATGAGAGCCAACTGCTGGCAAAACCATTTATAACTGCCTTGTCTACGTGCTCAAGATCAACGCCAATTTTAGCTTGTTGCGCATTGAGATCTGCATTCTGTGTTGGTCAACTCCATGGTTTCAGAAATGTTGATTATGTTTTGAACAACAAATGGTGGTCTATGCAGGAAGGAAAGGACCAAAAGAAGAAGAAAGAAAGGAAGGGTGGGGTCCATAAGAAGGAATATGGGCCTCTCATAGTTATGATAAAGGTGGACATGCATTGTGAAGGTTATGCTAGAAAGGGAAAGAAGTGTGTTAAAGACATGCTAGGATTATCTGCACATTGAATATTTGTTGGTTTGCATGATTTTCGTCCTTGAAGCTATGCTAATGGAAGGAATTTTGAAAAGAACCCACTCTATTTTTGCAGCCAGCTGTGGTAACAATTGTGCTCATGGTTCATTTGCACTGTGATGGGTGTTCCCAATCAATGAAGAAAACTATCCTCAGAATGAAAGGTATTGCGTTCAATTCCTTATTCAATGTCATACAGATTGAGAATGATGAAGTGATCTAGGCTAGTACTCCTGAAATGTGGCAATTTTAAAACCATTATAGAGGAGCCTTTCCAAATAGATTTTGTCCCATGATAAGTCACTAAAAATTACTATTTCTTCAAAGTTAGTTATTTATTTATTTTCCATAAAGAATGATTTTATCATTTTCATTGTTCTGACTAGAAATATTTCTTGCAATGTTTTCAAGAGATGTGATTACTCTATAATTATTTGCATCTAGCACATCTAGCTATAATTGGATTCCTCAGAAGATTTGAAATTACCCATGGAGAACATCCTCTGAGCCTTGGGAGGAATACTATATGGAATCACATCGTTAACGTCAATTAACATTAGTAAGCATTTTGGAACTGAAGATGGCCTCTAAGAAGGTGTCTCCAATTGTCTAATTTCAATTGGCTTGGATGTTTCTTAGGATACAGAGACAATTGAACAGATTGAATGTTAAAACGTACACATCCAGGTATGCATTTTTTTCTCTGGAGATTCTGCATTTGCAATTGCAAATGAGGATCATGTTACTATTGGGTTGAATTATATTTGGTCAGACATTTGTAACAAGGATTGGTCTTTTGAAGTTTACAAAGCCTAGGGAACTGTTAATGTGAAAATGACAAATGGGTTGTGTCCTAGCAATATTGTATTTTCATGGAAATTATAATTCTCCTAAGAGATTTATTTAGGCATTTAAACAGGAAGCATTGAAACACATCTTACTAATTTTCTCAAAGTTGAACCTAGGGATTGGTTATGTGCGAGGGATGAATGAAGTTTTAGCACCATTATTTTATGTGTTCAAAACAAATCCAGATGAATCCAATGCAGTGAGAAAATAATTTTGTCCAGTCATGCTTGTAATTTCTATGAGTCAGTTCCGCTATGACGCAACATTTTACTATTGTAATTTGTATGGAATGTATTCCTCTCGATACAAAATGATAAATCACTATCTTTGTTACTTCTGGAGTTTATTTGTCAATTACTTATTTATAAACCATTAAACGTGATGAATGAACTTTTGATGTATAGAAAGGCTTATGAATTGTCGTTTTGAAAACTGTGATTTGTTTTTCTCTATGGAATTTAGTTGTTTACTGAATGCAATTTAAGTAAAGACCAACAACTACAGTTGTATTCATAGTCTGTTCTGTTCATAAAACTGGGATGGTGGAGGAAAGACGTATGATCGGGTGACTTGATGTGTCCATGTGATTGTTGTAGAGGAGAAGTTGAAATAGGTATATTCCAAAAGTTGAGATGCAATAGGTATGACGTGTAGAGTATATATACTAATCAACCTCTATTGTAGAGAGGAGTCACTTTACTAAATATTGTGGAGTGTTGTCTTTGACTTTCTACGTAAAATCACAGCAGGGGTTGAAAAATAGTACATCGTATACTTTTCCACGATTTCGAAATAGGAGTCACATTGATTATATAGTTTGAAAAACATTGCATCGTTATGAACTTTCACCATTTCAAATGGAGAAGGGATAAAACTCTTACAATTTTAGTAATGCTCAATAATCTAATAATGTAGTGACTTGAGAATCGTTGTTAGAGGATTAACTTTTAAAATGCTTAATTGAAAAATAGTAAATAAAGACGTTGGTTGGCTTTGATATTAATTTTGAAGCAGGGGCTTCCTTTGGTGGAAAATGAAGCTTACAAATGAGTTGAATTTTCTAACAGATCCAATGTCCGAATGCTCTTAACAATTTAGCATACTTATATATCGTGTATTATTTCTAACATTTTTCTTTTCTGTTAGTATTTATAAATTTCTGCAACTTCGTAATTAAGGTTTGTGTTCCCTAAAATTGCTCTATTTATTTGTCAAATTAGGACAGGAGCGTTGCTACCATTTGGTGTAATGATGAATCCATGGGGAAGGTTATTCATTCACAAAAAATATGTTCCTTTAACTAAAAATGGATCTTTTCACATTCCCTCCCCCACTCCCCATTTTATCTTTATATGTATGCCTTGATCTAGCAAGTGCATGACAAGTATATTTTAAGTTATTTTTTCTATGATTTATGCCATAGTTGACCTTGTGTTCAATTGATCAGTTTTTTTAGCAAAGATTTATGTTAATGGTGTTGAGTTACCCATAAATCTGTTATTCTTGCTCATACTAGTAAAGTCAAAAACTCAATCTGAATAGAGCTCTTCTAGAAGTTGAGTGTTTCCATCAGTTCTTGTCCAACTCCTTATAGTAATACTAACTTCAAGGAATTGAATCTATAGTAAAGTTGTGTGAAGTTCAAATCTTAGGTGAATTTGGTTGAATATGTATCCAACTTTGAACAGATTGGACTACAATGACTTTTGCAATTTGAGAGGGTTATTAGTATAGGAGTATGATTACTAAACATTGAACAAAAGCACCAAATAAACCTAAGATAAAATCCTATTTCCCTACAAAATATATAGTATGGAATTAGCCTCATCTTATCATCATATTATGTTTGTGGTAAAGATCTAGTAGTTAGTTTAGTAAATCAACTTGCTAATCAATGAGATGAATTTCCATTAACAAGGTTCAAATCCTAGACATACTTTATCCTGCGTGCCCTTTTGACTTGTACAAGAGATCCGATTGAAGCACTTAGGGTTGACTGTAAATCATGGGAAAATTCCACTATTTCCTAGTTGAAGAGATATCTTGTTTACTATCAATTCCCTCTAAGGGAGGGGCCCATTTACAATACACCGATCTTCATAATAGCTTTTCAAAACAAAATATCAACCTAACGTTGATTAGGAAATCACAGAGAATCTCCTTGGAGTTGATATTAGATCCATTATTAGGACTCTAAGTATTGTCCAGAAGTAAATACATCATAGTCCAAATCTTTTAAATTTCCATAATATATCTCAACAACCAATAGTTGGTTGTGTTTTACATCAAACAACAAATATAGAAAAAAGATAAAACGACTCATTTTCCTTACCTTTTAGCCCCTTTCCACTAACAGAAATACATAAATAAATTTCAAAGTTGAAAAACTAAGAAGTTTGTGCAACATTTTTGACATATATGCATATTTAAGAAATATTTAAGGTCAATTTTAGAAATCTCCTATGAAAATTTTCCAAACCTCACGTTGAATGTTGTGAAATGTGGTGATATTTTTTGAATTGCAAGGTAAGATTTAAAAAATGGGGAAAAAAGTTGAATACGTTGTGCATCTTATATGAGTCGAGATTCTAAAACATGAAATTTGTACATCAAGTCATGTCTTCATGTGTTCAATAACTATGCTACATATTTCATTCCTTGAGGAAATGGTAGAAGAAATTATTGAGCATACTATTGGAGCATCTACAAAATGTTGCTCAATAAAAACCAGGAGATAATTGGAGTAAATTCCTACCCATATCTATAGAGACATGTTCCAACATAACTCGCAATCACACCATTGATCAAATTCTGGAGTAGTATGCTATATCCACGGTTAGAGTTGCTACTTATACCGATTTCAAGGCAAGGAAAATCATATCGACTTCGAGTGTCAAAACCCCATATATCTCCCGGTGCAGTTGGAAGTATTCATTCTGCAACTTCCTTGATATCTTTGGATCTCTATCAATATTGAATAGCAATGATTCTTGAGACCTCTATATTTTGAAGAAGGTTTTGCCGTTGGAAACTGAACTATGTCGACTCATTTGTAAGTCATTAAAAAAGTTGTGAAACTAGCCATTTTGGTTAAAACTGTGATTCAAGAAATGTTAAGAATCATGATGTTAAGAAATTTTAATTGTAAAATAGTAGAACACCAAACCTTACATAAAATACACCATCAATGCTTACACAAAATTCACCAAATCTTCTTGCTACTTGAAATGAAGAAACAAATGCCACATATATCTCCTTGGAATGTTGGTCCCATGGGAAGTATAACTACAAGTGAAGAGCTTATAGAGCTACATGGAATATAAGCGAATATTAAATAATTTGGTTTTTGTCTTTTCCATCTCCTATGTTGATTGAGGTTCAACCTAATCCAATTAGAAGTTGACCAAATAGTTCCATGCAGGAAACTACACTTTGTGTTTCCATATTTTCTTATTTTGATAAGGATGAGGGAACAAATATAAACAATCAAAAGAGAAACAATTAAATCACTTCCAAGAATTCTATAGAACTCAGTAGTCGTAGCTCAATGTCATGATATGACATATCAATGACTACCATTGAGTAAACGATGACAAAGACCACAACTTCAGTTCACATCTATATTCCAAATTTTAGATAGTTGAAGAACCTACAAACCTTTAATCATTCTCCAAGTCCCAAGAGTTCATTGATTCTTGACTTTTAACTTACCTATAATGATTTCTTAAATGAGAAGATTATTGACTCCTATAGATATTGCATCAATCAGGCGTCAAATTCAATTTAGGTAATGCAACTCTCATGAATGAACAAACATGCTTCTATGGTTTAGTTTTGTTACTTTTTAAAAGGTCCACTAACTAGTTCATATGGTTTTCTCAACAATTATGCTTTTAAAGGCAATAACAATGGAATTATGAGGCAGGAAAAAAAACACATTGTTTTCATTCAAATGTACAACTACTAAAAAAAGAATTAGAAAAATGCAGAGACACTAAGGCACATACAATCCCTCAAGAATCTCATTTATACATAGCTTGATGCACAGGATTGTCTAAGCACACTAAACCTGCAAATTTTTATGGTGTATGGTATATTATAGCTAAAAACTATTAATTTTTTTTTTGATTTATCAAACTCTGATTTTGTTTTGAAGTTTCTTGGTGGATGGATTTGTTTTAGGTTGGCTTCTACTTTATTTTATTAGATTCCAGCTTTATGGAATCTCTTGTTGAATTGAGGCTTCTGTGATCCATATCAAGATTATGAGAAATGTTTTTCGGCGTAAATCACATGATAGTACATTTGTCGACGCGTTTCGAACCAACGAGTGTGGTTCATTGTCAGGACAAGTTGAAGAACCAGATCATGGCTGCATGTTAAATAGGGAGAGAAGATCATCCAACGGCTAGGTTTTACTGAAAAACGGCTATATTGAAAGAACGACTATATTAGGTAAGACAGGATAAACGGCTAAGATTGACCAAGAATGGCTAGGTTTGAATATTCAAGTTGTTTAATTATATAATATTATTATGCTAAAACAAATATTATTTTAATACATATCATATGTTATTTAAGTGAAAAGTTAACCAAATATGGTTAACTTTTCACTTAAATAACATATGATAGGTATTAAAATGTATTTGTTTTAGCATAATAATATTATATAATTAAACAACTTGAATAGTCAAATCTAGTCGTTCTTGGTCAATCCTAGCCATTTATCCAGTCTGACCTAATATAGTTGTTCTTTCAATATAGCCTTTTTCAGTCAAACCTAGTCGTTAGATGATCTGCTCTCCCTATTTAACATGCAGCCATGATCTGGTTCTTCAACTTGTCTTGACGATGAACCACACTCGTTGGTTCGAAATGTGTCGACAAATGTACTATCGTGTGATTTACGCCGAAACTTTTCTCATAATTTATGGAATCTCTTTGAATATTTTTTTTTCAAGTATTAACAATTTAAAGGTTTCATCTTGAAGTCTTGGTTGCTCTATCACATGCTAGTAAATAAGTTTTATATGTCATTTTGTCTTAGATTTTTGGGTTTTTGGGGTTTTGATCATAAGGAGGATGTTTTCATTTGTTTTTCCTGGAAATGACAGATTAAAAATGGAGTTTCAAAGAGTTTCATGATTTCATTTTCTCAATCAATGGCACAGGCTTCTCTAAATCTATGGCCTATGTCATTTTTGGTGCAGTGAATTTTATAGAAATACCATGCAAAGTTCCCGTCATTTACTGAAGAAGTACTACCCAACTATATGAATTATACAACTGGTTAGAACTTCATAGTGATAATGAATATGTATGCATTGTCCATTGTGAAAATGCTACAGGGATTTACGTTTACAACAGTGAAGGAAAACCTATTTCTTTGTAATGAAAATATCATTAAAAATTAGCCTAAATTTCTTTAAATCTTTTGAAATTTATCCAAGTAATTTTTACAAAATAAACATGGTTGCTCTCAATTTGATTTATATGCTACATTTAAAGAGAAAAAATGTGTTTTATTTATTTTTATATTTCAAAAAAAATTATAAATTATAAAAATAAATATGTTTTTGTAAACCCATCTCAAACCAACAAGGAGGAAGTCAACAATTTTTTTCATATGGCACTCAAAATATCCTCCATCACCTCTTGAAATTTCTCCTTCATCGGTGCCCATTAATCAATTTCAATTTTGCATTGAGCAATTGTATATAAATACAATTGTTAGCACTCTTTCCTTCTACTAATAAATATAGGAATGAGCATGACTTTTTAATGCCTATGCTCTTGTTAATTTTTTCTTGGAAAATTATGTAGTAGGTTGCATGAAAATTTAAATAGTTTTTAGGCTATAGGAACAATACAATCTATTTGTTTTAAATAATGTATACACATTATTGCATGGGCATGTTTTTCGGCACCTAGTTTCGACAAAATCATCCATCAAGGTTTTGTTAATCCCCCTTATAATATTTCTAAGGATTGCATCTATATATAGAGTCAAAACACCTTAAATGACACCTTGTGTAAGAGAGAATTCCTATATAAGTATAAAACATTGTACCCAAAATGGAAAGCCTCAACTAAAAGTGAAGCTAAACATTGTTGGTCTCTACATCAGTAAATGAACTATATTATGTTTTTTCCATCATAAGTATCTCGTGGACCTTATTTAAAATGATTAAGTTATTGAACCTAGTTCACATTACATTGAAGGTCATTCATTCTTATATTAATATTATTAACTCTAGTAAATTCATTTCCTTTTACTAGATCAATGGGTTGTATCCCACCAATTCATCAACATTGAGATGTGTTTACTTGGATCCGTACACATGTGATGTATATCCATAAGTTATTGATTCTAATAATGAGTGTTTCCTTCGATGCTAAGAGTGAGGCATTCCAAGAAAAGTGTCTGTAACGGGTGCAACAAAGCAAGGATCATGTGGATTCACAAAATGGATGAAAAGGTACACTCCCATTACAGTTGAAAATAGTTGTCTTCCTATAAGTAACAATTGCGTATATATAATTTTTTACAAGCCTCAACTAAGTAGCACATAGTAGATATGCCTCATGTACCATCCTTTACAATGTATATGACATTTGCACTTATTTCTCTAGAAATCCATGGACATGTACGAACTACTTCAAGATTTGAATAAATTTTGTGTTCCTTATAAATTTCTTCAACTTTAATTAGCTACTCCTGATTATGTTCTCCATACTCTATGGAAATATCAAGAAAGGAAGAGCTTATTCTACATAATTTTCTTATAATATTATGTATGCTTTAATAATTAGGGATATAAAAGATGGCAATATTAGTTGCAACATCACACTATAAAATATATGGGCTTAAAATATAAAAGTATAAAATTACATTCAAAGAAACTCTTTTATGCGATTAGGGTTTTGACGCTTTGGCTTTAAAATGATTAAAATTTTCTTCATATTGATCATAATCTCTTTTATAAATCCACTTTTAAGCTCCTTAGATTAAATTTTTGAGGCTTATAATTAAAATGATCATAATTTTCTTAATATTTATTATAATATCTTCTATAAATCTAATTTTAAAAACCATAGCTACTCTCATGACATTGGTTCAATTATAATCTAAAGTTTTCAATTAAAACTTAAAAGAATTGTAACTTCAATAATATTTTTAAAAATACCCCAATTTTAAAATATTATAACTAATTTACCTTTAATAACATTAATGGAGTCTTACTTTAACTAATATGCCTAAAAAAACTACCTACAATAACGACCACTAAAAACATATCGGTTCGTAGTAAAACATTGTGATATCACTTGTATTTTTAATGTTAAAAATGAATAGAACTCAATATAAACAAGTTTTGCATGGTAGTGTAGTTCCTGCCACACAAATTTGAAAAAATATATTAATTTGCAAAAGGATACTTGAAAAAGGATAAGAAACAGATACCTTGGCATTGCAATTTTGGAAATGAATTATAGAGATCATGTTAGTTCTTTTATAGTTGCATGTTCTGATGATCATTGGTTATGGAACTTTCAGTTTGGACATTTATAGTTCTATGGTTTGAGATTATTGTAGAAGAAGAAGATTGTTAGAGGATTACCTCCCATCAAAGAACCTACTAGTACTTATGAGTGTTGTATCTTGGGAAAGCAACACCGTGAGAGTTTCCCAAAAGGAGTTGAATACAACACAAAGAAACCACTAGAGTTGGTTCATACAGACCTATGTGGACCCATGCGGACAAGTCGATTGGTGGAAGTTGTTACTTCCTCACATTCAGTGATGATTTCAACAGAAAGATGTGGGTTTATTTTTTGAAGGAGAAGTCTAAAAATTTTGCAAAGTTCAAAGAATTCAAATCCCTAGTAGAGGACCAAAGTGATCGATAGATCAAGGTATGAAGATCATACCATAGTGGACAATATGATTTGAAGGAATTTGATGCATACTGAAAACAACATGGAATTAGAAGGAAGGTTACAAATAGATACACACCGCAACATAATGATGTAAGAGAGAGAATGAATAGAACAATTATGAGCATGGAAGGAAACATGTTGAAAGGAAGAAACTTGTCAAATGAGTATTGGGCAGAAGAAGTTTCATGTGTTGTTTATGTGATAATCAGATCTCCTACAAAGAGTGTGATGAACAGATTTCCAGAAGAAGAATGGTCAGGTATGTCTTGTGCTGTGTCTCAATTTAGGGTGTTTAGATGTGTAGCATATGCATTTGTACCTAAAGAGTTAAGAGGCAAGTTGGATGATAAAAGTGAGAAATGCATATTTATTGGTTATAGTGAGAAATCAAAAGCTTATAAATTGTATAACTATGTCACTAAGAATACTATAATCATTAAAGATGTTGTGTTCAAAGAACAAGAGTCATGGAATGAGAATGTAGACAAAATTGTTGATGTAAGAGTACCACTCATGGAAGAAGAAGATGTAGCAGAAAATGAGCAGTACGGATTACAAAAGAAGACACCAAATAGACTCACGCCAATAAGGACTCAATCATTTTATGAACAACATAGATCTTCAAGCAAACCAACACATCAAAATACTCACAATTATCAATTAGGTGATGAATTAAGCAATGGTAAGAGAAAAAGGAGAACTCTGCAAGATATTTATAATGATTTGGATCTTAATTCAAAATTTTCATTGTTGTCATTTCAACATTAATCACTTGATGAAGCTATCAAAGACGAGAATTGGGTGCAACCTATCTCGAGGTGTGACCGTAATATTCACCCGTAGAAAAACAAAAATGCAACCTATCCCAAGGTGCGAGCATAATATTTTTTTCGATGAAAACTAGAGCAAGTAAACAAATAAATATATATATATATATTAGCACAAACACATTAAAAAATAGAGTGGAAATACACTTATAGGTATATATCAACCACATTTATTATGTAATAACAATATCAATAATTTATATTATTTATAATATTAATAATCATTAATATTAATTATTAATTATTATTAATAGACAATGATATTTTTTTTTTCACATACTGGTTCACGGATACCCGGGTCAGTGGGTAGCCGCTACGTCCAGGGTTGTTTAACATTGATTGGACACCACCCGAAGGGCATCAACACCCCTCGACCTATTTATTGACCTGACCCCAAGAGCTTTCGGGATTTGACCTTGTGACCTCCCATTGGCGAGGCACTTGATTTGACTGATTGAGCTAACTCTTGAAGCTAATAGACAATGATATTAATATAGATATTGTTATTATTATTATTAATTATAAATATTTATATTACTAACAATTATATAAAAATAAATTAAATATTAATATTAATATTAATTTTAATATTTATAACTGCTCATTACAGAGGAAATGGATAATTATTATTCACTAAAATGATGGATTAACAATGAACAAATACATTTAACCACACATGTTGTGGCAGAAATCCTAAAGAAAATCCATTAATTATAAAAAGAAGGCACACTGTCAAATAACTAAAGCACGGTGGTAAGGGACTCTAAAAATAATTACATAATGAAATCCAACTTGAGCTTTCCCTAAAATATTTACAGTCATTCCAGCTAGATAATTCTTAAAAAACAAAGAATGTAAAATCGATTTACAAAAGGAGTTCCTAAGACTTTTCTTAATATATCTATATATATATGGCCCGTCAAGGGAAAATATATAATGGATCACAATATAAAAGTTACATTCTAGATAACTAGCCTGACAAGACAATATTTGAACCCTAGCCGAAACCTTAACTCTTTGAATTCCCTGAGTAGAAAGGGGGTAGAAAACCTAGAAACTTAGAAGAGGAAAACCTTGGGATTGTGAGTTGCTATGACTTGAAAAAACTCGCCGTCATAAAAGAAAAGTCGGAGCCAGAGTGAAACCTCTCATCTGAGGGTCAGACCATGTGGGTTAAGGGGATTAGTTTTTTTATACAGTTTGGTGAAACTATAAACAAATATGTGAGAAGAATTAAGTGGAAATGATACAATAAACATAAAACCCTCAGAAGAAGTCAAACTCTAGCAAGAATGAAAGAATTGGCACATGATGAAATGTCTTGGAGAAGTGGCGAAATGTAAGAGGAATTATTTGTATCAAGGTAAGGGTTAGAAATTAAAAAAGAGGGTTGATGAGGCTCTGAAAGGTCATTAAGGAAAAAACAAAGAAAACACAGTTACTTGGAAGGGTGAGATTCTGTCACATACTTGAGTAGGGATGTCGAGGGACGCACTGCTCCATTCTACCTAGGCACCACGGCAACGTAAATTAATCTCCTCTAAAGGTTCTGGAAGAAACGTATGAGAAACATGTGAAGGAAACCACAATTCTTACTTACCAAAGCCAAAAAGCGGCATGAATTGAGCCAAAGCCCTAGACTTAGAGGACTGCAGAACTATTCCAACAGAAAAGTTGAAACCTCCACCATTCGATTGAAAGCCTAAATCTTGGACGGTGGGGATGAGGACAACTATATCCCATTGCAATCGATCATCATAAAGATAGGTGATGTGGCCACTTATCTCTAGAGGTTTCTCCATAGCCGAGGGTTACAAGTCTACCCTTTCAATATATATCATAGGCACATAAACCTTAACAAATGTTTAAAAAATAGAACATACATAAAGTTGCAAACCAATGTGTAGAAAAAAAAAAATTTACAATCGTGTCTTTACTCATGATTTTAGAGAGTACATTGAATAATAACAAGTTTTAATTTTATACCGTTAATCCCTTGTGCTTGTACGTCTCCTCGATATTTAACAAGAAATAAATAATTTTTTGTTCTATTTTTGCATAGTATAAATTAATGTAACTGTTTGTAAATTCTATTATTACCATTTTGATGCTGGATGGGTAACTCAACTCAGGGTATCAAAGCGATTTATTCAAATATATATCTATATATATAGTTATATGTTTGAAATGTTTGAAGATTTTAAATTATTTTATAATTTTTTAGATAAAATTAATAGTCAAATTATATGGGATAAATGCCAATAACAATGATATAAAGACAAGGTAGAATATTTAAGGACAAGGTAGAATGTTTAAGAGAAATACTTCTATTATTCCCATCACATTAATAAAGAAAATGCTTGTTTTATATTAGTTTAAATTTTATATTATATATATGCAAAACAAAAAATTTATTAGAAATGCTTACAATTTGTTGAAGATAATTCATAGAAGATATTAAAGATACACGCAAAGAAAAGAAAAAAAGTGATGGAACATTCATAAATGAGATTAAAGATACACCTGAAGCAAAGAAAATAAGTGTTGGAGTCACAAACCTCCATCTCCACGCCGTCCTTGACACTAATGCTAGTCAGTCACACTTTATTTTTCCAAACAAAATACAATTCCCATGGCATTTTCATTGCAATGTTGCATGCTTTTATTCCTTGTAAATCCTTCCATGACATTCTATTGAGAATCACTTCCAAGTTTTAGTGGAGATTAAAGAATAATTGAGAGAATATCCACAACAGGTAATTTAATGAGATAGAAATGATTTTGGATTTTCCTATGTGATGTCATAAGGGAATGGAAGCCATCCTCATGGATGGACCAAATCTTTGTTCTCCAGGAGCCTTTGAGGAACCCATATTAACCCTTTTCCACCCGGGTGTTGTGCACTACATTTTAGAGAGAATTGCATGTGCCTTCAATCCCTCCCCCACTATTTATAGCTAGGGCATAACCAAAACCAACATCAAGAGGAGGTTGGTGAAACAGAGGAGACGAACATTGCTAGAGAAGACAAAGTGGGCCCATCGGAGTAGCCGGAGAATGAAAACTAGTGAGAGAGGGCACAAAAAATGAAGGGTGAAACATCGAACAGTTAGACTACTCCCTTATAAAACTAAATACTATTGTGCCATTCGAGCACCCGCAATACAATCACTTAAATTTGGAAACCTGCCTAAACCCATAAGTGGGCACTCTTATTTCAATTTGGTGCTCCTTACAAACGTAGGAGGCGCAGGGGATGTGGAGGTTGTTTCCATCAAAGGTTCCAACACTGGTTGGCAAAAAATGTCCCGTAACTAGGGATAGAATTGGTAGAGTAACTCTTATTTGAATGGGGAGAGTCTCTCCTTCTAGATCAATGCTAGTGATGGAGAAACTATCACTTCCTATAACTTCATTGATGCAAATTGGAAATTCACCCAGACCTTTGAAGGATTATAGATATAAGTTATATTTTCTGACGTATCCATATGTAAAATGAAAGCAACAAAGTTGAGGTGACTCCTATCATATTTTCTTAGAGTTGAACTTGGGATACACAATTTGCCACTTGATTCTTAATGTTGCTATTGTATGTAATTTTTTTCCTCAGTACATACACATATGACTGATGGGCCCTCCTATGTGCAATTTTATGTCTCAGAACCTAACACTGCAACTATGGGCCTCTTACTTACAAGTTTGGGTCTCATAATAGTACAACTACATTAAAGGCCTTTATCATGCTCTTAGCCTGTAAATCTAAATTAAACGTTGATTTTCTGATTTGTGTTGGAGTGGCGATATATTGTGTAAGATGCATATTTCTTCAATACTTAAATTGAAGATTACCTAAATCTTACTATTGGTGGAAGTTGTCGCAGGTTTTCTTTGACTTTGCCAAATTCATTTTCAATGTAGATTGATTCAGTTGACTGGGTTAGATAGTTACATTATATAGAATTATATCGAGATCATTGAATTTTTTGTCTCTTAGATTGCAACTTTGCATCTTTCTAGTTTGTTTAAAGAGAAAAGGAAAAACGATGTCACAATTTATACTCCACTTTCATTAATACTAATCTCCTTTTCTTTCCCAAGACTAATCTCTATGTTAATTACAATTCAATAGGGAAATCAAAGATTGTGATTGCTTTTCAGAATGAGCCTCACGCATGGCACTAGTGACTAATGACTACATTCCATTAGCTTCCAGATTTTCATACCCATTACTATGAGGTTTCAGGCAAGTTACTCCTCTTCTTTGAAGTTTTCAAAATGTCCATAGAATTTTCTGGTCCTTTCTGTCACAGGAGCCAATGAAGGTGAATTTAGTGATATCAATAAAAAATGCAGAACAGAGCAAACTCAAACTGAATATCTGTAAATTTATTGGAAGACATTTCTGGCATAGGTATTTGGAAAGAAAATACTTGATTGAACCTCCTTATTATTTCCATAGAAAATCTCCACAATTCTATTTTACCATTTCAATTCAAAATCCTTTTCCGCCCACATTGGTGGTTTGGCATATTGCTCTCTTAAAACCATGATTTTCCTTTTTTGCCAACATCAAAAGGTCATGCATATTTCATTTGGACTCAAGCGAAATTTCAGTTTTCAAAATATTCAATACTAGTGTATATGTTCAAGCTTTGTCATGTTTTTCAAGTAGGCCAATCAAATGCACATCGATGAGGTTTCCGTTTTCGAGATTTTTATATTTTATATTTTATTTTCCTTCTGATGCTTTGCTTTTCAAGTTCAGAAACTACGCATTCTAAAAGGAACTTTTTGGGTAGAGACTATGTATTAACTTTTTTTCTCCCGAAAGTTATTGTGTAGGGTTGAAATGTGGAATTGTATAAAGGGAGTGTATAAAAGATTTGTTGAAAATATGACACAATTATTTTTATGTATTGGAGTTAATTTTGGAATTATGTTAAAATATACTAGATATGTTTTCAATTATAATGAAATTTTCATAATTAAAAAAAAAAAATCAAATTTTTAATATTCAATTTATTTTTATAACTAAAAATACATTTTAAATAACCAAAAATTATAACCTCACTCCTAAGTATTGTATAACTGATTTCCTTTAGAACAATAGGTATATAAAATAGTTAAGATAACTTCACTAAATACATTCTACTAACACAAAACCAAATTTAACAATAATTATTGAAAAAAAAACCATATTTAAACTATTGAGAGGGAAATGTACCTCGATTCTATTGCAGTCGAAAGGAGGAATATAAGAAGATTCTATTGAGCTAAATAAGATGATTCTATCGAGATATTATATGTTTTATGGACAAACATATTTTTCAATATGGTGTAACGTTTTCAACTAATTTTAATTTGGAGCTATGTAATACTAGCACAAACACATTAATTAATGTGGTTGATATATATCGATAAAAGTATTTTGGAAGATTTCTCTTCCAGTTCATTGATCGTATC
The DNA here is from genome assembly GCA_031772625.1 of Pinus tabuliformis. NCBI lineage: Eukaryota > Viridiplantae > Streptophyta > Pinopsida > Pinales > Pinaceae > Pinus > Pinus tabuliformis. The sequence continues at coordinate 987,126,996 of CM062807.1, read as the reverse complement.
GTGCAATTGTTTCTCATACTTTAGGGCATCACTAAGCAATGAGGCTTTCTAGATGTTCAACAATTTTCCATTTAAACCTTCACAACATATTGATATATAAATTAAATCGTTGATAAACATAAATCAACATCAAAACGCTTACCTGATCATCCATATGAGACTACTAAAACTAAAAAAAACCATAAAAAGATTTAAATTATAATTTTATTTTACGTTATTATCATTATTTATTTTTGGATTGGCCATTTGAACCTTGAATCTCATAGTGTACATTGTACTTCATAAAACAACTATCACCAATTAAGCCCTCAGCTTATGTTAAATTATTATCATCATCATCATTATATATATATATATATATATATAACCTTAGAGATTCACCTCCACTTTACCATGGAGACTCGTAATTTATAAATAAGATTTGTTACAATACAATGAGCCAATACCTTACCTTTTGTTTCTTTCCTTTGCTTTCTTGTTCTCTTCTCTTTCTCTCTAAAACTGATCCAAAGCCAAAAATGAAAAAAGTTATGAACTATTTCTCTGAAGACTTTTTATAATTGACGCTTTTATTTCCTTCATTAAAAATAAATAAATAAATAACTTTTATGTGAATTCCTATAATCATGCATATGCCATTTAAAAATGCATTTGAGGCATTGTGCAATGATGTGATGTGGGTGCTTACTACTCTAGATTCCAAATATGTGTGACCAAGACAAGACTACCACAAAGTCCTTATTTCCATAGTGCATGGAGTCCTTATCATGTTGAGTACTCCACAACATGCATTAATAGATTTATTTCTTTTTCTTTTTCTTTCTTTTAATGATGATGTTTCCCTTTCCTTCCTTTCCTAGATTTACTTTTCTTTCTTGTTCTCTTCTCTCTCTCTTTGAAACTGATCTAAAGCCAAAACTGTAAAAAGCTATGAATTCTTTCTCTAAAGCCTTTTTATCATTGATGGCTCTATTTTCATCATTTTCCTCTAATTTTCCTTTGCATTAAAATTGTGTCTCTTCATCTCCATTTTCTCCTAATTTCCTTTATTTTCATAATTAAATGTGAATTTTGCCTCTTTGTCTTTTCCAATGCCTTTGTCGATTTCCATAGGCATAATAAACCACAAGTTACGCCTACTATAGTGCTTTCTCAACATTCTGTTAGGTCCCTATACTACTACTATAACCCCTTATTGTTATTAGTGCAACCTCCTTATTATATTATTGTGCTCATATTGTTATTAGTGTGCCCCATAGAAGCCCACTATTGTTATTGTCGTTCCTTTATAATATTATTGTTATGTCGGCTTTGATTATATTGTGAACCCTTAGACTCCTATATATAGAAAGGAGGCTTAGTCATTTGTATCATCCAAGAATTGTTCATTTTTGTAATGTAAAGGAGGTTGCCCCCTCGAATAGGTTGAATTCTAAGGCGTTTATCTTTCTTTTCTATCATTTTGTGAGTTGGTTTCTTAACATTTTGTATCAGAGCTTTGGATTCTAGGGTTTTGCTGCTCCAAATAGGTCATCGTGGAATTTTCCATATAACCTTTTTTCTGTGATGTTTCAAAAGCTAAAACAAAAACCCATTTGAGAGGAAATCACACGGAACCTCGGGTATGAATTTTAGATCTTGTATCACTATATTTTCAAAGATCTGATCTAAGGAAGTTAGGGTTTTTGCAAGCTCCAGAATTCCATCTCAAACAGGTAATCGTGGAATTTTCGCTATAATTGTTTTCCTACGAAGTTTCAGACTCTGAAATTAAAACCCATTTGAGTCGAAAAACTTGATGAAGCTCGGTCTGAATTTCAGATCTTGCTTCACTATATTTTCGCAGATACAGTCCAAGACGTTTAGGGTTTCTGCATGCTCCCGAATTACATTCCAAACAGGTGACCTTGGGAAAATCGTCATAACTTTCTCTCTGAGCATCAGATTGAAATTTAGTAAAACGTGATAGAAAACATATGGACTATAGTTTGTTGAGTATCATTTTCAGAACCTAATGTCGAAACACTGACACGTGGCACTTCGTACAAGTTCGCTCTACTGAACCATTCTATAATTAGGTCATCGTGAGTGATTGGGCATAACCCTTTCTTCATGAATCCAATTGTGATTAGACTTGTGGGGTTAGAAAGAGAACTCAGAGGGATATAACAGGTAGAAATTATAGAACTTAAAGATCTGAAATTACAGAGTTACAGTCGTTTCAAAATCGAGCTCCTAAAATCAAGAAAAAGTGATATGAGGAAGTTTGATGGCAAGGATCCATTAAATTTGATACTACAGATGGAGTAATATTTTGATCTACATGAGGCGAAACTCTTACAAAAGGTACATATTTCATCTTTATATTTATAATTGAATCAAGTTCTATGGTATAAAGGGCTTTGTTCTTGTAAAGAACTTGTCACTTGGTCAATTTTCATGGAAGAAATGATAGCACATTATGAGGATACAAAGAGTAACACCTTCTTTAGCCAATCGATAAATCTCAAACAAAAGTTTCCAATGGCACAACACATTGAGGACTTCCAAAAATTGAATATAAGGGTAAATGATATTCCAAAGAAGAGAAGGATTCATGTCTTCATAGGGACTTTAAAGGATAAAATTCAACATGAGGTTCATCTTTGGGAACCTAATTCATGGGAGAAGGCATTCAGGTTGGCAAGAAAAAATGAAAGCGAATTATGGAAACAAAGAATCCTACCACTCACAACTATAAATATGGAAGTGTTTTTTCTCCTAGCCTTCCACAACCTACAATGTTTACATGACAACAATTGGAAGAAAAAATAGAAAAAGGGCTTTGTTACAGTTGTGGTAGCAAATACACTATAGGTCATAAGTGTGTCGAGAAGAAATTATTTTACATAGATTTTGAAGATGAGGAAGAAAAGGATCAAGAAACATCAAAAGAAGAGGATATACACCAAGAACCAACCCCAAAGAAAGAAGAAATGAATCTGACCATATCTTGTAAAGCATTGGAGGGAATTACCACTCCTCAAACTCTCAAGATAGAAGGACATATCAAGAAGAAGAAGGTTGAAGCAATGAAATATCAAGAAGAAAAGGATACTCACAAGGAACCAACCCCAGAGAAAGAAGAAATGAATCTGACCATATCTTGTAATGCATCGACAAGAATTACCACTCCTCAAACTCTCAAGATAGAAGGTCATATCGAGAAGAAAAAGGTTCAAGTAGTGAAGGATCACATCAAGCATCAACAACAAGTTCTCCAACTTTTAAAGGATAAACTCACTTTGGCGCAGAATCAAATGAAACAACATGCAGATCAATATCACAGTGAAAGAAGTTTTGACGTAGGTGATTGGGTATTTTTATGAATACAACCATACAAACAAATGTCCCTGAAGCAAGCTAAGAAGGATAATAGATTATCACCAAAGTACTATAGTCCTTACAAGGTGCTGCAAAAGATTGGTATGATGGCATACAAATTGGAGCATCCTGCATCTTCCTGACTGCACCTAGTTTTCCATGTTTCATGCTTAAAGAAGGTTATAGGCGAGAAGATTGTAGTTAAAATAATATGGCCAAAACTTGACAAGGAAGGAAAAAGCATATTGGAACCAGAAGCAGTCACAAAAACAAGAAATTGATAACTACGAAATCGATCAATTTTAGAGTGTCTCATCAAGTGGACGAACTTATCCGCTGAAGATTCCACATGAGAGGATGAGAATTTTATACATAAGCATCCAGAAATACTCAAGTGTTGAGGACAACACTTTTTGAAGGAGAGGGGCATGTTAGATCCCTATACTACTACTATAACCCCTTATTGTTATTAGTGCAACCCACTTATTCTATTATTGTGCCCATATTGTTATTAGTGTGCCCCATAGAAGCCCACTATTGTTATTATTGTGCCCTTGTAATATTATTGTTATGTCGGCTTTGATTATATTGTGAACCCTTAGACTCCTATATATAGAAAGGATGTTTAGTCATTTGTATCATCCAAGAATTGTTCATTTATGTAATGTAAAGGAGGTTGCCCCCTAAAAGAGGTTGAATTCTAAGGCGTTGATCTTTCTTTTCTATCTATTTGTGAGCTGGTTTCGTAACACATTTAACTTGGAATACATGTCCCATGACCTTGGTCTTATTGTTTTACCTTTAATATCCTTTATTGCATGAAACTTTAACCCGAGGTTGTTACAACTACCTCCTTCTACACATAGTTGGGGTTGGGGATAACAAGGGGTGCGTTAGAACTTGAGGAAGAATATTACTTAAACTTCTATCTTAGTCATGCCAAATTTTCAATGAATTTTTGAGTTAGATACATATACTAGTAAGTACGCATTATGAGTGGTGCTCATGCAAGGAGGAAAACCTATGGGTTACTAGTTAGAGTTTTTTGATAGAGTAGTACTTGACCACTGGACATATGATACATATATCTTTGCCATTCTAAAAGTGATGAAAAAGTGGAGGCACTATCTCTTGGGAAAAGAATATATCGATCATCAAGTCTTTCAGTGCCTACAAATCAAGAGCAAGATGTAGCAAGTGAGAAATTATAAATTGTTAGGATTCTTACTATGGGGTTTCCCTATTAATCAAGTACAAGAAAGGAGCCACAAATAAGCCAACATACATTATTTTTTGACCACCAGTGATAAATATTTCAAAAATTGGGTTGATAATGTAGCTTGAACCTTTCACTAATGATATTATGGGTGAAGACTACAAAGGAAATAAATATTTTAGAGGAGTATACAAGTAGTTGAAGGAGAGAGTGTGCAATTCCATTGAAGGAAATATATATATCTATATCTATATCTATATCTATATCTATATCTATCTATATATATATATATATATATATATATATATATGTGTGTGTGTGTGTGGAAAATCATCCATCGTTGGAACTAGGTCTCGTCGTATTTCTTAACCATCCATTTAATTTAATATGTCAACCACCATATAAATTGTAACCATTGTTGTTTAAACATATTCAAACCAGTGTTGAATACATTACCACCACTAAATGGTCTGTCCTTTAACAAGTCACCAACCAATAAAACTTTGTTAATTTGTTACGTCGCCAATCCTTTTTGTCATATTTTAAATAGTCTATTATTTGTTTAGACGACCACATACACATTTGGAACCATTACCATTCAGTTATATTTAACATAATTTTTTTAAAACGAATCGCCAAAATTTTGGCTATTGAATTTTTGCCATAAGCTGCTAGCTAGGTTGGTTGTGGCTAATTGGGTCATTTGTTGGGTGCCACCTGGGACCATCTGATTGGGCCACATGGCCCCATGCTATTGGGCCATGAATCCTTCTCTTAACTTGGAAGAGTGCAACGATATTTGGTGGTTTTTCCAACTGTAGTGTTACTGATGCCTCTATCTAGCGTCTGCTAAATTTAGTCGTGAAACTTCCAAATTTTGCTAGACTGCCAATGTTAGTGATGCTCCAAAGTTGTCTGGCACTTTGCTAAATCTATCATTTTTTCCCAATTTGACTAGAAAATTTAACTGGGCATAACTTCCACACACGAACTCGGATTGAGGGATCATTTGTGCCATTAGAAAGTTGTGATGAGACCTTCAATCTAGTCCTAGTTTTACTGCGATTTGAAGAATTATATTTTTGGGCAATTAGGGATCCACCTCGATCAGTTCTTCGTTCATTAGTAAATTCCTTAACAATTTTATTCTCTATTCTTTCTTTTTTTACATGTATCTAGTATAATATTTTTTTTTCAAACTTAGATCCTATGATTTTTATTAAAATCTAGTATAGCTCTGTTGCCTTATACTAAAAATACATTGAGAAACTTTGAGAGGCATATCTTGCAACCCCAGGGAATATTTCATGTTTTTCCTACTGAGTTATGAGGTAAAGAAGTTTCAATTGAGGTCAAGTTTGCATGGGGGCTTCACTCAATGAGCTTGTGACATATCATGTGTGTTTGTGGCATACTAAATAATACCCTTAATTTGACTATATATTGGAAAATACCTCTAAAAATCAAACTATTTAACCACTTACCAATAAAAACTAAATACAAATTCCCAATTTAAAAAACCCCTACTTTCCATAGTTATTGTAGGTATCCACCTTTTCATTAACATTTTCTATACCCCTTTAAATTTTTTCATTAACTTTGAGCTCCATTTTTTATACCTGCCAATAGAAAATACCTATACCCCCTAAAATATGCTCAATATATTATGTCATTTTTTCCTCAATATATATCCCCCAATATGAATGCACTTGGTATGATATTGATCCCCCAATGAAGCCCCTGTGTGAATTTGTTGATGCCCACATGGATTAAATTTCTTAATTAGGTGAATTTAGTTTTATGATTTTATGGTTTTCATATCATAACTTACATGATAGTTTCCATCCTTCAATGACATTGTACAGTAGCACCTGATTTCCATTTTGTTGGCCATGATGCATTACATTTTAGGCCCAAGAACCCTCTTTAGAGCTCATGCTTTCATTAACTTGAGAGGCATTCCTCTCTCTTCATCTTATTTCTAGCCATACGCTACGAAAGTGGGGTTCCCATTATCTTTTATGGTTCTTGATGGTTTCTTATAGATATTTTTTATCAACACCTAGTTGCATACTATTACATTGATATTTTCTTTAACCTGAATTACCACCATTGTAATCACAGTTGACCTCTTGAATTTGCATCAGTAATTATTCCATCTTACAACCAAACATTACCTTTGAGCGAGGCCATTCCTATAAGTGGCCTTACTTTGCTATACCATTTTAATTTTTATTTTACTTTTCTTATGTTGGTTTTGTCAAAGTTAGAACTAGATGCATATCATCCCGTGACTTGTCTCTCAAGAAAAAGCCTTCTTTTGGTGATCTTTTCATGCTTGTTAAAAGTGAAATTCTGAAGTTTTCTTTTACTAATATTTTAATTGTGAATTTTATTTCCAAATTCTCCTTTTCATCCAATGATAAAATACATCTATCAACATATTCTTCTTTTCTCATGCTCTTTAAATTATGAAAGAGATATCAAGCATACTTTTAACCCCTTTCAAAGGTATTGAAAACCTCATGAATAAGGCACACATTTTAGTTCACTTTTAGATCCATTTTGGGATATTTAAAATTGAATGAAAAAAACACTAATAAAGGTTCTTTTTTCCATTCATAAGTCTATGAAGGAGATCGAATATACAAAAATATGATGGAATGAGAATGGTCCATTGCAATACAATATGGTCTACTATCTACATGTATTCAAATACATAAACAAAAGAATATTAAGCCTTAGAAACTCTCCTTTGATTTAAATACGTAGCTTTATTTCAAATATAATTTTATGGTATTCCCTGGAGTTCCACTAGTTACATAAATCTTAATTTGTAAGGAATATTTCATAAAATTTGAGATAAATAATCATGGATTCTGTGTAAATGTTAAGAAATTGTATCATATATTTATGGAAATATTTTATTTTTAAGAGAAAAGTATACATAGGTTGAAAATTATTTTGATAAATTAAGTTGGAAATTTTTTTATTTTTAATGTTAATATGGAAAAAAATAGATTTTTTTAACTTTTGAAATTTAGCCAAATAATTTCTCTTAAAAAGAACTTGGGTGCTCTCAATTTGATTAAATTTAGCTAAATTATTTCTTTTAAAAAAAGACGTGCTCTCAATTTGATTAATGTACTACAATTAAAAAGAAACCATATATTTTTATTATTTTTAATTTAAAAAAAATGTATGAAATATAAAAATAATTGTGTCTAAATAGTAAACTTATTTGAAACAAACAATGAAAAAGCCAAAATCTCCTCCACCGCCTATTAAAAGTAGTCCTTCACAATTACTTGTTAACGATTCCAATAGGTGCATTGAGCATTTCCATAACAATGTAAAAATTGTTTGCACTTTCCCTTTTACTAATAAACATAGGAATAAGCATGTGCTTTTATCACCTATGGCCTTTAAAAAATTTAGTTGGTAAACTATGTGGCATACTGCATGGAAATATATGTAGCATTAAGGCTATAGGAGGAAGAAAGCTTATGTGTTTTTAAGAATGCATACACGTAGTTGCATTAACATATTATTGAGAACCTAGTTGCCTTGAAATCATCCCTCAAATTTATGGTAATGACTAACTAGAATTTTGCTAAGCAAGACATCTATATATGGAGCACCAAAGGCTTTAAATGAAAATTTGTATAAGAGAAAATGAAATATATATACATAGGTTGTTGTACCCAAAATGCAATTCCTCAACTAACACTAACCCCAAACATTGGTGGTGTATACATCAACAAATGAAACATATTATGTTCATTCCATGAAAAGTATATATTGAATCATATTTAAAATACCTAAATTATGGTACCTACTTCACATTACATAAAAGACATCCGCACTTCATGTATTGTTATTTTTAATGGTTTCTTTTCCCTTTATTACAACAATGGGGTGTATGGCATCACTCCATCACCTTCTTTTAAATACTTGCACGTATGATGTATATCCATAAGATAGAGCTTCTAAATGTTTGTGTTGCCGTCAATTCTATGAGTGGAGTAGTTTGAGAAGTGTACTCATAAGTAAGAATCATGTGGATTCATAAATATATGAAAAATTTGGTTCTGGATGAAGAAGCCACAATCCTATTAGAGTTGAAAATAGTTGTGTTCTTATAAACATAATTGTTTATATTTAAATCCTTAGAATCCTCCTCTAAATAACACCAAGTAGATATCCTCTTTTTTTCTCCTTTTCAATATATGTGTTTTTTTCACTTAATTCTCTATAATCCATACAAATGTATCAAATACTTCAAGACATGGGTAAACTTGGTCGTGGTTATAAATTTCTTTAACTTTAATCAACTGTTTCTTATTATGTTCTAAGTAATCTATGAAAAAATAAAGCAAACTTATATGAAGAGCTTATTGGAAATAATTTGCATCTAATCTTGAATATGCTTTAATAAAAGGGATTAGGATATTCATCGTAATTGCATTATTCCTCTATAATTATAAAGGTATCATTTTAAAATAGCAGAATATAAGCTTCCATTCATTGGAGCATTCTTATGTGATTAGAGTTTTGAGGCTTCCACTTTAGATGATCATTGTTTTCTTAATATTGATAGTAATCTCTTCCATAACTCTAAATTACTCATATGAAAATTTTCCAATTATAATCTATTACAATTTAAATTTAAATTAAAATTAATGATAACATCAATGATATGTCTAAAAATGTTATAATTTTGAAAAATCATAACTATATTTTAATAACATTAATTAATAATATAAAAAAACTCATTACTATAAACATCCACGTAAAAATATGTCTTCTATAATAAAGCATTTTAATATCATTTATATTTTTAATGCTCAAAATCAATAAAAACCAATATAAATAATGATATGACATTGATAAACTCATATAATAATCATTCTATCAAAAATAATTTAACATTTATTCTCCTCTTTTATAAAATAAATGTACTAACAATTAAATAATAATCTAATAATCTGATGGAATAAAAATATTTGATATTGCATAAAAATCCATATTTTTTTTTAATGAAAGAATAAATCATACTGCACATATAATATATTAATAATGATTTTCTAATAAAAATAAATAATGGAAGAAACATTACACTCCATATTTCAGTGGAATTTTGAGTCGTACATCACAAAAAAAATTCTGACAGAGCTGCTCACTGAAATAGTTATGGAACTTCTAACGCTGCATCACTAGGAAATATCCAACAAGGTAGCACATTGAGTTAATTTTAAGTACAGCAACTAATTTCTCTGATCTCCTTAAGCAAGCACCTCTGTACCCCTTCATAGTCATAGCATAAAATAGAAGACGTTTACTAGATTTGGAGGCTGGCAACTCCATCCTTTCTTACTTCAGCACATATTTAACTAGTCCAGGGATATGAACATCTGAAAAGTAACGAACCCAATCAATACAATTGGCGTCAAAGTTGAACGCTTTCTTGTCTTCCTCTGACATCCTTTTCCAGAGGCCTTCAGTGTTTGTGATGTCAAACCTGTGAGTCGTAACATGGTCAGCTATGGTAAAAATGACAGCGTAATAATTATGTATTAGAAAATATATTTACGGGGCGCAACACAACCTTCCGTTAAAGAAGACGTATGGTTCGTACAACTCTGCTAAGCACATGACTTTGTTGTATCTTCGAAGCATCTGTTTGTAACGTTCAGTGAAGTTGCAACACAAGACCTTGTTCACTACATTGAATACCTGTTTTTCAACACCACCACTAGCTGTCACGTACGTATTGAAGTTCAGAGGACCTATAAAAGAAAGTCTGGAGTATATTAAAGATTAATTACCTCTAGGGGTGCTTTGTAACGTCGATGCATGTATTGGCGAAAGCTGGTCATGCTCTTTAGAAAACGGAGCTGTTTTACATGAATTATGTTCCCATCTTTACCAACACAAGGGTGCTTCGAAAAATACTTATATGCCTCGTCTGCTGCAACAGAGTTACGCAATGGATTCGCAACAGATGATGCGACGTGATAAACAAAGAGACCGTTCTCGTATGCATGTGCGGCCATAGCTACGATCATTGCGTTTACAACCATATCTGCGGGAATCTGTTAATCATCAAACGAACAATATCAAATCTAAATACTAAGCAGTCTATGTATTTACGAACAACAACATAGGTAGGGGACCTTATGCGAGAAGGAATTGAACAATCAAATGTAAATACTAAGCAATCTATATATTTAGGAACAACCATAGGGGAATTGAAGTGACTGACCACGTCTAAAATGAGTTCTGGGTCAGCTAAGAAGTATGAGATTTGTCCTTTTCCGTACCCTATTATAACGGTGTCCATAGTTCTGCGTCATATTCCCAAAAGAACACATGATCAATGTGACTAATGATATGATAGTGATATTAATAACATTATCATGAAATATTTATGTGTGCTATCCAGATTCTAGCAATAAAGGATGGATATTTATGGGCACCTGGTGCCTTCCATCCAGCCTGGGAAGGGCTCTGCCAAAGTACTTTCAATAATGGTCGGTCGGAGGATGACCACTGGAACATTTCCCCTCAATTTCTCTATGAGCATTTCTCCCATAGCTTTGGTAAATGAGTATGTATTTGGCCACCCAAACGTTCTTGCCCTGCAAATGAATGAAAATGAATGAATGAATTAGTCTAATACCTATGTAAATGAATGGATGAATTAGTCTAATACCTTCCTTTACAGAATGACATCAATGCAAATTACAGTACGCGTCTAAGTGACTCACCTTTCCGAACCTAATTCTTTGAGACGCTTCACTTTGGCGTCTTTTACCGAACTTGTGCTTGCAGTGTGAGTAGTTGACGAGGCCTGCTGCTTGACTTGTGTTTTCTCTAGTAGGCCAAATTCTGCTTCAATATCTAAGCTCAGAGGTGCACTGCTTTCGCCCTCAGGTCCTTTACCGTTCATTAGAGTGTGCCCCAGATTTAGACAACTCTCTTTTATTTGTCCACTTTTGCGTCCTACAACGTAAGCTTTTGTACGTTCCATATATATTAGTCCAATGACAGTTGAGAGTGATGCAATATCTGTTTTGCTAACATATAAGAATGATTGTTTTTTTCCTGTTCCATTTTAAACACGGTTTTTCTTTTACCAGGAAACATAAAAAAAAAAAAGAATGAAAACTATGTATCAGTGCTTTTTTTTTTTTTTGGGGTAACCCAGCTTCATTTTTACAACCAAGGGATTTAACGTTTAGATTTTTTATTTTTATAGATTTTACATTACTTTTCTGGCCAATTGAACTGCCACTTAAAACTTAAAATAATCTTTTAAAAAATATTTATAATAAGAAAACTTAAAATAATCTTTTAAAAAATATTTATAATAAGAATATAATTAAATAAAATGATAAATAAAATATTTATTTTCAACCTATATTAAAAAAAACTAATATGATTTATTTATATATATAAATATTTATTATATTTATGTATGTAAATATTTATCACTATTAAAAAATATAGATAACATGTTATTAAGTATGCCAAGTTTTGATGGTACTTGAGTACATTATTAAAACAATGATTGTGATAGGTCATTAATTCAAATTTGTGTGGTTGTTCTCACTTGTATAATCATATATATATATATATATATATATATATATATATATGAGACTTTTTTTTAATACAAAATTGTATAATTTTTTATCATAAAAAATAACTAAAAATATTAAAAAAAAGAAAATTATATTACCTTGTGTAATTTTTTATCTAATTAATATAGAATTTTTATATAGCGAGTAATTTGAAAAAAATAAAAAATACTAATATTATATACCAACATAGGTCTATGTTAACTTCTGATTTACTAAGGGTTCAAAGAGATAAAAATCTAGGAAGATAGAAAAAATTTTTCAAGTGAAAGTTGGTGGTTCCACCTACCTAAGGATAACCCAAAAATAGATTATATAAAATTTTGTAATATTTTATGAAATTTTTTATTTTTCTAATATATATTAATATAGATCCATCTCAACTACTCATCCATCCAGCTTTTAGATTGGTCAAATCTCTAAATATACAATTTTTTTTTATTAATTAAATTTATATTATAAAATAGCTATGGTTACATTGTTATAAAAAATTAATGTTAGTGTAAATAATTTTAATTTAAAAAAAATAGTTTATTTTTCATATAAATTTAAAACCTGTATAATTAAAAAATCAATATAAACATAAATAGAAATTCAGGAAATTGGTGATGGATCAGCGTGAAAATAATATTAATAATCGAATTATCATATTCGAAATATCTAGCATCCATAAAAAGATTACAAATAATTTTAAAAAAGATACAGTTAAAAAAATCCAATTTTTAAAATTATATTGCAAAATAATATTTTATTTTTATTTTTTGGATTTTAATATTATGATTAGAAAAAATTTAAATCAAATATACCTCCCAACTCTCACACATCCCCTAACTATCATCTGTTAAATTTTTTTTTTACAAGCTTATCCTATAGCAAGATTTCTTGTCCTATGTGTTAACGTAATGATACAACGTAATATATTCATTTTGTAATTTTTGTTTATCAAGCTGCCAGAGCCGGAAGTCGGAAAAACCTTTCCGGCAGTAACGCTGGCATTTGCATTTATATCTCCGCTACTTGGACTGTCCCTAGCATTTATTTTATGGTACCACCGTCACTGTACGCTGGTACTCCACCAGCTGCCGGATTTACTTTCACTTTCCACCTGGCCCGTTATTCATTCCCTGCTCTGTCATGGTGGCGTGGCAAGAGCAGGAGTACCATCGGCGATCGTGCACCTCGGGCTCCTCCAGTCATCGACAATCAGGATTTCGGGTGGTGGATCCAAGGGTCGAGCATTGATCTGGGGTTTTGCGTTCGTTTATCCGGGTGGTATGGCTCATTCATTCCATTTTGCTTTGGCTCTTGTCCCCGCTCTGTTCGCTTTCTGTCGCGCCCAACCTATGCTTAATTCTGTGTTTGCAACCAGGGTTTGAGTGCCGGAGCTGGTCTGCTCAACTTCCAGGCAATTTATGTGCTGTTCTGTAAGTGCCTTTCGTATTTTACTTGCTCCTGTCTTTGTTTTCTTTTATGCTTGCAATACTTCGACCAAACAGTAACAATCTTCCCTTTTGTTTTATATGTTTCCGGATGGAGGATGAATGGATGTAGCTAGAGAATGCCGGTTTACATGGTGGAATGTCCGCGGCTATCTGGGTTGCTTACATCAAGCATGGAATACCAGGTAAGCACCAAATACTCTGGTTTGGCTTGTCTGAGGAGAGTTCAATGTATGCAAGTCTGCTATCTCAAGGGTTTATAAAATGTTTCCTTTCTTTTTTATGGTTTTAGCTACAGAGGTGGTTCCTATTGTGCCTGGAACAGAGTTCCTCTGCGGCCTTTCTTTGATGTTATAGAAGTTTGAGGCTGCAGGCTATCTTGGCCTGGGCTTGGCCATATTGTTGTATGTTCAAGCATAAGTCACCTTGTATGAGATTTGTTGTAATTATGTGATCATCTATCGGGGTCCGTTTGTAATTTATTTTAAGTTATACGGGGTCGAGCCCCTGTAAATTATTCTGGTGTATGTCAGGGTTTAAGTTTTACCAGTTTACATGAGAACTTGTGTCTAGACTATGTTTTTTCTCAATTAAAGTTCTACTCGGCAAAAGCCGAGCCCATAATGATTTCCGACATGGATTTTTGGACTCAACTTCTGAATTCTATGTAAATTTTTCAAATAATGAATAGTCGTATTATTGTTTTGACCTACAGCTCTGTGACATTTATCTTGAGTTATGATTTCGCACTTGTGTTTATTCTAAGGTGCAAAGTTCTATTACGCATGTTCTATATTGAAACAGTGAGTTTTGTGTTATCTAAATACCACTGAAATTTCTGTTTAGGAGGTCGTTGGTTCATATAATTCACCTGATTATTTCCTTTTATAGTGGTATTCTTTCAATTTGCCTCAGGGTTGTGACAAGTCACCATTTGTCTACCTGTAGGTTGAAATATGTTCACTAATTTGTCAAACCCACTCAGGGTTTCTTCCTAGACTAACGGAAAGGAATCCTCTAAAAGCTCGGACTCCATTGTCGGAGCACTGCCGTTCGGGTGGCATACTCATCCATGTTGAACTTATCTACTTAAACTGCTTGTCTTAATTTTATTCAATATGTATGAACTCCTATTATGAACCTAGGGTTTGGGAACTCGGCCCAACTCGCATTTATTTCTAGGTTTTATTACATCCTTTCTCAAAGAGTATTGTAGTTTCATTGTTTCGTTTAGAACATGATAAGTATATAGAAATAAGATGCTACGGGCCCTGCCTACATTTCAAAGCGTCAACTGCTTAAACATTGTTATTTCAGTGTTCTCAAATGTGTTCATTCCTTTTTCTGTTTGACAAAGCAATTTCGTAAATAGTTTAACTTCTACTATGTTGTTGTATTCACATGCTTTATTGGGCTAAGACCGCAGACTTGACCCCTGCCCCTAAATTCATTTTTTTTCTTCAATGTTACCTCTAACAAACCATATTCTCTAATATCTCACCTTGCATTAACAGATATGAAAGAGAGCATACTGTCACCCTACATTACCCTACTAATTACAGAGAAATAAACAGTGGTTCTACTTCTCACTCCTCAACAGTTTACAGAAAGATTAACTAATAGATTTTCCGGGTGATTTGCTTTACTTACCTGGTTTTTCCAGCGGTAAGGACTCCTCAGAGGTTCACTTGGTACATTGTTGTTTCTTGTCCACCCAACCACGAGATTCGTCTTTTAGGACCAGAATCTCCCCCCTAGCTGTCTTACAGGACCACAATCCTCAGCAAGAACGCTTGCACAATGTGCTTGGCTATCTGGTCATCACCAGACTTAGCCTTTTTCCTCTTTCTCTGTCTGTCCCTACAGCGTAGATTTTTGCCTCTCCCCACTTCTTTTTCTTTAGAAGCCTTTCCAGTTAGGGGAGACAATTAGAGTTGCAATCTCAGCAACTATCTCTTTTCCAACTTCCTCCTCGGAAGTTGCCAGCATTATTCCAAGAAACATTTCTTTATATTCTTTTAAAAAAAAAAGATAATAACCAGACTATTAAATTTCAAACAACTAACAATGTCATATTTAGTTCTGTCTTTCACCACAGTAAAAATCAAATATTTACATTTTTCCGGGGCATCACATCTCCCCCTCCTGAAATTGGATATCGTCCTGATGTCTTTCGACCCTGAACAACCCGGGTAAGCTTGTTTCATAAGCTCTTCATCTTCCCAGGTGGCCTCATCAGGCCCAAAGTGCTACCACTGCACTTTAACTTGGGTAATAGCTCGCTTCCGCAGCATGACTTCTCCCCGGTCGAGGATGTTCATTGTTTCGACCAAGATTTCTCCTTCTGGTTTGACCTACAACATGCAACATTCTAAATCAGTTTTAGTTTAAAGGTAAAACACTTAAACTGATGTACCGGAGATACTTCTCACCGGTATATCCTGCCATCTGATAACATGTTTAGGATCATAAACATATTTTTTCAATACAGAAACATGGAAAACATGTGGACTCGTATGTGACTTGGCAAGGCGAGCTAGTAAGCCACTGGCCCAATTCTTGCTAAGACTTGAAATGGTCCGCAAAATCGAGGTGCCAACTTAGTGCAACCATTCCATTGTAATGTGCTCTTTTTTGCTCGTATTCTTACATACACATGGTCACCAACTTGGTACTCCTTGAATTTTCTTTTCCGGTCAGCAAAGCTCTTTTGCCTGTCCTAAGCTGCTTTTAAATTGGTTCATACCTTCTTAACCATGTCCTCCATCTCTTTAAGCATTTCAGGACCTAACGTCAATTTGTCTTCTGCTCCACCTCAACTTGAGGGTTTGCGACACTTCTGCCCATACAGTACTTTAAATGGGCTCATTTGCAGTGATGTATGGTAACCATTATTATATGCAAACTCGACCAAGTGCAAGTAATTTTCCCATTTGGTTGGTTGCTACATTACATATTCCCTTATCATATCTTCCACCACTTGGTTCAGCCGTTCTGTTTGTCTGTCAGTTTGAGGGTGATAAGTTGTATTAAAGTTCAGCTGAGTCCCTAGTTCTGTAAACAATGTTTTTCAGAAGACCGATGTAAATTTAACATCACGGTCGGAAATTATTGTTTTCGGTAGCCCATGCAACCTAAATATGTTTTGCATAAAATATGAGCGATCTGCACAGCTCTATAAGTGGACTGCACGGGTATGAAATGTGCTGATTTACTAAATTTGTCCACCACCCCCATGATGGAGTCGTTATTTTTCCTTGTCTTGGGTAAACCGGTTATGAAGTCCATAGAAATGGTTTCCCACTTCCATTCCGGAATGGGTAATGGTTGTAATAACCCCGTAATGGTTGTTGGTGTTATGCTTTAATTTGTTGACACTCTAAACAACGTGCCAAATACATAGCCACATCCCTTTTCATTCCCCGCCAGTAATATTCTTTTCGAAGTGCAGTGACCATTTTCTGATATCCGAAATGTCTAGCATAGTGACTTTTGTGAAATTCATCCAAAATCAAGTCTTTAATGCTGTTTTGATTGGGCACATACAGCCTTTTCCTGTAATACAACATTCTAGTAACATCCACCACATAATCTTGTTGATTTTCTTTGTTGATTGACTATTGTACTTGCTATTTTATTTGCTGATAAACGGTATCTTGCTCTGCTGCTTTTTTAATCATCTCTTCGAAGGGTCTTTTCCATTTGCTATAGGAAATTTCATATAAACATTCTAATTTCCAGCTTAGGGCATCTGCCACCCGGTTTTCTTTCCTCTTCAAATGTTTGATTTCAAAGTTAAAACCACTCAGAAAATCCACCCACCGTGTTTGCCTAGTATTTAAATTAGGCTGGCTAAAATAATTGGTCAGACTGTGCTGGTCTGTCAATAATAAAAATTTTCTTCCCATAAGGTAATGTCGCCACATCTTCAAGGCGTGTATGACGGCCGCCAACTCTAAATCATAAGCGGAATATTTCTGCTCATGTTCTTTCAGTTTTCTTGACTCGTAAGCAATTACCTTCCCTTCTTTCATCAACATGTCTCCTATGCCTTCCTTGTTTGCGTCAATGCACACCACATAGTCCTTATTAGGATCAGCTATGCTCAGAATGGGTGCGGTGGTGAGCAGATGCTTAAGCTGCTCAAAACTTTTTTGGCATTCCGAGGTCCATCTGAAAGCTCTCCCTTTCTTCTGTAAGGAAGTGATAGGGTATGCTACTCTTGAGAATCTCTGTACAAATCGTCTGTAATAACTGGCTAATCCCATGAAGGATCTGATGTCAGCTACATCTTTCGGTATGGGCCACTCTATTATTGTCCTTATCTTTTCGGGATCTACCGCAATCCCTTCCTTTGTGATTATATGGCCCAAATACTATATTTCTTCCTTGAAGAAGTCACACTTGCTGAACTTGGCATACAACTGATGTTCTCGGAGGGTTTGTAGCACTAATCTGAGGTGCTCTTTGTGCTCTTCCAAAGTGTGGGAATATATTAGTATATCATCAATAAATATCAGCACAAATCTGTCCAAATATTGATGAAATATGTTGTTCATTAAGCACATAAAAGTTGCGGGGGCGTTAGTTAATCCAAAGGGTAGCACCACAAATTTGTAATGACCATACCTTGTTCTAAAAGCTGTTTTAGCGATGTCTTCTTCCTTAATCCTGATTTGGTGATACCCTAATCGCAAATCGATCTTGGAAAAAACTGTTGCACCTTTCACTTGGTCGAAAAGTTCATCAATCTGGGGTAGAGGATACTTATTCTTAATTGTCAGTTTGTTCAACTGATGATAATCTATGCACATGCGAAGGGTCCCGTCTTTTTTCTTAATGAACAAAACCGGAGCTCCCTAAGGAGACACACTGGGACGAATATAGTTTTTGTCTAACAGTTCCTGTAGCTGCATTTTTAACTCTGTCAACTCAGGTGTACTCATTTTGTAGGGCGCTTGGGATACTGGGGCTGCCCCAGGCACCAACTCAATGGTAAAGTCTATATCCCTCTTAGGTGGCAGTCCGGGAATCTCCTCCGGAAGCACATCAGCAAATTCTTGTATCATAGGAATGTTGTCCAATGTAGCCGTTTTATCTTTCGAGTTAGCATAACCCACTTGGATGGCATAGATCTGACACCCTTTCCTAATGCATCTTGTTAACTGAGAGGCATTTATTGGCCGAACCTGTACTGGCCGCTTAATCCCTTGCATCTCTTGCCTTGCCCTAACCTCATCTCTATAATAAATAGTCTTTGTTTTGTAGTTGACTAAGGACCAGTGTTTTTCTAGCCAGTCCATACCGATTAGGACATCATATGAACCAAGGGGAAGCACATTTAAATCTGCCATCACTGGCTATCCTGCTATCTTTAAAGAGCAGTTATTGACTTTTGCAAGCACTCGTCTCTTGGCCTCTGTAGCCAGCTGTACTAGTCACAGATTCTTGAATTTAATAGGTTGCAATTTACAATGCTCTACAACCTTAGGACTAATATAACTTAATGTGGTTCCAGGATCAATTAAAACAGTTACAGTAAGGTCTGAAATTTTACCTTCGAATTCCACCATGGTCGGCTGGTACTCCGCCTGACGATCCTCTAGGGCCGCATTAATCTGTGGTAAACTTCGTCCTATATCGCCGACTGTCGATGCTTCCTGAATCTGGGAAACCTGTTCGGTCCCTTTTCGTTGAGGACAGTTTTTAACGTAGTGAGGCCCACCACAACCCCAACACTGCACAGGAGGCCTTGCTGCCCCTTCGCTGTCCAACTTTACAGGTTGTTCGCTGATTCTGGATTCATTGGTTGGCTTGGGCCTGAGCGAATTTTTCTGTATATTTATGCTGCTTTGCCCTTTGCCAAAACCCTTGTTACTACTACCGCGATTTCCCTTACTGTTTCCAGCCAGCTTATTACTTCTCTTGTCATTCCATCTTTTACCTAGAATTTCCCCCTTCTGTTTACTCTGCTGGTAACAAATTCTGGCTTTACGAATTGCTTCATCCATTGTCTTTGGATTGTCAAATTCAATCATTTCCCACATATTCAAAGGTAAACTACTAACGAACCTCTACACTTTAGCTTTTTCTTCTCTAATGTAAGGCACATAACGAAGCAATGAAGTAAAGCGAGTGATAAATTCGTCCATGGTTTGTTGTCCCAGCCGCAAGTCATGGAATTCTCTTGCCTTTTCGTCATAAAAATGCTCGGTCAGGTATCTTTCCTTAAAGTACCTTTGAAATTTCTCTCAGGTTATGTTCTATTTGTTTACTCCTCTTACGATCTTAACTTCTTCCCACCACAGGGTGGCTTTTCCCTGTAATTGGAAGATGGCCAATTGTAACTTCAGGTTGTGATCGTATTCATATAGCTGGAAGTATTTGTTCATATTATCAACCACGCCTCAGCTGCTTCCTCCTATTCTCCATCAAAGTGTGGCGGTTTGATCTTACGAAATTTTCCTTGCAACTCTATCCGTTGCCTTTTTGATGTTTATTGTTCAGATGCATTATCATATCGTTCTTCCCTTCCTTCTGACTCTTCAGATTCTGTGTTATGATTCCACTCTTCTGACATTCTCTATTGCTCAGCACTGGGGTTCGCTGGCTGCTGATTATGTCTATCAGACAGGCTCTTTATAAGCCTCTTCCATTCCATCGTTAACCTTGTGTTATCCTCTCATAACCTGGCCATCTCATTTTTCAACTCCTGTACTGTCTCCAAAATGGCCTAGTTTGTATTGTGAGCCTCCTCTCCAAGCTGTACCCATAGCTCGGGGTTATTCTCAGGACCAATTTCAGGTCCCTGACCCACCACAAACCTGCGTGACGCACTATCTGTTCTTTGGATGCTGTCAGTACTCTGTTCTTGTACTTAACATAAGAAAAGTGTCAGAAACAACAACAAAAAAAACAAAAGGTCAGTGCATTATCTGCTCCTTCTTAAACTGTTCAACAGAAATGGAAATAAATTGTATATACTCTGTATGTCTATCAGTTTCCAGTTTTTTCAGTTCCCCAAAGGCCACAATGTTTGTAACTTTGCTCTGATACCACTTGTCACACATCCCCTAACTATCATCTGTTAAATTTTTTTTTACCCGTTTATCCTATAGCAAGATTTCTTGTCCTATGTGTTAATGTAATGATACAACGTAATATATTCATTTTGTAATTTTTGTTTATCAAGCTGCCAGAGCCGACAGTCGGAAAAACCTTTCCGGCAGTAAGGCGGAAAAACCACTGTCACTGTACGTTGGTACTCCACTAGCTGCCGGATTTACTTGCACTTTCCACCTGGCCCGTTATTCATTCCCTGCTCTGTCATGGTGGCGTGGCAAGAGAAGGAGTACCATCGGCGATCGTGCACCTCGGGCTCCTCCAGCCATCGACGGTCAGGATTTCGGGTGGTGGATCCAAGGGTCGAGCATTGATCTGGGGTTTTGCGTTCATTTATCCGGGTGGTATGGCTCATTCATTCCATTTTTCTTTGGCGGTTGTCCCCGCTCTGTCCACTTTCTGCCGCGCCCAACCTATGCGTAATTCTGTGTTTGCAACCAGGGTTCGAGTGCCGGAGCTGGTCTGCTCAACTTCCAGGCAATTTATGTGATGTTCTGTAAGTGCCT
Source organism: Pinus tabuliformis (assembly GCA_031772625.1). Taxonomy (NCBI): domain Eukaryota; kingdom Viridiplantae; phylum Streptophyta; class Pinopsida; order Pinales; family Pinaceae; genus Pinus; species Pinus tabuliformis. The sequence goes on along the minus strand of CM062807.1, from coordinate 987,105,707 downwards.
TACGTATTTTACTTGCTCCTGTCTCTGTTTTCTTTTATGCTTGCAATACTTCGACCAAACAGTAACAATCTTCCCTTTTGTTTTACATGTTTCCGGATGGAGGATGAATGGATGTAGCCAGAGAATGCCGGTTTACATGGTGGAATGGCCGTGACTACCTGGGTTGCTTACATCCAGCATGGAATACCAGGTAAGCACCAAAGACTCTGGTTTGGCTTATCTGAGGAGAGTTCAAATTACGCAGGTCTGCTATCTCAAGGGTTTATCAAACGTTCCCTTTCTTTTTTGTGGTTTTAGTTGTAGAGATGGTTCCTATTGTGCCTGGAACAGAGTTCCTCTGTGGCCTTTCATTGATGTTATAGGAGATTTGAGGCCGCAGGCTATCCTGGCCTGAGGCTTGGCCATATTGTTGTATGTTCAGGCATAAGTCGCCTTGGATGAGATCTGTTGTAATTATGTGATCATGTATCGGGGTCCGTTTGTAATTTATTTTAAGTTATACGGGGTTGAACCACTGTAAATTATTCTGGTGTATGTCAGGGTTTACGTTTTACCAGTTTACATGAGCACTTGTGTTTGGACTATGTTTTTCCTTCATTAAAGTTCTACTCGGCAAAAGCCGAGCCCATAATGATTTTCGGCATGGATTTTTGAACTCAACTTCTGAATTATGTGTAAATTTTTCAAATAATGAACAGTCGTATTATTGTTTTGAGCTACATCTCTGTGACACTTATCTTGAGTTACAAGTTTGCACTTGTGTTTATTCTAAGGTGCAGAGTTCTATTACTCATGTTCTATATTGAAACGGTAAGTTCCGTGTTATCTAAATACCACTGAAATTTCCGTTTAGGAGGTCGTTGGTTCATATAATTCACTTGATTATTTCCTTTTATAGCGGTATTCCTTCAATTTACCTCAGGGTTGTGACAAGTCACCATTTGTCTGCCTTTAGGTTGAAATATGTTCACTAATTTGTCAAACCCTCTCAGGGTTTCTTCCTAGACTAACGGAAAGGAATCCTCTAAAAGCTTGGACTCCCTTGCCGGAGCACTGCCGTTCTGGTGGCGTACTCATCCATGTTGAACTTATCTACTTAAACTGCTTGTCTTAATTTTACTCAATATGTACGAACTCCTGTTATGAACCCTGGGTTTGGGAACTCGACCCAACTCGCATTTATTTCTAGGTTATATTACATCCTTTCTCAAAGAGTATTATAGTTTCATTGTTTCGTTTAGAACATGATAAGTATATAGAAATAAGATGCTATGGGCCCTGCCTACATTTCAAAGCGTTAACTGCTTAAACACTGTTATTTCAGTATTCTCAAATGTGTTCATTCCTTTTTCTATTTGACAAAGCAGTTTTGTAAACAGTTTAACTTCTACTGTGTTGTTGTATTCACATGCTTTATTGGCTAAGACCGCAAACTTGACCCCTGCCCATAAATTCGTTTTTTTTTCTTCAGGGTTACCTCTAACAAGCCATATTCTCTAATATCTCACCTTGCATTAACAGATAAGAAAGAGAGCATACTGTCACCCTACAATACCCTACTAATTACAGAGAAATAAAGAGTAGTTCTACTTCTCACTCCTGAACAGTTTACAGAACGATTAACTAACTGATTTTCCGTGTGATTTGCTTTACTTACCTGGTCTTTCCAGCGGTAAGGACTCCTCGGAGGTTCACCTGGTACACTGTTGTTTCTTGTCCACCCAACCACGAGATTTGTCTTTCAGGACCAGAATCTCCCCCCTAGCTGTCTTGCAGGACCACAATCCTTAGCAAGAACGCTTGCACAATGTGCTTGGCTATCTGGTCATCCGCAGACTTAGCCTTTTTCCTCTTTCTCTGCCTGTTCCGATAGTGCAGATTTTTGCCTCTCCCCACTTCATTTTCTTCAGAAGCCTTTCCAGTTAGAGGAGGCAGTTAGGGTTGCAATCTCAGCAACTGTCTTTTTTCCAACTTCCTACTCAGCATTATTCCAAGAAACATTTCTTTATATTCTTTAAAAAAAAAGAATAATAACCAAACTATTAAATTTCAAACAGCTAACAATATCATATTTAGTTCTGTCTTTTACCACAGTGAAAATAAAATATTTGCATTTTCCCGGGGCATCACACCAACTTAACTACCAAATTCATTTAAATTTGTTAGGGTTGAAGAAATCGTTTTTCTTCTTTAAACATTTCATAAACTTTTTAAAATCTAATAGATAGAATCAGAATCTGTCGACTTACCAGTGGAGACGTGCAGGAGGATTTGAAGTTTACGGCATTGTTTCGCGAATTCTTCTCAGTTCCCTTTGTGTTGACATTCAGAGAAATAAGGCGAAGCATATAAAAAGTCGCAATAAGCTTCCGCTTAATCTCTGAAGAAACAAACGTATATATAACGGCTCAGGAACCAGCTTTACCAAACCCAACGATCCATTTCTGATGACTCAGAAAGTTATCAATAGAGTAGGTAGGGATTTTTTATTTTTCAACGGTCAATAATGTGCTAGTCATATTCTTATTTCGAGACTGACATTCTTTCACAGCTTAGTCTAACTGTTTTATATAATTTTAATTTTATATAAATAGAGATAGAGATTTTGTTAAACTTCTCTCAATGTTGATTCTGAACGGCTCGGTTGAACTCACAAAAGGCAATTCCTTCTTCTAGATCTTCCTAATATAAACATTCCAACCATGTTTTTTATAAATATATAATTTCATAACTACATTAAATAAATTTCATTCCAATTCTATAAATTTAATTAATGAAATCATAATTACAAAATATATATATATATAATAAATTTCATTACAATTCTATAAAATTAATTAATCAAATATTAATTACAATAAATAAATATCATTACAATTCGACATCAAAGTCCATTAACGCGAAAGAAGTAGACTGTCTTTATGTGTCCGTTGTTTATTATCCCATCCATCGAACACAATTTATATTCAATTCCTTTTGCCATGCCTATTTGTTTGTTTGTGAAATGATTGCGCTTCCATCCACGTTCCGCGGGTCATAACCACTGCATTGAACTATCTACGTTGTCTTTATGTGTGCGTTGTTAATTTTTTCTCAAATCTTTCACTCTAATTTTTCTTAATGCTATTCGCGGATACCACGTGTTATAAGCTTACCGTTTAGACGAGCATGTCACGTGTTATAATTTATAACGCATATAAACATATCACGTGTCCGGCGCACTTGCCACTAAAGAAACTCTTCCCCGACATCTCCAAAGGCGCCGCTTCGATTGCACGCAGTTTCGCGACAGTACACGTGACGCTGACACCTCCGGAGAGCAGTTTTGCTGTCTTCAAAACTTTGATTTGTTTTTCTCTATGGAATTTACTTGTTCATTGAATGCAATTTAAGTAAAGGCCAACAGTTGTATTCATAGCTGCAACCAGAGATTTTAGTATTGCCTTTGCCCTTACGAGTCTGTTCTGCTCATAAAACTGGGATGGTGCCGGAAAGACATATGATCGGGTGACTTGATGTGTCCATGCGATTGTCGTAGAGGAGAAGTTGAAATAGGTATATTCAAAAAGTTCCGATACCACCCTACGCAATCGTTAAAATCCAATTTTGTTAATGACGTGTAGAGTATATACATAGATCAACCTCTCTACGCGTGTAGAGGAGTCACTTTACAGATATCGGGCAAATGTATTCTATTGTTATCGTCTTTGACTTTCTATGAAAATTTAAAATGAGCTTTCTCTTACATCAACTTTCCAACATATTCAATGCTCTTCACACGGCCTTTTGCCTCAACGAGCTCCAACAGCACTCCAAAATTCTAAGTGAACCTCCAACAAACTATGAGAAAACATTTATTTTATTTAGCCAAGACACAAGAATATGCAAGATTTGGTAACACAAAATTCTGCAAACACTCACTTTCTCATTTACATCAGGAAATGATTACATAACAGATATAGACAGAACAAATACTTCTTACTTCTATGAAAATCTGGCCACTTTAAGTTCACACTAAACTCTAACGATACTATATGAATGGTTGTTTTAACAGGTTTATTTAAGATGAAATTTTAATTTCTTCTTAAATACCCATCCTGACTTTTTAATTGTCTTAAATAAAGACAAAAGAAACACACACTTTTTAGGTGGGGCGGGCTAAGTGTCTTAAATTAAGACATAAGCAAAAAGATACATTTTACTTACATCGCATGGGCTCAAGTCGTCAGTTGCTTATCTGTGCAAAAACACTGTTATTCCTCCACTTTGTAGAATTGTTATAGTTTTTGGTGAGGGTTGAATCTCAGGTAAACGTGTTATACATTTCGGTGAGAGCTTAATCTCAGGTAAACAAGAACATTTTTATTTGCAAATGAGAGGTAAAATACAGTTCCGGGCAATTCAAGTCTTGCTTGATGGCTTACTCTTGAGTGCATCACACGCATACTCTCTGCCTGAATCCAGTTCATCACGGCCTATTCCGAGTAGTAGTAGAAGATCTAGTTCGAGCATACGTACATGTGAATCCTCCGGCCCCAAGTATGCAATTAAAGGAGATCGACCCTCACCAACCCTCTCTATTTAAAAGGGAAAAGGGCTAAAGGCCCTCAATTTCATTTATAATAGAGGGGAGGGCGCCTCTCGATTTTATAAAGATTCCTCAACAACATGTAAGAGTCGGGGATGCCTCTTGAGGGAGATACAAAAATTTATAGTCCAGAAGCTTCAATTCATTTTGTTAAACCATTTTTCTGGGGGATTTAGAGGAACAACAGGACTGGGAAAGAAGGACAGAGCATCACAAAGCCCATTAGAGTAGTTCATTGTTACAGGGTTTAATTTCAAGTAAATGAGAGAACTTTTCTTCAAAGAGTTTTGGATTTATTCAACACTTGTCAGTTGCAAATGAGAGTAAGGATGCCTTGCTTAAGGTTTTTCTCTTTGGTAAACTAATTATTAACTTTGTTTTTTTTCCTTTAAGATTTTGTACAAGGGTTTCTAACATGACTGGAGGATTGCCCGACCAAGAGAAACTATAATGTCTCAATCATAATGTTTGTTTAGAACACATGGTTTGCTCTAATCAATTAATAAGACACATTTTCATTAATACCCTTATGTTTTCGTAGGTTCTAGGATCCTCAGATTATCTGGTTATTGTTTAATATTCTATTACAGGGTTTCTGTAAAACATAATCAGACTCCTTTGAGTGCACTAGTTAGAGATGGAAAGTTTCCGACATGTTTGAATATTTCAGTGGGTGTCCCTTGTTTGTTAAGGATTTGTAAGGTTATGGGCATCTTTATATTCATTGTGTTTTCCTATAGTATTTCAAAATGTGAAGGTCACGAGAGGGTGTTCAAACAATTGATCAATTAACCTCACATTTCTTTGAAAGTTAGATATTCATTCAAGAACATTAAATATTATCCTCCAAAAAAACACCCTTAAACATATGTAAATTGTAGATTCCATGAATAACTATACAAACTAAATGAAGCAATAATAAATTTACAATATTAGATGATAAAAACTAGCACAACTGATTACTAGTGGGCTTACTCCATGAAATGCAATAGATCAATACTACCTAACAATATGCAATAATACTCCTCAAAGTGCATTACAATGCACTTTTTCATCAAATTTTATATCTTTATTTTGTGAATTTAGTAGTGGATTCGTGGCATTTATCTGTCTGTCATTGAATTTATAAGATTCAATCTGTGTCCCAAGTTCCATAGGGTCCCAACCTTCGTATTGTCTCAATATAAAACACATCATTTTTTCTATATTGTACTAGTTTCATATGGTATTTCTTTATTGGTATTGTCTGAATTCCAATATGGTAGAACATGATGATTATTGGCAGTCTTGATGAGGTAGCATTTTTAGGTTTTACATTTCTAGAACATACACTGTAGTTGTAGAAGTGGTGCTATAAATCATCTATTAGGTATCAAATTGTAGAATTTTTAGCATACTTATATATCGTGTATTATTTCTAACATTTTTTTTCTTTTGTTGGTATTTATAAATTTCTGCAACTTAGTAATTCAGGTTTGTGTTCACTAGAATTTCTCTATTTATTTTTTCAAACCAGGACAACAACATTGCTACCATTTGGTGTGAGATGAATCCATGAGGAAGGCTATTTATGCAAAAAAAAAAAAATGTTCCTTTAACTAAAAATGGCTCTTTTCACATTCCCTCCACCACTCCCCATTCTATCTTTATGTGTATGCATTGATCTAGTAAGTACATGACAACTATATTTCAAGTTATTTTTTTATTAATTTATGCCATAGTTGGCCTTCTATGTTCAACTAATGGGTGCTTGTAGCAAACATTTATGTTAATGGTTTTGAGTTACCCATAAATCTATTATTCCTACTCACATTAGTAAAGTCAAAAACACAATCTGAATAGAGCTCTTCCAAAAGTTGAATGTTTCCATCCATTCGTGTCTAACTCCTCATAGTGAGATTAGTTTCAAGGAATATGAATCTATAGTACAGTTGTGTGCAAATCGAGTATTAGGTGAATTTGGTTGAATATGTATCCAAGTTTGGACGGATTGAACTACAACGAATTTTGCAATTTGAGAGGGTTACTAGTGTAGGACTATGATTACTAAAGATTAAACAAAAGGACCAAATAAACTTATGTTAAAATCCTCTAAAGTTTCCCTACAGAATATATAGTATGACATTAGCCTCATCTTATCATCATATTGTGCTTGTGGTAAATTTGTAGTAGTTAGTTTAGTTAAATCAACTTGCTAATCAATGAGATGAATTTACTTTACCAAGGCTCATATCATAGACATATTTTATCCTTCGTTCCCTTTTGACTTGTACAAGAGGTCCGATTAAAGAAGTTGGAGCCGAGTGTAAATTATGGGAAAACTAGAAATATTCCTTGCTGATGAGTTATCTTGTTTATTATCAATTCCCTCTAAGGGAAGGGCTCATTTACAATACAAAAATATTGATAGTAGCTTGTCAAAAGGAAAAATTAACATGACATTGGATACAAAATCACAGAGAATCTCCTTGGAGTTGATCTTAGATCCATTATGAGGACTCTAAGTATTGCCTAGAAGTAAAGGCATCATAGTCCAACTCTTTTAAAATTCCATAATATATCTCAATAATCAATAGTTGGTTTTGTTTTACAACAAGAAACAACTATAGAAAAAGATAAAAATGACTCTTTTCCCCTCTCTTTTAGCCCCTTTCCACTAATAGAAATATATAAATAAATTTCAAAGTTGAAAGCCCAAGACATTTGTGCAACATTTTTGGCGTATATGCATATTTAAGAAATACTTAAGGTCATTTTTAGAAAGATCCTATGAAATTTTTACAAACCTCACGCTGAATGTTGTGAAATGTGGTGATATTTTTTGAATTGCAAGGTAAGATTTCAAAAATGGTAAAAAAGAAGAAGAATGCGTTGTGCATCTTATATGAGTCGAGATTCTAAAACGTGAAATTTGTACATCAATTCATGTCTTCATGTGCTCATGTGCTCGATAACTATGCCAAATATTGGATTTCGTGAGGAAATGGTAGAAGGAAGTATGGAGCATACTATTGGATCATCTACAAAATGTTGTTCGATAAAACGCAGGAGATGATTGTAGTAAATTCCTACCCATATCTATAGAGACATGTTCCAACATAACTCACAATCACACCATTGATAAAATGCTAGAGTTGTATGCTATATCCATGGTTACAGTTGCTACTTATACCGATTTCAAGGCAAGGAAATTCAATTCATATCCAGTTCCAGTGTCAAACCTCATATATATCCTTACACAGTTGGAAGTCCTCATTCTACAACTTCCTTCAGATCTTTGGATCTCTATCAATATTGAATAACAATGATTCTTGAGACCTCTATATTTTGGGGAAGGCGTTGTTGTTGGAAACTAAACTATGTCGACTCATTTGTAAGACATAAAAAAAGTTGTTAATCTAGCCATTTTGGTTAAAAATGTGCTTCAAGAAGTGTTAAGAATCACAATGTTAAGAAAATTTAATTGTAAAATAATCGAACACCAAAGCTTACATAAAATACACCACCAAGGCTTACACAAAATACACCACCAATGATTACACAAAATACACCAAAGCTCCCTGCTACTTGAAATGAAGAAACAAATGCCACATATATCTCCTTGAAATGATGGTCCCATGGAAAATATAAGTGAAAGTGAAGAGCTTATTTAGCTACGAGGAATATAATCGGCTCTTAAATAATTTGGTTCTTTCTTTTCCATCTCCTATGTTGATTGAGTTTCAACCTAATCGAAATAGAAATTGACCAAATAGTTCCATGCACAAAACTACACTTTGTATTTCCATATTTTCTTACTTTGATAAGGATGATGGAACAAATATAAATAATCAAAAGAGCAACAATTTCATCACTTCCAAGAGTTCGATAACATTCAGTAGTGATAACTCAATGTGGTGATATGAGAGATCAATTTATGCCATTGACTAAATCATGACAAACATCACAACCTCAATTCACATCTATATTCTAAATTTCAAATAATTGAAGAACCTACAAACCTTTTAATCATTCTCCAGGTCCCAAGGGTTCATTAATTCCTAACTTTCAACTTACCTAGAATGATATCCTAAATGAGAAGATTCATGACTCCTATAGATATTGCATCGATCGGAGTTTAAATTCAATTTAGGTAATGAAACTCTCATATATGAACAAACATGCTTCTATGGTTTAGCATTGTTACTTTTTACAAGGTTCACTAATTAGTTCACATGGTTTCCTCGACAATTATGCTTTTGAAGGCAATAACAATGGAAGTATGAGGAAAAAAAAACTACATTTTGTTCATTCAAATGTACAACTACTAAAAAAGAATTAGAAAAATGTAGAGACACTAAGGCACATACATTCCTCAAGAATCTCAGTTATACATAGCTTGATGCACAAGATTGTCTAAGCACACTAAATTTGGAAAATTTTACGGTGTATGGTATATTAAAGCTAAAAAAATATTAAATTTTGTTTTGATTTATCAAACTCTGATTATAAAATATCCTTATATTATTCTTACCATACTTATTGAAGTTTCTTGGTCGATGGATTTGTTTTAGGTTGGTTTCTACTTTATTTTACTAGATTCCAACGTTATGGAATCCTATAACAATTTAAAGGTTTCTGCTTAAAGTCTTGGTTGGTCTATCACATGCTAGTAAATAAGTTTTATATGTCTTTCTTCTTAGATGTTTGGGTTTTGGGGATTTTTATCGTAAGGAGGATGTTTTAATTCTTTTTTCCTCAAAATGACAAATTAGAAATGGAGTTTCTCGAAGAGTTTCATTATTTGATTTTCTCAATCAATGGAATAGGCTTCTTTAAATCTATGTCCAATGTCATTTTTGGTGCAGTAAATTTTATAGAAAGACCATGAAAAGTTCCCAGCATTTGTTGAAGAAGTACTACCGAACTATATGAATTATACAAATTGATAGAGCTTCATAGTGATAATAAATATGTCTGCACTGTCCATTGTGAAAGTTCTACAAGGATTTACGATTACAACAGTGAAGGAGAAACTATTTGTTTCTAATGAAAATATGATTAAAAATAGCCTAAATCTCTTTAAAGCTTTTGAAATTTATCCAAGCAATTTTTAGAAAAAAAACATGGGTGCCCTCAATTTGATTTATATGCTACTTTTAAGGAAAAAAAAAATTTTTTTATTTGTTTTTATATTTCAAAAAAACTATAAAATATAAAAATAAATTTGTTTTAGTAAACCTCTCTCAAACCAAAAAGGAAAAAGTCAACAATTTTTTTTCATATGGCACTCAAAATCTCCTCCATCACCACTTGAAATTGTTCCTTCATGAGTGCCCATTAATAATTTTCAATATTGCATTGAGAAATTGTATAGCAATACAATTTTTAGCACTCTTTCCTTCTACTAATAAAGATAGGAATGAGCATGACTTGTTAACACCTATTCTCTTGAAAATTTTGTCTCAGAAAATTGTGTAGTAGCCTGCATGAAAATTTATATAGTTTTGAGGCTATAGGATATTAATTTGCAAAAGTATACTTGAAAAAGGATAAGAAAAGGATACCTTGGTGTTGAAATTTTGGACATGGATTACAGAGACCAGGTTAGTTTTTTTATAGTTTCATGTTCTGATGATTATGGGTTATCGCACTTCCTGTTTGGACATTTGCATTTTTATGGTTTAAGATTTTTATAGAAGAAGAAATTTTTTAGAGGATTAGCTCCCATAAAATAACCTTCTAGTACTTGTGAGTGTTGTACCTTGTGAAATAAACACTGTGAAAGTTTTCCAGAAGGAGTTGCACACAAAGCAAAGAAACCACTAGATTTGGTTCATACAAAATTGTGTGGACCCATGCAAACAAGTCAATTGGTGGACGTTGTTACTTCCTCACATTCGTTGATGATTTCAATAGAAAAGTGTGGGTTTATTTTTTGAAGCAGAAGTCTAAACCTTTTTCAAAGTTCAAAGAACTCAAATCCCTAGTAGAGGACCACAGACCAAAGTGATAGATCAAGTTATTGAGATCATATCATAGTGGAGAATATGATTTGAAGGAATTTCACGCATACTACAAATAATGTGGAATTAGAAGGAAGTTCACAACTAGATACACACCACAATAGAATGGTGTAGCAGAGAGAATGAGCAGAATAATTATGAGCATGTTGAAAGGAAGAAAATTTTCAAATGAGTATTGGGAAAAAGCAGTTGCATGCATTATTTATTTGAGTATCAGATCTCCTACAAAGAGCATGATGAAGAGAATTCCAGTAGAGGCATGGTCAAGTATGTCTTGTAGTGTGTCTCATTTTAGGGTGTTTAGATGTGTAGCATATGCATTTGTACCTAAAGAGCTAAGAGGCAAGTTGGACGACAAAAGTGAAAAATTCACATTTACTGGTTATTATGAGCAATCAAAATCTTATAAACTGTATAAGTATGTCACTAAGAAGACTATAATTAATAGAGATGTTGTGTTCACAGAACACGAGTCATGGAATGAGAATGTAGACAAAACAATTGATGTAAGAGTACCACTCATTGAAGAAGAAGATGTAGCAGAAAATGAGCAACAACAATTACAGGAGGAGACACCAAACAAAGTCACGTCAACAAGGACTCCAAGATTTTCTGAACAACATAGATCTTCAAGGAGATCAACATATTGAAATACTCAAAGTAATCAATCAGGTGATAAATTAAGCAATGGTAAGAGAAAAATGAGAAGTCTGCAAGGTATTTATGATGATTTGGATCTTAGTTCAAAATTTGCATTCTTTTCATTTCAACCTTCATTGTTTGAGGAAGCTATCAAGGATGAGAATTAGGTGCAACCTATCCTGGGGTGTGAGCATAATATTTTTTCCGATGGAAACTAGAACAAGTAAACAACAATTAAGATATATGGATATAGATACATATATATACTAATTATTAGTGCACACACATTAAAAAATGTGGTTGAAGTACACCAATAGATATATATTAACCACATTTATTATGTAATAACAATATTAATAATTTACATTTTTTTATAATAACATTACTTATCATATTAATATTGATTAATATTAATTATTAATTATTAATTATTATTAATAAACAATGATATTAATATAACCTAGAAGAGACCACCTAGGAGGATTGATGATTGATGGCGGAATCATTCCCTAACTGTCAGGCCAGGGTAACTCCAGAATGAGCGGAAGAAAAACTGATATCTTATTTCATTAGAGAACTATTGTTTATATACAAAAAGGAGACGGAACAGTTCATCTTCTTGATGACTGTTCACGTTCCAGTTCACCCATCCGTTGAGGATTAGGTGTCAACATTCCCCCCCTTAATCTGAAGGGATGTTGGTGAGTCCAAGCATCGTTCTGAATCTTTCAAGCTTTTCTCTTCCAAGCGCTTTGGTGAAGATGTCTGCAATTTGCTCGTTTGTGGAACAATGACGGAGATGGATTGTTTTGGCCTCAACATGATGTCAGATCAGATGATATTTAGTATTGATGTGCTTAGTACGATCATGGAACTTTGGGTTCTTGGCCAACTTTATTGCAGAGGTGTTATCAATCATGAGTGGAGTTGATTGTATTTTTTTTACCTGCAAATCTTCAAGAATTTTCCTAAGCCACACAATTTCTTTCGTTGCTTCAGCTGCTGCCATGTATTCTGCTTCTGTTGTGGAATCTGCTGGTACTGATTGTTTGCGTGATCTCCAGGAGATAGCTCCTGATCTAAGACTCATAGCATATCCTGAAGTAGATACCCCAGTTTATTTATCTCCATCGAAGTCTGAATCAGAGTATCCAATCAAGTTGAAGTCGTCCACCTGTGTATACTTGATTCCAAGGTCTTGAGTTCCCTTCAAGTACCTTAGAACTCTTTTTGCAGCAGAACAATGTCCCTCACAAGGCTTTTGCATAAACCTGGAGAGGATTCCAATAGCAAATGAAATGTCTGGTCTGGTAGTAGTGAGGTAGATGAGACTTCCTACAAGCTGTCTATACTTTGTTGCATCCTCAAATTCCTTTCCTTCAATAGATGTGAGCTTCAAGTTTTGTTCCTTTGGAGTAGAAAGAGGATTGCACTCTGACATGCCAAATCTGTTTAACAAATCTCCAATGTATTTCTTTTGAGAAAGAAATATGGATTTTGGATGTTGGGTTACTTCAATGCCAAGATAGTAATGAACATAGCCCAAATCAGTCATTTCAAAACTTTTTCCTAATTCTTTCTTTATGGATGCAATATAGCTTTCATTGTTCCCTGTCATTAAAAGATCATCTACATATACCACAAGATATACAACTGTTTTTCCAACTTTCTTGACAAATAAAGTTGCATCATCAAGATCAAAATGTTTGAAGTTGAGTTTCAGAAGATGCTCAGTTAGTTTTTCATACCAGGCTCATGGTGCTTGTTTGAGGCCATACAAGGATTTCACAAGTTTGCATACTTTGTGTTCATGTCCTTTCACAGCAAATCCTTCAGGCTGGGACATAAAAACATTCTCTTTTAGATCTCCATTCAAGAATGCAGTTTTTACATCCATTTGATGGACTTTCCAACCGTTCTGAGCAGCTAGTGCAAAGAGTGTCCGGATGGTGGCCCATTTTGCTGTGGGGGCAAAATTTTCCTCATAATCGACCCCTTCCTTCTGTGCAAAACCTTTTGCCACAAGCCTAGCTTTGTGCTTGTCAAGTGAGCCATCAGCTTTGTACTTGTTCTTGTAGACCCACTTGCAGCCAATTGGTTTGGTTCCAAATGGAGGATCAACCAGCTTCCAAGTGCCATTTTTTATGAGGGCATCATACTCCTTCTGCATCGCTTCTTTCCATTCATCATGAGAAGAAGCTTCTTTGAAGGAAGTTGGTTCAAAATATGTAGACAAGTTCAATTCACAATCATAAGTAACATCCATATCAACAGGTGAATTAGAGTTATCTACATCACCTCCATCTTGTCGGTTTGTATTTCTGGTTCCTGTTTTTCCAATTTCATCAGGATGAACACTTTCAAGTGTCTTTGTCAGCCACTTTGGGGGACCTTTCTGAGATGGTCCAGGCTACTCTGTTGATTGAGTTGGGACTGAATCAAGATTAAGTCTCCCAATTCTATCAATTACATCACTTAAAGCATCATCCGTTGTTGGAGTGTCATGCAGGGGAGATTGTTCTTCAGAAGAAGATTCCACATGTTGATCTAGTATAGGAATCCCCCCTTCAAGATGTGGAATCTGATTATCAAACTCTTGAAATGATTTTGGTTTTGTGAATCTATCCAAGAGATCAAGTTGCCGCTCAACAACACTGTCAGATTTGGATGATTCAAGAAAAATGACATCTCTAGATATAACAAACTTTTTATTTACTTCATCATAGAGACAGTATGCTTTAGAGGTGTTTGAATACCCCAGGAAGATACACTTACGACTTCTAGCACCAAGTTTGTTTCTATGTACCTTTGGTATTAAAGCATAACAGGTGGAACCAAAAATCCTGAGATGTTTTACCGAAGGAACATGTCCATACCACAATTCATAAGGAGTCTTGTTTCTTATAGCACTAGATGGACATCCATTCTTTATATATGCAGCACATAGAACAGCATCAACCCAAAACATTGTCTTTACATTTTTGAAGAAAAGCATGGATCGTACCATATTCAAGATTGTTCTATTCATTCTTTCCGCTACACCATTCTGTTGGGGATTATAAGGTACAGTTGTTTGATGTTTGATCCCATGTTGGCGAAGATAGTTTTCAAATTCATTTGATGTATATTCTTTTCCATTATCAGTGCGAATAGACCCAATATGAGATTGTGTATCATTTTCAATCCACTTATGAAAATTCTTGAATGTTTGAAAAGCATCAGATTTGTTCTTCAATAAATAAACCCAACACATTCTGGTGTAATCATCAATAAATGTCATGATATATTTATTTCCATTTGCAGACGGAACATGCATTGGACCACATAAATCTGAATGAATGAGTTCAAGCTTCCTATGTGCTCTTGAATGTGAATCATGAAAAGACGGTTTGCTATGCTTTCCTAGAATGCAAGCATCACATTGCTTATGTTTTCTAGGAATTGTAGGCAAACCAGCAACACCATTTTTCTTCAACAAGCGGAGACTATCATAGTTTAAATGTCCAAATCTAGCATGCCATAATAAACTTGACGGAAATGTACCTTCTTCACGATGAGAAATATATGAGAAATGTTGTGCATGAGCAGAGGTTCCTTGCAGTTTAAGAAGTCTTTCTTCTTCTATACCCCTCATGACAAGTGAGTGGTCAGATGCCTTTCTTACCTCAAGCTTTCCATCAAACATATGAATGGAGTGACCTTGCTGGCGGATGTGGACCAGGGACAACAAGTTTCTCTTGAGCTGTGGGAGATATAGAACATGATCCAGAAGAAAGTCTGGAAGACCAGGCAGTTTAAGCCTGATTGTGCCAAGCCCTGATGGCTTGATTTTTGACTGATCTGCAAAGTATACTGCTCCATCAACATTGTCAATGAAATCTTCGAAAAAATCTTTCCTATGAGTCATATGACAGGTTGCTCCTGAATCAAGCAGCCAATCATTTTTCGAAGAAGCGAGTGAAGCATTAAACAAATCTTCATTTACTCCAATGTTACATTGTGCCTCAATATAATGAGCAGATTCAGGTGCTTTACCTTTCTCTGTGTCATCAGTTTTACCTTTCTGCTGATTTCTTCTCTGCTCAATTTTGTCCCATGGTAGCTTGCATGTAGAAGCATCATGTGATCCATTTCGTTTGCAGCGAATGCAATGTAAGTCTGCCTTTTCTTCTTGAGGGTGTCTGCCCCCCCTTCCTCTGAAATATCTTCTTCTTTCTCTTGAATGCATACTGTAACAAAAATTATTTCTGCTGATAGAAAATCCTTACGTTACATCCTTCAAATCTCTCTAATATTTGCTAAAAAACATCAGTATTTCATTGTACATATCACTGCAATACTACTATGTTTTGAAAAATGCGCAAAGGGATCACTTCAATATATCACTTCATTCTATAATATATCACTTCAATATATCAATATATTATGCAAATGCGCAAGGGATCACTTCACTTCATTAATATATCACTTCAATAATCATGCAATACTACAAAACATTCTGGAAACACCGCAATATTTTGAACGCTTTGAATCATATAAACTGCGTATATCATGAATTCAACAAACTGCTCAACGCTATATAGAAACCGCCATACTGAAGTTAAAAAATCAACTGCATAATACTAAAGCCCTTGCAGTCTTCGTAATACCATGTCAGGGTAACTCTTTATTTTCATTTATGACAGACGGTCATGGAAAATCATGAACGGAGCAGAGATAATACTGTGACGCTCTCTCAAATGATTAAGGCCGAAGACTGTGATTCAGCATGGCTGTTAGATGCCACCATTATTTCAGCTCTTGCATACTCCAATAATCCTCATCAAGAACTCCACTTGCTGCACCAAGCATTTGAGTTGCCAGAAACGGAAAAATATCATTTTTTCGAAAATGAAGAGCTGCGAAATGAGGGTCTCGAGAGCTGCAATCAGGATCTCCTGGTCGCCAAAAGCTTGTCCCACGGTCACATGATAGTCGCCTGCAGAGACACCAAGGGGTTTATGGATGTGCTAACAAATCTGGACATCATACAGAGACACAAGCTCGGACGATTTGGATGGAGTCGGGGTTTTAAATCGGCAGATGGAGGGAGCGCAGGAGAATGTCGATGAAGAAGTTATGCGTGGACAGCACACAAAGACAGCTCTCAAATCTCGGGGTAGATTACTGCAATATAGTAAGGAATACACAGAAAAAATGGGGACTCTACTCATGTAATGCAAATTTTTGACGATGAAACCCGAGCCAGGCAGTCGGCACGTAATTCATTATACATGCTTGATGAGGCTTATGCTACTGGAGTGTCTGTTCTTTCAAAGTATGCAGAACAAAGAGATCGTTTGAAGCAAGCACAGCGGAAAGCTCTAGACATTCTCAATACTGTTGGTTTGTCTAATTCTGTACTGAAGATAATCGAAAAACGACATCGGTTAGATAAATGGATATCTTACATTGGCATGTTCCTTACAGTTGTAATCATCGTAATTGTTTGATAGACAATTCGCAGAGTGGGCGAATGTCTTTCAGGAGGTCTACAGATAATTCACAAATCGGACGTGCTTCTTTCCGTAAGGCTTCAGAAGAAACCGTCGGCATTCAGGTTGGCATGGAAAGGGCGCGTCAGAGTAATGAGCAAGACAAGCAACAGACAATGAAAACTGGCATGGAAAAGGCAGAGCAGTGCTCAGGACTGAGCAGCACTCAGGACAGAGGCAGGAGTTACAACCAATTTTAGAACCTAGGACCTGTGCTCTGAAGGCCAGGGTAACTCCAGAATGAGTGGAAGAAAAACTGATATCTTATTTCATTAGAGAACTATTGTTTATATACAAAAGCGAGATGGAACAGTTCATCTTCTTGATGACTGTTCACGTTCCAGTTCACCCATCAGTTGAGGATTAGGTGTCAACACTAACCTATTCCAAGAGCACCAGTAAACATCAAGGACAGAGTTTTGCTGAAGGGGGGGAATATGTAACACGCCTCGTCATGTAAATAATCACCATTTACCTTTTATTATGTCAGACTTGGTAATTTTAGTTTGATAGAGGTTGGTAAAAGAACTTAATTATAAATGTGTAGCTACTATTATTTGATTTTCTTTAAAATAAAGTTATGCTTAGTCAGAGAAATCAGGGGGAAAGACTTCAAAAGAAAAAATTAAGTTTCCAGGTAGTTAGATAGTTACTTCCTTCCTTGAGAGATTAAAAGGAAATATCTCAGCTGGGAGAGGGAACGAGTGGTTGAAGTGAGGAAGTAAGAGGAAAAAAATAAAACTTGTGACAAGATGTAGTCAAAGAAAGAAGTCGCACTATTGGAGGGTCTTCTTGAGCTGGTCATAACTAGTGGTAACCCTTAAAAATAAAATTTTGGACTGGAATAGAGGTCTTGAGGTCCCATAACGATTATTGTCTTAAAATGCTCTAGAAGCTGAAGAGGATGAGGGGGAGACCTATATGTAATTGCCCGTCTCACAGGTTGGGTGGCTAAAGGAGTCTCTTCCCGGTCCCATTTCTGTGGTAGAGCTAACTAAGAAAATAAGTATTATTTTATTTGAAATGAATATGGTATGGTTCTCAAATGTTTTGTTTCCAAAATAATTCTGAAATTAATTTGGTATGGTTCTTAAAAAATATGTTTCCAGAAGAATTTTAACTCTAAAATGTTGAAGACAGCTCTTTCTTTTTCTTTCCTAGTATAAATTGTCTAGTAAATATATCGGATAAATAAATTGGAAACTACTGTTGGATGAGTTGTTGTCACAAAAAGATGTATTGTTTAAATTCCATATATTATGTAAGATACATTTCTTAGGTTTGTGGGTGATGTGAATCTCTTGATGATAAGGAAAATGTTAAAGAATTATTTTTGTATTTTGAATGAAGTATAATTGATGAAACTAATGGTTGGTTCCAACACGCTATTAAAAGAACAAAAGAAGGAAGGAACCCTGATATAAAGTAAATAAAAACCTATTTACATGTAACTCTGTGAGTGATAGGGTAAATTGAAACTTGGAAAACAAAATGGTGTGTTTGGTTATAAAGAAGACAGAGGGAAATCTTTGAATTAACTCGAATAAATTTGGTTGTAGATAGCTATGATGGCTATTGTAGTATAATGGAAATATGTTAGTTTTCCATTCTAAGCCAGATGCCCACTACGAAAAAAAATCTTTTTCATGTATGAAGACAGCAGTACCAAAACAAAGGGAAAAAATTCCATGGAACAGATCCCATTCTCTCAAAGGTATTGTTCACAATTGTTAAAGAAATACTAATAAGAAATATTAATTGACGAGGTATGAAGAAATTGTGTGCACAAAACCAAATAATTTAACCTTATAGTGATAAATAAAAAGTGGCAACTCAAACAGTAACAAATATATACACATACAAAGGTCCAGTGCCCCAAGAGCGTTACATAAGTAACTTTGAAAATGGCATAACATAACCAGTGTTTAATAAACTAAGAAATTAAGTAAAAAATAAGCCATTGCATGTGAAAACAACCTTCGCTTTAGTAACTGGTCATTACATAGGAAATGAATCAATTTTATTTGCTAAAATGATGTATTAACAGTGAAAAAATACTTTAACCATGCACATTGTGGTAGACATCCTACAAAATATCTATCAATTAAGGAAACAAAGGCACACAGTCAAATAACCAAAGCATGGTGGTAGTGGCCTCTATAAATGTTTACATAATGAAATCCAAATGGAACTTTCCCAAAAAGATTTATAGGCATTCCAACTAGATAAATCTTGAAAAGGAAAGAATGTAAAATCAGCATACAGATGGATTTCCTAAGTATTTTCTTTATATATATATATATATATATATATATATATATATATATATATATATATATATATATATATATATATATATATATAGTGGCTCATAATCTAAAAGTTAAATTCTAGATAACTAGCTTGAAAAGACAATATTTGAACCATGGTCCAAACCCTAACAATTTGATTTCCCTAAGTAGAAAGGGGTTAGAAAACCCAAAAACCTAGAACACAGAAAACCTTATGATTGTGAGTTACCATGACTTGAAAAAACTAACAGTCGTAAAAGAAAATTTGAAGTTGAAGCGAAACTTTACACCTATAGGTCAGACCATGTGGGTCAAGGGGATTAATTTTGTTTTACATTTAGGTGAACTTATAATCAAATGCGTGCTCATAATTAAGTGGGAATGATATAGTAAACATAAACCCTCAGAAGAAGTCAAACTCTAGCAAGAATGCAGGAATTGGTACCTACAGAAATGCCTTGGAGAAGTGGTGAAATGTAGGAGAAATTATTTGCATCAAGGCAAGGGTTAAAAATTAAAAAAGAGGGTTAATGAGACTGTGAAATGTCATTAAGGAAAAAGCAAGGAAAACACAGTTACCTGGAACGATGAGATTTTATCACATGCTTGAGTAGTAATATCAAGGGATGCACTGCTCCATTCTACCTTGGCACCGCGACAACCTGAATTCATCTCCTGTAAAGGTTCTGGAACAAGTGTATGAGAAAAATGTGTAGGAAACCACAATTCTTACTTACCAAGGTGAAAAATAGACATGAATTAATCCAAAACCCTAGGCTTAGAGGATTGCAAAGCTGCTCCAACAGAAAAATAGGATGATGGTGTCGATGGGAGGCTATGGTGGGAACAATTACCATCAATTGTCCAATTGAAAACTCCACCATTCGATTGAAACCATTAAGAAAACTATATCCCACTGCAATCGATCGTCATAAAGACAAGTGATGTGAAAAACAGTCTCTAGAAGGTTCTCCAAAGCTCAGGGTTACAAGTCTACCCTTTCAATTTATATCATAACCACGGAAACCTTAACAAACATTTAAAAAATAGAACATACATAAAGTTGCATACCAGTGCTTAGAAAAACAATTTTACAACTGTCTGTTTACTCATTATGTTTGAGAGTACATTAAATAATAACAAGCTTTATTTTTCTACTGTGAATCCCATGTGCTTGTATGTCTCCTCGAGATTTAACAAGAAATAAATAATTGTTTTCTTCTATTTTTTCATAGTATAAATTAATGTAACTGTTTGTAAATTCTATTATTACCATTTTGATGGTGGATGGGTGTTACATTCACTTTCTCATAGTTTGGTAACTCAACTCAGCATATCAAAGCGATTTATTAAAAAAAAAAACTATAAAAAATATAGTTATATGGTTTAAATGTTTGATGATTTTATAAAATTTTAGATAAAATTAATAGTCAAATTATATGGGATGAATGCCAATAAAAATGCTAAAAAGTCAAGGTAGAATGTTTAAGGAAAAAGTAGAATGTTTAAGAGAAATACTTCTATTATTCCCATCACATTAATAAATAAATTGCTTGTTTTATATTAGTTTAAATTTTATATTATATATATGCAAAAAAAAAAAAATTATTAGAAATTCTTACAAGTTGCTGAA
The DNA here is from genome assembly GCA_031772625.1 of Pinus tabuliformis. Lineage (NCBI taxonomy): Eukaryota > Viridiplantae > Streptophyta > Pinopsida > Pinales > Pinaceae > Pinus > Pinus tabuliformis. Next base: position 987,085,014 of record CM062807.1, on the reverse strand, counting down.
GATCATTTATAGATGATATTAAAGATACTCGTGAAGAAAAGAAAAAAAGTGATGGATCATTCATAGATGAGATTAAAGATACACGTGAAGCAAAGAAAAAAGGTGACGGAGTCACGGACCTCCATCTCCACACTAGCCTTGTCACCGACGCTAGTTGGTCACACTTTGTTTTTCCAAGCGAAATACAATTCCCATGGAATTTCCACTGCAATGTTGTATTCTTTTATTCCTAGTAAATTCTTCCATGACATCCTATTGAGAATCGCTTCCAAGTTTTAGTGGATATCAAAGAATAATTGAGAGAGTATCCAGGGCAGGGAATTTAATGAGACATAAATGATTTTTCATTCTCCTATGTGATGCCAATAAGGGAATGGAAGCCCTCCTCATGGATGGTCCAAAGCTTCATTCTCCAGGGGCCATTGAGGGAAACCATATTAACCCTTTTTCGCCTGGGTGTTGTGCGCTGCATTTTAGAGAGAATTGGTTGTGCCCTCAATGCCACACCCACTCTTTTCCACTCCAACTTGTCTAAATTATAAGCCTGGCCCTTAAATTGCCCAGCAAAGATTATTTCATGATCAATTTGGCATTGATTATCTATCTTCCTGCTTTGTCTCAAAATTTCTTCGCGCTTATTTTGAAATTTGAAAACTTGAAGTAGAGCAAGGCCATGCATGATGCATGGTGTGTACCATCATTTACAGCTAGGACGTAACCAAAATGGACACCAAGAGGAGGTTGGTGAAATAAAGGAGACAAACATTGCTGGAGAAGAAAGAGTGGGCCCATCATAGTAGCCAGAGAATGACAGTTGGTGAGAGAGGACACAAAAAATGAATGGTGAAACATCGAATAGTTAGACTACTCCCTTTTGAAACTCAATACTCTCGTGCCATCTCAGCACCCATATTACGCTCATTTGCATCTAGAAACCTACCTAAACCCATGAGTGGGCACCCCTATTTTAATTTGGTGCTCATTGCCAACCTAGGAGGTGTAGGGGATGTGGAGGTTATTTCCGTTAAATTTTCCAACAATGGTTGGCAAACAATGTCCTGTAACTAGGGATAGAATTGGTAGAGAAAATCTTATTTGAAAGCGGAGAGTCTCTCCTTCCAGTTCAGCACCAGTGATGGAGCAATGATCACTTCCTATAACGTCATTGACACAAATTGGAAATTCAGCCATAACTTTGAAGGACTACATATATAAGTTATATTTACTAACATGCCCATATGTAAAGCAGAAGCGACAAAGTTGAGGCGACTCCTATTAGATTTTCTTACAGTTGAACTTGGGATACACAATTTGTCGCATGATTCTTAATGTTGCTACTATATATTTTCTTAGTACGTACGCATATGACTGATAGTCCCTCCTATGTGCAAGTTTGTGTCTCGTACCCTAACATTGCAACTATGGGCCTCTTATTTACAATTTTGGGATCTTGTAAAACTGCAACTACATTAAAGGCTTTTATCACGCTCTTACCCTATAAATTTGAATTAAGCATTTATTTTCCCATTTGTGTAGTAATTTGGAGTCATGATATATTGTATAATTTGCATATTTCTTCAATTATTCAATTGAAGATTATGTAAATGTTACTGTTGGTGGAAGTTGTCACAAATTTTCTTTGACTTTGACAAATGCATTTTCAATGTAGATTGATTTAGTTGATTGGGTTAGATAGTTGCATTATATAGAATTATATCGAGATCATTGAAATTATTGTCTCTTAGCTTGCAACTTTGCTTCTTTCTAGTTTGTTTAAAGAGAAAAGGAAAAATGATGTCGCAATTTATACTACACTTTCATTAATACTAATCTCATTTTTTTCCCAAGACTAATCTATTTGTTAATCACAATTCAATAAGGAAATCAAAGGTTGTGATTTCTTTTCATGGATTAGCCTCACACACGACACTAATGACTAATGACTACATTACACACTAATGACTACATTACATACTATTGACTACATTCCATTAGCTTCCACATTTTCATACCCATTACTATGAGGTTTTGGGCAAGTTACTCCTCTTCTTTGAATTTTTCAAACTGTCCATAAAATTTGCTACTACTTTCTGTCAGAGGAGCCAATGAAGGTGAATTTCGTGATATCAATAGAAAATGTAGAACTGAGTGAACTAAAACTAAATATATGTAAATTTATTAGAATATGTTTGTGGTACAAGTATTTGGAATGACAAGACCTGGTTAAATCTCTTTATCATTTCCATATAAAATATCCACAATTTTGTTTTACCATCTCAATTAAAAATCATTTTCCGCCCACATCGGTGGCTTGGCATATTTCTCTCTTAAAACCACGCTTTTCCTTTTTCTCCAACATCAAAAGGTCATGCATGTTTCATTTGGACTCAAGTGAAATTTCTTGTTTCAAAATATTCATTACAAGTGTATATGTTGAAGCTTTGTCACGTTTTTCAACTAGGTCAATCAAATGCACATCAATGGGGTTGCCATTTTCGATATTTTTATATTCTATATTTTATTTTCCTTCTGATGCTTTTCAAGTTCAGAAACTAAGCATTCTAAAAGGAATTCTTTGGGTAGAGATTCTGTGTTAACTTCTTTTTTTCTAAAATTTATTGTTTAGGGTTGAAATGTGGAATTTGTATAAAGGGAGTGTGTAAATGATTTGTTGAAAATAAGACACAATTAATTTTATATATTGGAGTTAATTTTCGAATTTTGTTAAAATTTTCTAGATATGTTTTCAATTAATGTAATTTTTATAATTAAAAAAAAAATTAATTTTTCAAATATTCAATTTATTTTTATAACTGAAAATACATTTTAAATAACTAAAAATTATAACTTCACTCATAAGTATTGTATAACTAATTTCCTTTAAAAAAGGATATATATAAAATAGTTAAGATAACTTCACTAAATACATTCTACAAAAACAAAACTAAATTCAATAATAATTATTAAAAAAACCATATATAAACTGCTAAGAGGGAAATATGCCTCGAGTCTATTGTAGTCGAAAGGAGGAATATAAGATAATTATATGGAGTTAAATAAGACAATTCTATTGAGTTATTATATGTTTGAGGGACAAACATATTTTTCAATATGGTATAAGGTTTTCAAGTAATTTTAATTTGGAGCTATGTAATACTAGCACAAACACATTAATTAATGTGGTTGATATAGACCGATAAAATAATTTTCGAAGCTTCCTCTTCCAATTCATTGATCGTATCGTGCAACTGCTTCTCATACTTTAAGGCATCACCAAGGAGTGAGGCTTTCTACATGTGCTACAATTTTCCACTTAAATTTTCACAGCATATTGATATATAAATTAAATGGTATATAAGGTTAAATCAACATCAAAAGGCTTACCTTATCATCCATCTCACATTACTAAAACTAAAAAAATCATAAAAAATATTTAACTTATAATTTTATTTTACATTATTATCATTATTATTATTTATTGTTGGGTTTCCCATTTGAACCTTGAATCTCATAGTGTACATAGTGCTTCATAAAACAACTATCACCAATTAGGCCATCGTCTTATGTTAAATTATCATCATCATCCTCATTTTTAATTATAAAAGAATTCATATATATATATATATATATATATATATCTATAGATATATATATATATATATATATATATATATATATATATATATATATATATATATATATATATATATATATATATATATATATACCTTATAGATTCACCTTCACTTTGGCATGGAGACCTGTAATATATAAATAAGATTTTTTACAATACAATGAGCCAATACCTTACATTTTGTTTATTTCCTTTGCTTTCTTGTTCTCTTCTCTCTCTCTCTCTGAAACTGATGCAAATCCAAAACTGACAAAAGCTAAACCAACAAAAGTTGTGAACTATTTCTCTGAAGCCTTTTTGTCATTGATACCTCTATTTTCTTCATTAAAAAAAAAATCAACTCTTATGTGAATTCCTATAAGCATGCATATGCCATTTAAAAATGCATTCGAGGCATTGCACAATGATGTGATGTTGGTGCTCACTACTCTGGATTCCAAAGATGTGTGACCAAGACGAGACTGCCATAAAGTCCTTGTTTCCACAATGCACAAAGTCCTTGTCATGTTGAGTATTTCCCAACATGCATCGATAGATTTATTTCTTTTTCTTTTTCTTTGTTGTAATGAAGGATGTTTCCCTTTCCTTCCTTTCCTTGCTTTACTTTTCTTTCTTGTTCTCTTCTCTCTCTCTCTGAAACTGATCCAAAGCCAAAACTAACAAAAGCTAAAGTAGCAACATCTATGAATTGTTTCTCTAAAGCCTTTTTATCATTGATACCTCTATTTTATTCATTTTCCTCTAATTTTCCTTTTCATTAAAATTGTGTCTCTTCATCTCCCTTCTCTCCTATTTTCCTTTATTTTCATAATTAAATGTCAATTTTGCCTCTTTGTCTTTTCCAATGCCTTTGTCAATTTCCTTAGCCATAATAAACCACAAGTGATGCCTACTATAGTGCTTTCTCAACATTCATCTTGGAATACATGTCCCATGACCTTGGTCTTATCATTTTACCTTTAATATCCTTTATTACATAAAAATTTAACCTGAGGTTGTTACAACTGCCTCCTTCTACACTTAGTTGGCATTGGGGATAACAGGGGGTGCGTTAGAACTTGAGGAAGGATATTACTAAAAATTCTATCTTAGTCATGCCAAATTTTCAATTAATTTTTTAGTTAGATACATATATTAGTAAGTACACATTAGGAGTGGTGCTCATGCAAGGAGGAAAACCTATGGGTTACTAGTTATAGTTGTTTGATAGAGTAGTACTTGACCATCCGACATATGATACATAGATCTTTGCAATTGTACAAGTGATGAAGAAGTGGAGGCACTATCTCTTGGGAAAAGAATATATGGATCATCAAGTCCTTCAGTGCCTACAAATCAAGAGGAAGATGTAGCAAGTGAGACATTATAAATTGTTAGGATTCTTACTATGGTTTTCACCTATTAATCAAGTACAAGAAAGGAGAAACAAATAAGCCAACACACACTATTTTTTGACCACCAGTGAGAAAGATTTCAACAATTGGAGTGATAATGTAGCTTGAACCTTTCACTAATGATATTATGAGTGAAGACTACTAGGGAAATAAATATTTTAGAGGAGTATACAAGTAGTTGAAGGAGAGAGTGTGCACTTCCATGGAAGGAAATGAATATATATATATATATATATATATATATATATATATATATATATTTTGTGTGTGTGGGGGGGAAATCTTCCATCGTTGGAACTAGGTCTCACCATATTTCTTAACTGCCCGTTTAATTTAATATGTCGACCACCATATAAATTTTATCCATTGTTGTTTAAACATATTCAAACCAGTGTTGAATACGTTACCACCACAAAATGGTATGTCCTTTACCAAATCGCCAACCAATAAAACTTTGTTAATTTGGTATGCTACCAATCTTCTTTGCCATATTTTAAATCATCAGGTATTGGTTTGTCCGACCACCGACACATTTGGAACGATAACCATTCAGTTATATTTAACATAATTTGTTTAAAATGAATCGCCAAAATTTTGACTGTTGAAATTTTTCCATAAGTCACTAGCTATGTTGGTTGTGGCTGATTGGGTCATTTGTTGGGTGCCACATGGGACCATCTGATTGGGCCACGTGTCCCCATGCTATTGGGCCATGAATCCTTCTCTTAACTTGGAAGAGTGCAACGATATTTGGTGGTTTCAACAACTATAGCGTTACTGATGCCTTTGTTTGGCATCTGCTAAATCTAGCCGCCAAGCCTCCAAATTTAGCCAGATTGCCAATGTTAGTGATGCTCCAAATTTGTCTTGCGCTCTGCTAAATTTATCATTTTCTCCCAATTTGACCAGAAAACTTAACTGGGTGTAAGTTCCACACACGAACTCGAATTGAGGCATCATTTGTCCCATTAGAAAGCTTGTGGTGAGATCTTCAATCTGATCCTAGTTTTACTGCGATCCAAGGAATTATATTTTTGGGCGATTAGGGATCCACCTAGATCAGTCCTTGGTTCATTAGTGAATTTCTTAATAGTTTTATTCTCTCGTCTTTCTTGTTTTACAAGTATCTAGTATAATAATTTTTTTTTTCAAACTCAGATCCTATGATTGTTTTTAAAATCCAGTACAACTTTGTTGCCTTATTCTAAAACTACATTTAGAACCTTTGATAGACATATCTTGCAACACCAAGGAATATTTCATGTTTTTCATACTGAGTTATGAGGTAAAGAAGTTTCAATTAAGGTCAAATTTGCATGGGGGCTTCACTCAATGAACCTGTGATATATCTTGTGTGTTTGTGGCATACTAAACAATTCCCTTAATTTGACTACATAATGGAAAATACCTATAAAAATCAAATTATTTAACCCCTTACCAATACAAACTCAATACAAATTCCCAATTAAAAAAACCCCTACTTTCCATAGATATTGTAGGTACCCATTTTTTTCATTAACATTTTCTATACCCCTTTGTATTTTTTCATTAACTTTGAGTTCCATTTTTTATATGTGCCAATATAAAAACCCTTTACCCCCTATTATATGCTCAATATATTATGTCATCTTTTCCTCAATATACATCCCCCAATATGAATGCACATGGTATGGTAATACTCCCTCAATGACGCCTTCGTGTGAATTTGTTAATGTCGAAATGGATTACAATATCTTACTTAGGTATATTTCGTTATATGATTTGAAGGCTTTCAATATCATAACTTACATGATAGTGTCCATCGTTCACATATATTTTAGAGTAGCACTTGATTTCCATTTTTTTGGTCATGATGCATTACTTTTTAGTCCCAAGAACCCTCTTTAGAGCTCATGATTTCATCACGTTGATAGGAATTCCTCTATTCATCTTATTTCTAGTCATACCCTACAAAAATAGGGTTTCCATTAGCTTTTATGGTTCTTGATGGTTGCTTATAGATAATTTTTATCAACACCTAGTTGCATACTATTTCATTGCTATTTTCTTTAACCTGAATTACCACCATTGTAGTCACACTTAACCTCTTGAATTTGCATCAGTTATGGTTCCATATTACAACCAAATATTACCTTTGGGAGAGGCCATTGCGATGAGTGGCATTACTTTGATATACCATTTTACTTTTTATTTTAATTTTCTCCCGTGACTTGTCTCTCAAGAAAGAGCCTTCTTTTGGTAATATTTTCATGTTTGTTAAAAGTGAAAATCTGAAACTTTCATTTGCTAATATTTTCATTCCCATTAAACTAATAAGAATGTCAAGTATACTCCTCTTCATCCAATGATGAAATATGGAAATTAACGTCTTCTTCTTTTCTCATGCTCCTTAAATTATAAAAAAGATATCAAGCATACTTTTAACCCCTTTTAAAGGCATTGAAAACCTCATGAATAAGACACATTTTATTTCACTTTTAAATCTTTTTTGGGATTTTTAAAATTGAATGAAAAAACACTATTAAAGGTAATTTTTTCCATTCATAAGACTCTTGGAGATCGAACATACAAAAATGTGATGGAAAAAGAATAGTCCATTACAATACAATATGGTCTACTATCTGCATGTATTCAAATACATGAACAAAAAGATATTAAGCCTTAGTATTCAAATACATGAACCAAAAGATATTAAGCCTTAGCAACCCTTCTTTGATGTAAATACGTCGCTTGATTTCAAATATAATTTTATGGTATTCCCTAGAGTTCCATTAGTTACATAAATCTTAATTTGTAATGAATATTTCATACAGTTTGAGATAAATAATCATGGATTCAGTGTAAATGTTAAGAATTGAATCATATATTTCTAAAAATATTTTACTTTTAGGAGAAAAGTATACATAGGTTGAAAATTATTTTGATAAATTAAGTTGGAAATCTTTTATTTTTAACGTCGATATGGAAAAAGATAGCCTTTTTTAACTTTTCAAATTTAACCAAATAATTTCTCTTAAAAAGAATGTGGGTGCTCTCAATTTGATTAAATTTAGCTAAATAATTTCTTTTGAAAAGAATGTGTTCTCAATTTGATTAATGTACTACAATTAAAGAGAAACAATATATTTTTATTTTGTTTAATTTTAAAAAAGTGTATGAAATATAAAAATAATTTTGTTTAAATAGTAAACTTAATTGAAACAAATAATGAAAAAGCTAAAATCTCCTTCATCACCTATTAAAATCAGTCCTTCACACCTATTAAAATCAGTCCTTCACAACTGCTTATTAAGGATTCCATTAGGTGCATTGAGCATTTTCATAACCATGTAAAAATTGTTTGCACTATTCCCTTTTACTAATAAACATAGGAATAAGCATGTGCTTTTAACACCTATGGTCTTGAAAAAATTTACTTGGTAAACTTTGTGGCATACTGCATGGCAATATAAGAAGCATTATGGCTATAGGATCAAGAAAGCTTATGTGTTTTTAAGAATGCATACACGTAGTTGCATTAACATATTCTTGGGAACCTAGTTGCCTTAAAATCATCCCTCAAATTTTTGGTAATGGCTAACTAGAATTTTGCTAAGAAATGCATCTATATATGGAGCACCAAAGGCTTTAAATGACAATTTCTGTAAGAGAAAATAAAAGATATATACATAGGTTGTTGTACCCACACTTGTATTGTTAATTTTAATGGTTTCTTTTCCCTTTATTATAACAATGGGGTCTATTGTGCCGCTACATCACCCTTTGAGATGTGTTCTTTTAAATGCTTGCACCTATGATGTACATACATAAGATAGAACTTCTAAATATTTGTGTTGGTGTCAATTCTAAGAGTGAAGTAGTTTGAGAGGTGTGCTCATAAGTAAGAATCACGTGGATTCATAAAATATATGAAAATTTTGGTTGTAGATGAAGAAACCACAATACTGTTAGAGTTGAAAATAGTTGTGTTCTTATAAATAATATTTTTTTATAGAGAAATCCTTAGAATCGTCCTCTAAGTAGCACCAAGTAGATATCCTCTTTTTTTCTCCTTTTCAATATATGTGTTTTTTTCACTTAATTCTATATAATACAAAGAAATGTATGAAATACTTCAAGACATGGATAAACTTGGTCATGGTTATAAATTTCTTTAACTTTAATCAACCGGTTCTTATTATGTTCTCAGTAATCTATGGAAAAATCAAGAAAACATATATGAAGAGCTTATTGGAAATAATTTGCATCTAATCTTGAATATGCTTTAATAATCTTGGGTATGGTTTAATAAAGGGAATTAGAATCTTCATCTTAATTGCGTTATTCCATTATAATTATAAAAAATATCATTTTATAATAGCAAAATATAAGCTTCCATTCATTGGAGCATTCTTATGTGATTAGAGTTTTGAGGCTTCCACTTTAAAATGATCACTGTTTTCTTAATATTGATAGTAATTTCTTCCATAACTCTAAACTACTATTATGAATTTTTTTCAATTATAATTTATTACAATTTCAATTAAAACTTAACCTATGATAATTTCAATAATACCTCTAAAAATACTATAATTTTGAAATGTCATAAACTACTTTATTTTTAATAAAGTTAGTTAATAATAATAATAAAAAACTCATTACTATAAACATCCACATAAAACTATCTCTTCCATAATAAAACATTTTAATATCATTTATATTTTTAATGTTGAAAATCAATAAAAACCAATATAAACAATCATATCACATTAATAAACTCATATAATAATAATTTTATCAAAAATAATTTAACATTTATTCTCCTCTTTTGTAAAATAAATGTACTAGCAATTTTGTAAAATAAATATACTAGCAATTAAATAATTATAGGATGGAATAAAAATATTTGATATTGCGTTAAAAAACCCTTATTATTATTATTATTATTATTTTATAAATGAATGAAAAATCATACTGCACATATAATATATTAATAAAAATATATGATATTGCATAAAAATCCCATAATTTTTTTTTTATGAATGAATGAATAAATCATACTGCACATATAATATATTAATAATGATTGTCTAATCAAAATAAATAATGGAAGAAACATTACACTCCCATATTTCAGTGGAATTTTGATTCGTACATCACAAACAAAACTTTTGACAGAGCTGCTCATTGAATAAGTTATATGGAACTTCTAACGCTGCATCACTAGGAAATATCCAACAAGGTAGCACACTGAGTTAATTTTAAGTACAACAGCAAATTCCTCTGATCTCCTTAAGCAAACTCCTCCGTACCCCTTCATAGCCATAGCATAAAATAGAAGACGTTTTCTAAATTTGGAGGCTGGCAGCTCCATCCTTTCTTACTTCAGCACATATTTAACTAGTCCAGGGATATGAACATCTGAAAAGTAAGGAACCCAATCAATACAATTGGCGTCGAAGTTGAACGCTTTCTTGTCTTCCTCTGACATCCTTTTCCAGAGACCTTCAGTGTTTGTGATGTCAAACATGGTTAGCTATGGTAAAAATGATAACTTAATAATTATGTGTTAGAAAATGTATTTAAGCAGCGCGACACAACCTTCCGCTAAAGAAGACGTATGGCTCGTACAACTCTGCTAAGCACATGACTTTGTTGTATCTTCGAAGCATCTGTTTGTAACGTTCAGTGAAGTTGCAAGACAAGAACTTGTTCACTACATTGAATACCTGTTTTTCAACACCACCACTAGCTGTCACGTACATATTGAAGTTCAGAGGAGATAAAATTACACACAGCAATATATTCTCTATTATTGATGAATAAGGAAATTACGCACATATTTATACAATCAATAGTTTCAAGATAGGAATTCTATCTTGGACGTACACTAGTGTGGTAGAGAGATTCTCTCAACCACACACTAAACTAGGAGAAACTAAATTCCTATTATGTAGGAACAAACTCCTCAAATGGAGAGTTACAACCATAGATAAGTAGGAATTAATTATTTCTAACTCCCCCCCTTAATGACTACTTGTCATGATAGTTAAATCCATCACCATTAGGCGAATTGCATGTACAAAACTTCTAAAAACAAAGAGAGATCAGTGCCTTTCTAAGCCAAATATTTATGTCTAAATAATAATCACAAACAGTTGCGCTGATTGCGCCTTTCGACGCAACTGTTAGATAGAAAAGTGCACCAACCCTCTTACGCTCAGACACACCAATATTTGAGACCGTGAGCCAGGTGTTACTGCAGTCCACCTGCTCTTACGAGCACAAAGCTCCCGTGTACACGTTAGCCACTCAGGCAATATGCCACCACCGGGCAAGTCCGATCTACCACCACCGAAACTTCAATATGCCACCACCAGGCAAGTCCGATCTGCCACCACCTGGCAAATCCGCCAACTTCAATATGCCACCACCAGGAAAGTTTGATCTGCCACCACTGGGAAAATCCGCCAACTTCAATATGCCACCACTGGGCAAGTCCGATCTACCACCACCGGGCAAATCTGATCTGCCACCATCGGGCAAATCCGGAACTTAAATGTGCCACCTTCGGGCAAATCCTGTAGCCACTAAGGCTCTATGGATGGTTTCTAGCTCACCACCAACCAGCCACAAAGGAAATCCATTACAAAGTGGTTTTAAGATCACCATCAACTCTCAGATGCCTTTAAAAAATTTACATTTCATTCCACATTTTGGAATTTCTGGGTACATACAATGACCATTACAACAATTAGGCTTGCTTATAACATATTAGGGAGTTTATTCCATAAACCACACTAACTCAAACAATCATTTATTTTGTTGTCCACCATAAATATTGTCACTACTGCTTTGCCTCATCTGTTCATTGTTCACATCTTGGGCATCCTTGTATGTTCAAATAACTTCTTGGAACTCCATGCTTAACCTGTCATTCGTTAGAGTCGCGAATTCTAACAAAAACAACTTTGCCTACATTGAATTAGCTAGGCTCAATAAGGCTCAATAATATTTAAACATGATTCCAAGAAAATACAACATAAACTCTTCAAATTTAATTTCTCTATCTCTTCCCAAAGATGATTATTTCCCAAACGTAGCAGCAACTATCTATTTAGAGTTCTATGAAATGCCAGATTTGTGCCTAGCTTCCATCGCCATCAAGGTAATTGCCATCGCTACCATGCCTTTGACATAGCCAAGTATCTTGCTTCACCATCTAGTTAGGAGTGGACTGTTGGCCATCCAATCTCCAAAACAGTAACACATTCGCTCAACTCTCACTTGGATCATCAAAACAAATATTATGCCAATAATATTTACGATATCAAAATCGCTAAAACACACAACGAATTGCGCAGTCAATCTGACGGCTCGACCTCTGCTACCATTGCGTAGTCCAGACCTACGCACCAGACCACCGTCACATGCAACGCCAGCTCACGACACCAACATTTTAAAATCAGCATCAAAGCGAACAGCAAAAGCTATCCAATTTTCCCCCATCAGCTACAACAGCATCACCAACAAACAGGAATATATGAACCAGATCAGCATCACAGCAACCACAGCTACATTCGGTTTCCCCGGCCCCACATGCGCTTAGGTGCCATTCTTGTCCAGCACTGGAAGATGAGTACTTGACATAACAGCACATTCAAGATTCAACAGGTGCAAGAATAAGAGCTACCACAACTAGTTTACTGTTCCAACATCGAAGTAGATGAATCCCGAATTGGGAATATCGACACGGATGCCCTTAACGGGGTACCAGAGGAAGAGCTCCTGCTGTTCCACACCAGTAACGCCAGCCAGCTGCCCGTAGCTAAGATTCCCTCTTATCATTCTTTCGAAGTAGACCTGATTCTCGAACTTGGCATAGCAGGGCTTCTCCAGGTAAACCTCCAGTTGCCCGTCATCGTTCAGGGCATAGGATTCCACCCCATACTAGTACTAGGAGGCACATCAACTGCTGGGGAACAATTGAAGAAACCATGAGGCATAAGCACGAATCCAATTCGTTCCACAGGCATAACTGGCCAGTCCTCCAAACAAGGGACATGAGTAAGGCCAAAAACATACCATAGAGCGATATCAACCTCCTCAAGGTTTCGATTTTGCTTCACCCAAGTAGGCAATCCTTCTCCAACACGAGGATTTTGATTAGGAAATTCACCTCCTGGATATTGTTCATCTTTATGATATTGAGTTACCCAAAGGTTATGCTGTAAGAAGGCAGCTCGCCTAAGAAACATAGCTTCAGATCCTGCCAACGGCAAGCAATTTGAGCCTGGGATTAGTTTGTAGCCTGTTAACTGCCCTGTTCTGTTTACAATCCTTGTATTCCGAACAATTCAGTGTTGAGCAGACAGTGGATTACAGTCACGCTGAGCTTGCGATTCAGTTCGTAGCACTTGTTCCTCGGCATAAAATGCATTGCTGTAAATATTATTGGGTCCAGGTTCTTCAACTTTCACATTTAACTCCACAACCTAGTTCACTCGTTCACCAGGCTTGCAATCTATAGCCATATCCATTCGAGCAATAAAAAAGTGTTGGTGCACAGGTGCATATAACCCGGGACAAAACAAAGCATCTCACCTCTCATCAATGAGCCTCTTATTAATGAGCCAACATCTCGACATGCCCTCAGCAGATCCTCCAACTCAAACTCTTTGATCCGTCCTCCTCGCCATGAGAGCGCTGACCAGAATGCATTAATTCAAGACCGATCGGTGCGTTCCTCACCTCCTAAAATCAATGGACACAAGCGCTGAAACAAGCTCTCCAAAATAGGGAATTCACCCACATTCTCCAGCTGGGCTTCTCCAGGAACCAGAAACAAAGCAGACTTGTGGCCACGATCATGAAGCCCTCGGGCAATCTCACGGCCTCATCCCGATGGCTCATCCACACACTCTGCCTCTTTCCGACGCAGATGTCCCCGTAAAGCTTCGACCCCTCGTGCGTGCGGATCTCCATTCTCCCATACTCCTGGGATTCGGGAGGCTTGACCAAGATAAAATAGCAGAAAATGCAAAAAAAACTCAAAATATCCTGATCTTCCTAGATCAGAGCTTGAAAATTCTGGAAATTAGACCGATTGGATACAGAGGTATCGATTTATGAAATATAAGGAAAACAGTGGAATCCATGAACCTGGAGGTCCACCCATTGCAGCAACCCCGAATAGGCTCTGCAACAATCCAGAGGCTCTCTTTCCCTCGGCCGATCCTATACTAGCACGGATTGAAAGCTTGCCACACCGCCCAGGACGCCAGGGGACGCCCGCATGAGATCGAAACCGCGTCATTCCGCGGGGCCCAGCTGCTCTTTTTCTTCTTCTGCTCGATTCTCCGAATAGACTCCAGCTCTCGACAGAGAAGCGATCCGATGGTACCCGTGCTGCCAACACGAACAGGCCCTTCATCTTCCACAATTTCAATGCTATAACTCATCTCTCCAATCACCGCCTCCGCCTCAATACCAGACAAGAAAACACAAACACTCCTCCGTATGCTCTGAGCCATGCCTGTTTTCTACCATGGGCATCACAGAAACCTCAACAGGATTCGAATCTCCGACCTGCAAGCCACGGATACCAAGCGGGAAGGTGGGGTTCGGCTCAGGAACTTTCAGATTTGGTGGCACACACACCTATCACCCATAATGGTCTCCTGCGGTGCAGGATCAAATGCCCATCAATTATAGAAAAGAAAAACAGCGCTCAATGCCCAAGAACGAATAGCGAAACTCCATAGACCTCTCCAAACTCAGCGCACCAGAACACCGCCCAGCTCACCGGAACCCTGTTCGATGCTCGATGGACAAACTAAAAAAAATAAAAAAATACTCTTTTATTTCCTCAGCCCAGGATGGGCCAAGCTTCCTCAGCCCAGCCCAGCCCACAAAGGGCCAGGCCCTCAGGCTCTGATGCCAAGATAAAATTACACACAGCAATATATTCTCTATTATTGATGAATAGGGAAATTACACACATATTTATACAATCAATAGTCTCAAGATAGGAATTCTATCTTGGACGTACACTAGTGTGGTTGAGAGATTCTCTCAACCACACACTAAACTAGAAAAAACTAAATTCCTATTATGTAGGAACAAACTCCTCAAATGGATAGTTACAACCATAGACAAGTAGGAATTAATTATTTCTAACTAGAGGACCCATAAAAGAAGCTGTGGAGTATATATTAAAGATTAATTACCTCTAGGGGTGCTTTGTAACCTCGATGCATGTATTGGCGAAAGCTGCTCATGCTCTTTAGAAAACAGAGCTGTTTTACATGAATTATGTTCCCATCTTTACCAACACAAGGGTGCTTCGAAAAATACTTATATGCCTCGTCTGTTGCAACAGAGTTACGCAATGGATTTGCAACAGATGATGCGACGTGATAAACAAAGAGACCGTTCTCGGATGCATGTGCGGCCATAGCTACGATCATTGCGTTTACAACCATATATGCGGGAATCTGTTAATCATCAAACGAAAAATATCAAATCTAAATACTAAGTGTTTACGAACAATCAAATGTAAATACTAAGCAATCTATATATTTAGGAACAACCATAGGGCAATTGAAGTCACTGACCACGTCTAAAATGAGTTCTGGGTCAGCTAAGAAGAATGAAATTTGTCCTTTACCATACCATATTATAACGGTGTCCATAGTTTTGCGTGATATTCCGGTAAAAAAAACACAGGATCAATGTGAATAATGGTATAATACTGATAGAGAGTAGGCTGGAGAGGGGTTTTCAGTAAGGGGTCTACAACCATGATTTGCAGCTAAAACTTCAAAAATGGCTCCTGTCTGCCCCTCAGGCAATTCTTATATAGCCTTATATCCTGCTGCAGGATACCAGATAATGGGGCTTCAAAATCTATAACCTAGCCAAAGTGGGCCTTCTCTCAAGATGAAGTTACTATGGGTGACGAGACTATCGGTAGCTAATTTAAAATTTTTATAATTGAAGAGTTCTCTGTCCTGGATGTTTCGATTGAAAGTCTTCCATCGGAGTTTAGCTGCTGCTATGGCAGGGTCTTTGATCAAAAGGAAGTATTCTATTTCTCTCTGGACAATTGCTTTATAGATGGGTCCCAAAATCTGGACCACACCCTCCTTTTTCATTAAGCTTTTATGCTTAGCCCACAATTGCAATGGATTTTTAGGTTCACTTCTAACCCATAGGTCCATCCCATTTTCTTATCTCTTGAGCCACTTTACCTGGTTAACAACAAACGAGATGAATGCCTGAAATTCTGAATGGCTCGGTTGAACCCACAGAAGGGAATTCATTTTTCTAGATCTTCCTAATATAAATATTCCAACCATATTTTTTATAAACATATGATTTCATAACTACATTAAATAAATTTCATTCCAATTCTATAAATTTAATTAATCAAATCATAATGACAATAAATAAATATCATTACAATTCAACATCAAAGTCCATTAACGCAAAAGAAATAGGCTGTCTTGATGTGTACGTTGTTTATTATTCCATGCATCGTGTACGTTGTTTATTATTCCATGCATCGAACACAATTTTATATTGAATTCCTTTTGTCGTGCCTTTTTTATTTAGGTCCTATTTGTTTGTTTGTGAAAAGATTGCGCTTCCCTCCGCTAGTCATAACCACGGCATTGAACTATGTACTTTGTCTTTATGTGTGCGTTGTTAATTTTTCTCAAATCTTTCACTCTAATTTTTCTTAATGGTATTCGAGGATACCACGTGTTATAAGTTTACCGTTTAGGGAGCGTGTCACGTGTTATAAACATCTCACGTGTCCGGCGCACTTGCCACTAAAGAAACGGCAAGTTCTATTTCATGGACTATAGCATTATTAATGCTCCCTTACATCACTGTCATTCCGTGGGCATAGATGGTAGTACAATCACGCTGACACCCCAGATTATTTCTGGACAAGCGCTTTCCGTTAAATCATACCACGCATGACCATACCATGCTATGCTATGCATCTGGACGGGGCATTTGAGATGTAACGCGCTGATACCATGCTATGCTATGCATCTGGACGGGGCATCTGAATGTTAACCGAACCATTCAAATTCAAATTCGAAATTTGAACTGGTGAATCCGCCCCGCCAAATTCGAAGTTTGAACTGGTGAACCTGCCCGGCCCAAATTCAAAATTTGAACATCGATAATTGCTATATCTCGCATTTCAAGTCGTCTGGCATCATGGTTCAGGGCGGGCACGAGACATATATCCGGAATTCCTTCCTGGGGCAGCGCATTACCGCCGGTGGAAGCCCGGACGAGAAGAAATTCAGCGGCGTGGGCATAAGCCTCATGGGCAACCACAATGCTGTAACGGACGTTGTCATCTTTTCGGCTGCTGTGGGGATTACAGTGACAGGTCAAGCCAATATCCTCACAGGAGTTCACTGTTATAACAAGGCCACAGGCTTCGGAGGAGTTGGAATCAAACTAATGCTCGGTGGATTGACTCAGATCTGAGGAACATCGGTTCTTATTTGGATTATACCGCCCATTCTTCATGCACTCCATGGCAACAAATTTGGGAAAGCTGAGAGAATCGTTGCTCTCACAGAACAAAAAGGTACCTACAATGCCTCTGTTTACAGTCAGGCTCCCCCATATGATTACCTCTACTGTGGTTCCTCGCTGTACGGTGACCTGAATCCTCAGAGAATGAGAGAGTGGATGGCTTATCATGCCAAATTCTTTGGCCCTAGATCGCACTTTGTTTTTCACGATGCTGGTGGAGTCCATTCCCAAGTTAGAAAGGTGTTGGAGCCATGGATTCGAGCAGGTCGTGTGACGTTGCAGGATGTAACAGAGCAGGAACAATATGACGGGTATTACCATAATCAGTTCCTCATTGTGAACGTTTGTTTGCACAGGTACAAATTCATGGCGAATTGGACTTTTTTCTTCGATGTAGATGAGTATCTCTATATTCCTCGGCGGAAAACACTGCAATATGTGTTGAATGAGCTCTCTGGCTATACCCAATTCACCATTGAGCAATATTCCATGTCTAACAAGCTCTGCTTGCAGAATAAACTGCACAGCATCTCGGCTAACAGTACTTATTCCAGGTAATAGTCATTATGGTTTCTATTAATCCGAAGAAAAAATTCGAATATGTTTTTGGGGTTTGAAATTCAATGTGATAATTCTGTTGCGCAGGGAATGGGGATTTGAAAAGTTATTATTCAGGGATGTGAAGAGAGGCATAAGGAGAGATCGCAAGTATGCAGTGCAGGCAAGAAATGTGTACGCAACTGGCGTTCACATGTCTGAGAATGTGATGGGGAAAACACAGCACAAGACAGAGGGTTTGATGAGATTCTATCATTATCATGACACCATCACCAGTAGAGGAGAGCCGTGCAGGGAATTTGTGAAATCATCGATGAGAAAGAACGTGAGTTGGGTGGGAGGCATTCCGTATGTATATGATGGCACCATGAAAGCTGTTGCTCAATCCATTAAAAAATTTGAGAGAGACATGATGGGATCCCAGCTCGCATCCATTCAGCAGTGAGTGATTATGTTGGGAAAATTCTGCAAATTGATAAAAGAAAGTACCATTTATGAAAGACCAAATCATTGCAAGAGCTTTGATTTGATCAGGCCGAAATCCAGAGCTCATCAGACTTAGTGTTTAGTGATCGTACCATTCTTTCTAACTCTTGAGCCTGCATCTATCTCTTGTAAATTTCCATGCTTGTTTACCGCGGGGGCGGGATTCTGCCCTGCCCTGCCCGGCCCCGGCATGGTCGATGCATGTTATGTAGGCAAGTGCTATTTCATGGACTATAGCATTATTAATGCTCCCTTACATCACTGTCATTCCGTGGGCATAGACGGTAGTACAATCACGCTGACACCCCGGATTATTTCTGGACAAGCGCTTTCCGGTAAATCATACCACGCATGACCATACCATGCTATGCTATGCATCTAGACGGGGCATCTGAGATGTGACGCGATGTATTCGCATTCGCCGTCCCATGTCATAGCACTTGCCTCTGCGGGATGACCATCACATAGCCATCCATGGAATGCACTCCAGCAAATTTGAAATTTGAAATCTATTTGGCGCTCTCCGTAAATAATCTGCTATGATATTCAGGATGCGCTCAGCCATGTCAGTACAGAACTCATCCCCGCCTTTCACAACGCAGGCAGCACCAAAGCGGTCGCTCTTATTTGGGGCATCTCTATTTCCTTCGGTCAGTGGCGAATGCTTCATTCCGTGCACTCTGAGACAGACATGGCCTCTGCATTCAAAGCCAATTCCGCCATGAAACCTCCGGCGCCAAAATACTCTCCATATTTGGAGATCTCATTCTTCCCCTGCCGCCAGAAATGAAAACGGAAGACCATCTGGAAGATGTTTCGGCTCTGGTGGAATGTGTCTTGCCGAAGCTAAATTTGGAGGACTGCACAGTTGAGATTGAGCGCATGCAGACAATGGAAGCTAAAGTTAGAGACCATTATCAAGTGCAGGCGGAAGCTTAGAGACCTGATGCAGTCAAATATTGAACAATTTCGCTAGCATCAATATTCGAGTACAGACCAGCTGGAACTATTCAATATTCGATGCAGGGGTTACCTACACTATATTAAATCCGGTTAATTTTCTGTCTCCAATTTGCATAGGTGTGTTGCGCATCTGGTAAAGAATGATCTCCTTTTTTAATTCAATCAATTACTTTTGTTTTTTAATACATAATATAGCTCTGATACGCCACACATGCTCTGCAACAATCTAAATGCATATCGAAATGAATTAATTTTGTATGAACGGATTTGATTTGTCGCAGTTTTTTTCTTGCATATCTAACGAATCCTTGTCTAATAATTATGTGCTTGGCAAGAAACAATGTCATAGTTTGAAGTATTGGTTTAATACTTCATGTTATTGTAAATTTAGGGAACTCTTTTGTAATAATAAAGCCAGAAACAATGTAGAGTTTGAAGTATTGGTTTAATACTTCCTGTTATTGTATATTTAGGGAATTCTTTTGTAATAATAAAGCCAGAAACAATGTAGAGTTTGAAGTATTGGTTTAATACTCCGTTTTATTGTATATTTAGTGAATTATTTTCTAACAATAACGTGTCCAGCAAGAAATAATAATACTTCTCTCGTTTGTTAGTATATTTAGCAAATTCTTTAACAGCACAGAGTTTGTTGCAGAACTACTTTCTCAAAAGTCAAATATTTAACCTATTTTTTTTTTTTTTTCGTTTAAATATGTATAAAGCATCAGAGGATTCTAATTTTATTTTTCCCTTTGGGGTTGTTTCGAAAAAATTCTAGTAATACGTATTAACTTTATTTCAACATTTCACTCCAAATAATTATATTCATATTTTATTTAATAAATGACATGATTTTAGCACTCTCTTCTCAGGTTAAGAAAAAATGATGTAAATTTATTAATTTGTTTAAAATTTAGTTTATAGAAATACATTTGCATATGTTACTATAAATATATTGATTTTTAAATTTAAATATTAAATTTATTAATTAAAGTTTTTTTAAATATATGAAATTGACAAAATATGAAAAATGATGTAAGTTTATTAATTTGTTTAAAATTTAGTTTATAGAGACACATTTATATATGTTGCCATAAATATATTGATTTTTAAATTTAAATATTAAATTTATTAATTAAAGTCTTTTTAAATATGTGAAATTGACAAAATATAGAAAAAAAATACAATCACATATCATTATCGTTATTATGAGTATAATACATTCCAAAAAAACACAATTAAAAAGCGAAAATGTTGTGCTCTTTTTCCTTTAAAATGGAAATAACGCAAATACAAGGGATAGACACTTCATGTGGAGTGAGAGATTAAATTTGACCCGTCCCCTTCCCATCAAAAAAAAAAACTATGACGTTTTTATTTTTAAACTGTCCTTCATATGACTTTTAATATTAATTTTTACTGGGTTTATCTAACTTCTACAAATTATATTCATAATTACTCTCAAGAAAATAGTAAATGGAGATATTGTTGCAACTAAATTAAACAATAAAATTTAACAAAATAGAAATTGAAATACACATATCATGTTTTTCATTTAAGTCACTTTAATGTCAATTTCATTAAAAGAACACTATTTGTGAAATGAGTTTCAAACAAAAAAACATAATGTGCGCGAACTATGTAAATGTTCAAATAGTAAATTCATTATCATCATGTAAATGGACTAAATTTTGGATAATTTGTGTAGGCCACGGAACTTGAGATGTAGTAGACCATCCAAAAATCCTTTCAATAGAAAGTTGATTCCTTTTTTTTAAGATATTTTTGATATATAATACCTATATAATAAAAACAAATTAATTAGATATACATGAATTTCAATTCATCAATTAAAAACATATTTAAACATTAATCTGGCACGAACTTAATAAATTACCAAAAAAAATCATCTTCAAACAAAGGTATCAATCTCATGTTTTTTAAATTCTCATGGTTAAAATATAAGTTTCATTTAAAAAATAAATAAAAATAAAAAATAAGTTAAACAAAATGAAAAGATCTTATAAAAATCAAGGCTTTTAATAATCCAAGCTTTAACCCGGATTGTAACAATTTGGTAATACCATCCATGTCAAAGACCAAATTCACACTATTAAATTATAAATTATAAGAGACTTCAAAATATGGAAATTTAAAGGTGTCCTTTAGAACTCATTATAGTGACTATTAAGTTTTACAACTCATTAAGGTGAATATTGAGCTTTATATATAAAATATAGAGAAATGTATAGTAATTACAATATTATAGGATCAAATAATTGAAATTAAAATAAAAAATCAAATAAAATTTTAAATAAATCATATAAGAGGTTAATAATACCTGGATGAAGAAAATCGGGAAACCGACCTACTCATCATCTTATGAAAACATTATTTTCTTATCATTATTTCACCGGTATAGAATCAATACATTTAAATGATAATGACTAAATAATAAACAAATTTGTTAGTAGTAAAATCCAAACTATATTTATTAGCCAAAACAATATTAAGTTGAATAGTTATTTATGAAATTTTTAATTTAACAAAAACATTAACAACATAAACTATATATTTAACATATAGGTAAATAATTTTAAATAAATATTAATATTTAATATATTATTTATAAATATATATTATTATTTTAAAATTGGAATCTCCAAAATTGAAAAGTGCAGGCTTCAAAATTAGCTTTCCTAGTTGAGGAATTAAATAATGCAGCACAAACGCTCCATGTGTCAACATGATTAAACCTCTTACTTTGATTATATTATTTGTGATTATTCACCCAAAGTCCACAAATTAAATTAAATACAACTCAATTAAGTTAACTTAAGAGTGATACATAAATTCACTGTGGCCCAATAAAGAAATCCATATAATATCATTCGAAATCACCATAATAGAATACATAAAACTTCGATTCTAAAAAAAACAATGTATTTCGGTAAAATTCAGAAGACCCAAAATGCATAATTTTGGGAATGTGGCATAACTAATATGCACTTTTAATGTAATAAATGAAATTGCAAATTTCGCAAACCTAGAATCTTCCTATACCTCTATAACTACCAAACATAAAACTAAATTCCAAAATCCAATGCAAAAGTATGCTATTCAAGCACAACTATAGGTGCAAGCATGTAAAGTCAATACAATGAAAAAGGTGAAAATTTGCAAATAGGCAAAATCCAACTTTTGAAATCCACCATAAACCAATTCTCTTTTGAATAAAAATTATAAATTTATATACCCTGGTAAAGAAATCAATTGCTAATATAAGTTTATAGAACCCAATAAAGAAAACATCAAATTTAGAAAAACAAGCAAGTAAAT
This sequence comes from Pinus tabuliformis, assembly GCA_031772625.1. Classification (NCBI taxonomy): domain Eukaryota; kingdom Viridiplantae; phylum Streptophyta; class Pinopsida; order Pinales; family Pinaceae; genus Pinus; species Pinus tabuliformis. Next base: position 987,062,091 of record CM062807.1, on the reverse strand, counting down.
TTGTGTTTCACCACAACTTATTTCAAGTTTTTGTAAATTTGGTACAACTAAATAAGGAAAGATGTGTACGCCTCCTAAAACTAAATAGTCTAATAGCTCTAGAGAAGGCTCTCATGTCTCACACATAAAGAGGTCTTACACATAAATCCATCTCAATGAGTCTAGTAGATCAAACATCAATTTGAGGTTGGCCTAGCTAGGCTGTGACATTAAATTAGATTATGCCCATTATCATATTCTCTTCAAGTCTATTTGAGTATATGTTTACCCAATACAACACACGGTCAATGCTTCCCTATCCTACACTCTTCAAATGTAGAACAACTCGAGGAAGGCTAATAGAGATTTTTGTCAATGAGATAATGTAGTCACTAGATTACATACATTATTTTACAAACATAGTATTAACTAGATTATCACTCGAGTTTGGTTTTGAGGACGAATCCTTGGAAGTTCTCATGGAGCTTACAAAAGTACAAAATGCAAAAAACCAAGAATTTGAAGAAATCAGGTTGTGTTCAATAATAGGTGCAGTTAGGTATTCAGGTGTCACGACTCACTGTCAGTTACGAATTAGGATTTAACGATTACAACTGTGCTTTAATGAAAAAAGGGTTCCGAGCAAGGCTTAATCTGTTATGCGACATGCCACAAAAGCATTCAATTTATTTAGCAAATAGAGCATTGAGTAGTTGTCCTCTACAGGCAGCCTTCATTGCAAATTACATAATGCAGCCAATTAGCAAGTTTCCAATATAGGTGAATCTTGATACTAATTGATTTATTGAGTCTGCTACATTAAATAATTTAGTGAACAATAAAGGACACTGAAGTTTTCCCACGTAAGGTGGCAAATCAGTTATTATATATATATATATATATATATATATATATATATATATATATATGTGAAACTTGTCATAATTCGGCAAGTGCTATTTCATGGACTATAGCATTATAAATGCACTCTTAAGAGACCTTAAGTACAGTGTTGGGAAGCGGGTTCTGACATCGGCTTTGGCGGTCAGCGGTGTGCATCATTTCTCCACGAACGAATTCCGATTCCGTATGTATTCGCATTCGCATTCATCCACCCGCATACCATCCATACATCACTCATTTTGAATTTGGAAACCCGCCGTCCCATGTCATACCATCGCCCGCATACCATCCATACATCACTCATTTTGAATTTGGAAACCCGCCTAAATACTGACTCGCGCCTTTCTCTCCTATTTACTGCCCTCCACTTCCTCCCTGCTTTATCAGTCAATATCGTCTGAATGCTTTTGAAATCGGGAATTTCTGTCCGAATCTCTGCAATTTTCACACTATACTCAGAATTCGGTGTCAACTGAAGGGAGTATCAATATCTGTTTCGGCGATTCATACAAATTTGTGGCAAATCAGCAGATAAAGAAGTCAAAAAAATGGCAGTGAGTATGCCTGTGTTCACAATAGCAGCTGCGGTTGCCGCAATTGGGGCTTTCTGCAGGTTCGAATCTCATCGCCTTCCATCAACATCAGATACGGATGGCCATCATGTAAGTATATGAAAAATTGCTTCTTCATCATTTTGGGTTCTGCAAAGAGGAGAGGGGTTACTGTTTCTTGGGGTTAGGGTTTCTAATTATGGTGGTTTTTGGGTTCACAGGATCAGAGTTATAGTCGGCAGGGCGGTGAATTAAATAGAAAAGCAAAGGAGGAACGGACGATAGTAAAGTTTGCCCCTGAATTTGACGGTCTCCACTGCTATGAAACGTTGGTTAGGTTCTGATTGCTGTGAGGATGAACTTAACCAGCCAGCAAATTGAATTTCACTGATGTGATAAATTATGTAAAATATATTCATTTAAATTATATTTTTGGACGACTTTCCCTTCTTTGTATTTCCTGAACAATTTCTTTAATTTAATTCTTCCGATTATTTTTTAATGATTATCCCACAGTTTTAGCTCGCCAAAATTTGGGCATTCGAATTCTGCTAAAATCGCCCAAAATCGTGGATTCTAATGACACAAATTCAGAGGGCCATTAAAAACCTTTACAGCACAGAATCTGTATCATGGAGTTGCAATGCTGGCAGTTTGTATTTTAAAATGCTTTTTATTTTTTGTGCATTTTTTTCACAATTTTTCCCCAACGGTATAATATGCAAATTCGGTATATAATTTGCAGAATTGAAATGTTCAATGTTTTTGGTTTTTTTATCATTTTTTTTTTCTCAATTGTGTCCCACATTTGATGGGATGATATTTTCCCAGCGGTATAATATGCAAAATTCTGTATATAATTTGGATAATTGAAGTGTTTTGATAGGATATTTTCCCAACTTTATAATATCTAGAATAATTTGGAGTTGGAGAATGGAAGTGTTTTAAGGAGTTATTGAAATTTAAAAAAAAATTGAATTCATTTATACATTTTAATAATTATAATTTTTAATAAAAATTTACAATTAACTGTTCCATAATTAAATTTTTAATAAAAATTATACCACCAAACAAATCCTCTACCAATTAACTACATTCTACAATTTACTCTAATATACAAATCTACAACTCTTTTCTAGTGTCCTGAATAAGTATGAAAGGATTTACAGTTACCTATGCTAGTTCTAACATTGTAAATTCCCTAGGATTCCCAAGATTGAAAGGACCAACATGCCTCCATAAGTCACATAAGGCATTCAACCTTCGGGGTTTCCAAGGAAGTGTTTGTAGTTAATTTTTATTTGAGAAGTGAAAGAAAATAGTACCATATTACTTCCAACAACATGGAGCGATAAACAATGGACCAATATTTCTGCTGCAATTGTCAACTTACCAGATCATAAATGAACTAGAATCTCTGTGTATGTTTCCCATCTCCATAGAATGTCAAAGGCTCCTTGCACAAAGGCTATACATAATAATAAGGAATTTATCAAAATTATCTTAGACAAGAAAAAGGAATAAATCCCAAATTAACTCACTATAGAAAGAAAAGATTAAGCACAAAGGAACTAGAAAATAATTAAGGCACATAATCAAAAGGTTATACAAAGGTCCTAAGTGAATAGAAAAGCATAATTCAAAAAGATAAATGATTATAATCATTTGGGGAAATCATCAAAGCAGTGGAAAAAAAATTGTCTTAAGCAAAAGCACCATTAAGTGCAATAATACAATATTACAAACATAAGAAATCCAAATACTTCCCAAAGTTCCATAATACCTGCCAAAGTTCCTTAAATACATGCTTCTTCTTACTGAACCATATAAGATGTTTTTTAATTACCCTGTGAATGACTTATTACTTCATATAATTTTCGGGTAAATATAATTTTCAAAGATTTCTATTAGAATAATTAGGTTTCTATTCGGTATTTTGTGGTACCTATCAAACTACTAAAGGATTGCTAACCTTTATTGGACTATGTCTTGCAATAAAAAATCTCTAGGCCTTTTGAAAAACACACCAAATAGTACGACACTTTTGAATAGGAACCAAGCTAAAAAGAAAAATCAAAGTACCAGTAAACAGATAATGTAGCTTTAGATTTTTCTTCAAGGAGAATCATCGTATGGTCTACAACTACACAACCTATGTAACACCAACATTCAATGCATAATACAACTACAAAGTTATGAGATCATAGCCTTGAGAGTCTGGGAAGAAAATCAATAACTTACCTGGGCAACAAAATTACTTACAATCTGACCAACATCAAGGCACATTCGCAGACTGTATGTATTGAAAATTTGAGAAATATGAACTTGAAAGCACGATATCAAATAAGTATCTTGGCAAGTGTGATGTGAAATAAGGTTTAATATATTTAAATAAGTATCTTGGCAAGTGTGATGTGAAATAAGGTTTAATATATTTAGATTTAATATAGATAGTAAGACAAACTCAGATTCACAATACACCTCAACATTTGCTCCCCTGTGATAATCCATTGTTAGAGTTTCGGTTGTTTTCTTACCCTCATCATAGCAACTGCGGACTCTTGAATATCACCATGAAAATGATAATTCTTTTAGTTTTCAATACAAGGAAAACATCGAACAATAATTGAAAATAAAACATGGTGACTGCCTTCATCCAAGGTAAGTCCGATAAGAAACTAATCGATGGGATTAACATTGCTCCAATATGCTTCAGTTTGAGGATGTTCAAGAGGATCTCCATAAAACTCACTTGTACTTGTAAGCAAAAAGCATGCCCCAACATGCTTGGAAAGTCCGAGCATGTTCAAGGTTCCCAGAACATTAGTTTTGTAAAGCTTGAGTTAAGGATTCAGAGCAAAACATAACAATTTTATAAAAAAAAAATACTGAATAGAAACCTCCATTGTGAAAAATAGCAAGATCTACAGAAATTTACTTAAAAAACATACATTCATTTCATATTTCGATGAGTAAAGGATATGATAGTATTCACATGATTATGTTTCCCTTAGTAAATGGTTTCCATCTGAGTGGGGAACCCAGGATGTAGGCCCTTATGATTATATAAGGTTTTGAGAAAACATACCCAGTCACCTTTGAATAGTAGGCAAGGCATAGAGCTAAGTTGGTAATGTTGGTATTTTGATCTCTTGCCTTTTTCTAATAGTAATATATGCTTCTACCACAACAAATAATAACCATCTTGTTTATAACCCACCAAGAAGATAAGGTAACAACCCGGTCTAAAAGGTGGTCTTACATGAGCATAAGTGTTGGATAACCTGACTTGAGCTCTGCTCCCCAACTCTAGAGGTCTGGAGCACCCGTTAGGTGGAGGTAAGGAATAGGGTGCTATAAGGGACCTAACACAAAGAGGTCTTATTCCTAACACAAAGAGGGAGCATGACCACAAGGGGAGTATACTCAAGTCAATATTTGAGTATGAGATTATGCATTGAGAATTGGTATCATTAACTAGTATAAGTTATGCTTTGCATGATAGAGGCTAATGGTGTTTGTTGCATATGAATCAATTGACTATTATGATATCATTCTAATTGGTAATTAGTATCATACATCGGATTTATGGTTAAAGGAACATGGTGCATATACGGAAGATGTGCGCATATACGGAACCTGGGCATATACGGAAGATGTGTGCATATATGGAAGATGTGCGCATATACGGAAACTGGGCATATACGGAAGATGTGCGCATATACGGAAACTGGGCATATACGGAAGATGTGGGCATATACGGAAGATGTGTGCATATACGGAAACTGGGCATATACGGAAGATGTGTGCGCATATACGGAAACTGGGCATATACGGAAGATGTGTGCATATACGGAAACTGGGCATATACGGAAGATGTGCGCATATACGGAAACTGGGCATATACGGAAGATGTGCGCATATACGGAAACTGGGCATATACGGAAGATGTGTGCATATACGAAAACTTGGCATATACGGAAGGTGTGTGCATATAAGGAAACTGGGCATATACGGAAGATGTGCGCATATACGGAAACTGGGCATATACGGAAGATGTGTGCATATACGGAAACTGGGCATATACAGAAGATGTGCGCATATACGGAAACTGGGCATATACGGAAGATGGCATATACGGAAGATGTGTGCATATACGGAAACTGGGCATATACGGAAGATGTGCGCATATACGGAAACTGGGCATATACGGAAGATGTGCGCATATACGGAAACTGGGCATATACGGAAGATGTGTGCATATACGAAAGATGTGCGCATATACAAAAACTGGGCATATACGGAAGATGTGCGCATATACGGAAACTGGGCATATACGGAAGATGTGCGCATATACGGAAACTGGGCATATACGGAAGATGCGCGCATATACGGAAACTGGGCATATACGGAAGATGTGCGCATATACGGAAACTGGGCATATACGGAAGATGTGTGCATATACGGAAACTGGGCATATACGAAAACTGGGCGTATACGGAAGATGTGCGCATATACGGAAACTGGGCATATACGGAATATGTGCATATACGGAAACTGGGCATATACGGAAGATGTGCGCATATACGGAAACTGGGCATATACGGAAAATGTGGGCATATACGGAAACTGGGCATATACGGAAGATGTGGGCATATACAGAAACTGGGCATATACGGAAGATGTGCGCATATACGGAAACTGGGCATATACGGAAGATGTGCGCATATACGGAAGATGTGTGCATATACGGAAACTGGGCGTATACGGAAGATGTGTGCATATACGGAAACTGGGCGTATACGGAAACTAGGCATATACGGAAGATGTGCGCATATACGGAAACTGGGCATATACGGAAGATGTGTGCATATACAGAAACTGGGCATATACGGAAGATGTGAGCATATACGGAGACTGGGCATATACGGAAGATGTGCGCATATACGGAAACTGGGCATATACGGAAGATGTGCGCATATACGGAAACTGGGCATATACGGAAGATGTGGGCATATACGGAAGATGTGCGCATATACGGAAACTGGGCATATACGGAAGATGTGCGCATATACGGAAACTGGGCATATACGGAAGATGTGCGCATATACGGAAACTGGGCATATACCGAAGATGTGCGCATATACGGAAATTGGGCATATACGGAAGATGTGCGCATATACGGAAACTGGGCATATACGGAAGATGTGCGCATATACGGAAGATGTGTGCATATACGGAAACTGGGCGTATACGGAAACTGGGCATATACGGAAGATGTGCGCATATACGGAAACTGGGCATATACGGAAGATGTGTGCATATACGGAAACTGGGCATATACGGAAGATGTGAGCATATACGGAGACTGGGCATATACGGAAGATGTGCGCATATACCGAAACTGAGCATATACGGAAGATGTGCGCATATACGGAAACTGGGCATATACGGAAGATGTGCGCATATACGGAAACTGGGCATATACGGAAGATGTGTGCATATACGGAAACTGGGCATATACGGAAGATGTGCGCATATACGGAAACTGGGCATATACAGAAGATGTGCGCATATACGGAAGATGTGCGCATATACGGAAACTGGGCATATACGGAAGATGTGCGCATGCTTGGAGGAGACTTGAATTTGCTTGGAGGTGTCTCTTTTGGCATAAGTATACCTATAGTAACATGCCCTTAAGGTCTTCAACATAATTCTTTTTACTCTTTGACTCACCTATAGCAGTGTAACATGTGCTAGACCTATTTCAATGAGCAATAAATTCATTGACATATATTATAGAAATAATATTTATTTTATTGAATAAATACAAATATCAAAATCATAATTATGAAGACCGAACCTAGTTACATTTCCTTCAACACTCCCTCGTAACTAGGGAGGTATTCATATAACATTACAAGGTGTTTGGCTATTTTCCAATCTTGAAGAATTCACATAAGAGAAACTAGATTGGCAATCCATCTGTTATAGAATCATAGTAACCAACATTTTTTTCCACAACAAGGCCTCGATTGACATCTCTATCTCTCAATAGATCATAGCACAATGTTGGTGATACCAATGACTTATAGACACCTTAGTCATTGTCTCTCAACGTACATACCCACCTGGGTGTTCACTAAGTATGACCTTCTAGGAATATTCTTTTAATAATTTAAAGTCATAATATCTACATACCAAGACATTACAAGACTTCACCTCAATTGTATTTTAATTATTAATAACTTTTTTTTCTTTTTTCTTTTTTCTTTTATTTATGTAATTTGATAAGGAATGATAAGACCAAACAAGTTTTTTCCATTATAAATAAGTTGGAAAATCACAATAAATTTAGATTATTTAATATAGATTATTGTTTAATATAGATGATTTAAAAATTTAATTTACATTGGTAACTGGAAGACAAATATAATTTAATAAATTATGAAAACAAATTTAATGAATTCATTTAAATAATTATATTATTTTTTCATAGTTATTAAAAAAGATTCATGAAGGAATTGTCCATGAGAAGGAATCGAGAATTTTTTAATTTTTATTTTAACTTTATTGTTACTGTTTTTCTAGTCATACAAAAAAACAGAATCATATTTTTTATTTTTAGTTTAATTTTATTGTTACGGTTTTTCTGGTTATAGAAAAATAGAATCATGGAGGTGTTGAGAATGAGATTTTAATTTTAATTTTATTGTTAATTTGGTTTAGCTATAAGAATTTAGAGTAAATTGTAGAATGTAGTTAATTGGTAGAGGATTTGTTTAGAGTAAATTGTTAATTTTAATTTTATTGTTAATTTGGTTTAGCTATAAGAATTTAGAGTAAATTGTAGAATGTAGTTAATTGGTAGAGGATTTGTTTAGAGTAAATTGTAGAATGTAGTTAATTGGTAGAGGATTTGTTTGGTGGTATAATTTTTATTAAAAATTTAATTATGGAACAGTTAATTGTAAATTTTTATTAAAAATTATAATTATTAAAATGTATAAATGAATTCAATTTTTTTAAAAATTTCAATAACTCCTTAAAACACTTCCATTCTCCAACTCCAAATTATTCTAGATATTATAAAGTTGGGAAAATATCCTATCAAAACACTTCAATTATCCAAATTATATACAGAATTCTGCATATTATACCGCTGGGAAAATATCATCCCATCAAATGTGGGACACAATTGAGAAAAAAAAAAATGATAAAAAAACCAAAAACATTGAACATTTCAATTCTGCAAATTATATACCGAATTCTGCATATTATACCGCTGGGGAAAAATTGTGAAAAAAATGCACAAAAAATAAAAAGCATTTTAAAATACAAACTGCCAGCATTGCGACTCCATGATACAGATTCTGTGCTGTAAAGGTTTTTAATGGCCCTCTGAATTTGTGTCATTAGAATCCACGATTTTGGGCGATTTTAGCAGAATTCGAATGCCCAAATTTTGGCGAGCTAAAACTGTGGGATAATCATTAAAAAATAATCGGAAGAATTAAATTAAAGAAATTGTTCAGGAAATACAAAGAAGGGAAAGTCGTCCAAAAATATAATTTAAATGAATATATTTTACATAATTTATCACATCAGTGAAATTCAATTTGCTGGCTGGTTAAGTTCATCCTCACAGCAATCAGAACCTAACCAACGTCTCATAGCAGTGGAGACCGTCAAATTCAGGGGCAAACTTTACTGTCGTCCGTTCCTCCTTTGCTTTTCTATTTAATTCACCGCCCTGCCGACTGTAACTCTGATCCTGTGAACCCAAAAACCACCATAATTAGAAACCCTAACCCCAAGAAACAGTAACCCCTCCCCTCTTTGCAGAACCCAAAATGATGAAGAAGCAATTTTTCATATACTTACATGATGGCCATCCGTATCTGATGTTGATGGAAGGCGATGAGATTCGAACCTGCAGAAAGCCCCAATTGCGGCAACCGCAGCTGCTATTGTGAACACAGGCGTATTCACTGCCATTTTTTTGACTTCTTTATCTGCTGATTTGCCACAAATTTGTATGAATCGCCGAAACAGAGATTGATACTCCCTTCAGTTGACACCGAATTCTGAGTACAGTGTGAAAATTGCAGAGATTCGGACAGAAATTCCCGATTTCAAAAGCATTCAGACGATATTGACTGATAAAGCAGGGAGGAAGTGGAGGGCAGTAAATAGGAGAGAAAGGCGCGAGTCAGTATTTAGGCGGGTTTCCAAATTCAAAATGAGTGATGTATGGATGGTATGCGGGCGATGGTATGACATGGGACGGCGGGTTTCCAAATTCAAAATGAGTGATGTATGGATGGTATGCGGGTGGATGAATGCGAATGCGAATACATACGGAATCGGAATTCGTTCGCCGGAGAAATGATGCACACCGCTGACCGCCAAAGCCGATGTCAGAACCCGCTTCCCAACACTGTACTTAAGGTCTCTTAAGAGTGCATTTATAATGCTATAGTCCATGAAATAGCACTTGCCGAATTATGACAAGTTTCATATATATATATAATAACTGATTTGCCACCTTACGTGGGAAAACTTCAGTGTCCTTTATTGTTCACTAAATTATTTAATGTAGCAGACTCAATAAATCAATTAGTATCAAGATTCACCTATATTGGAAACTTGCTAATTGGCTGCATTATGTAATTTGCAATGAAGGCTGCCTGTAGAGGACAACTACTCAATGCTCTATTTGCTAAATAAATTGAATGCTTTTGTGGCATGTCGCATAACAGATTAAGCCTTGCTCGGAACCCTTTTTTCATTAAAGCACAGTTGTAATCGTTAAATCCTAATTGTAACTGACAGTGAGTCGTGACACCTGAATACCTAACTGCACCTATTATTGAACACAACCTGATTTCTTCAAATTCTTGGTTTTTTTCATTTTGTACTTTTGTAAGCTCCATGAGAACTTCCAAGGATTCGTCCTCAAAACCAAACTCGAGTGATAATCTAGTTAATACTATGTTTGTAAAATAATGTATGTAATCTAGTGACTACATTATCTCATTGACAAAAATCTCTATTAGCCTTCCTCGAGTTGTTCTACATTTGAAGAGTGTAGGATAGGGAAGCATTGACCATGTGTTGTATTGGGTAAACATATACTCAAATAGACTTGAAGAGAATATGATAATGGGCATAATCTAATTTAATGTCACAGCCTAGCTAGGCCAACCTCAAATTGATGTTTGATCTACTAGACTCATTGAGATGGATTTATGTGTAAGACCTCTTTATGTGTGAGACATGAGAGCCTTCTCTAGAGCTATTAGACTATTTAGTTTTAGGAGGCGTACACATCTTTCCTTATTTAGTTGTACCAAATTTACAAAAACTTGAAATAAGTTGTGGTGAAACACAAATTTAATTGCTTGTTTTTCTAAATTTGATGTTTTCTTTATTGGGTTCTATAAACTTATATTAGCAATTGATTTCTTTACCAGGGTATATAAATTTATAATTTTTATTCACAAGAGAATTGGTTTATGGTGGATTTCAAAAGTTGGATTTTGCCTATTTGCAAATTTTCACCTTTTTCATTGTATTGACTTTACATGCTTGCACCTATAGTTGTGCTTGAATAGTATACTTTTGCATTGGATTTTGGAATTTAGTTTTATGTTTGGTAGTTATAGAGGTATAGGAAGATTCTAGGTTTGCGAAATTTGCAATTTCATTTATTACATTAAAAGTGCATATTAGTTATGCCACATTCCCAAAATTATGCATTTTGGGTCTTCTGAATTTTACCGAAATACATTGTTTTTTTTAGAATCGAAGTTTTATGTATTCTATTATGGTGATTTCGAATGATATTATATGGATTTCTTTATTGGGCCACAGTGAATTTATGTATCACTCTTAAGTTAACTTAATTGAGTTGTATTTAATTTAATTTGTGGACTTTGGGTGAATAATCACAAATAATATAATCAAAGTAAGAGGTTTAATCATGTTGACACATGGAGCGTTTGTGCTGCATTATTTAATTCCTCAACTAGGAAAGCTAATTTTGAAGCCTGCACTTTTCAATTTTGGAGATTCCAATTTTAAAATAATAATATATATTTATAAATAATATATTAAATATTAATATTTATTTAAAATTATTTACCTATATGTTAAATATATAGTTTATGTTGTTAATGTTTTTGTTAAATTAAAAATTTCATAAATAACTATTCAACTTAATATTGTTTTGGCTAATAAATATAGTTTGGATTTTACTACTAACAAATTTGTTTATTATTTAGTCATTATCATTTAAATGTATTGATTCTATACCGGTGAAATAATGATAAGAAAATAATGTTTTCATAAGATGATGAGTAGGTCGGTTTCCCGATTTTCTTCATCCAGGTATTATTAACCTCTTATATGATTTATTTAAAATTTTATTTGATTTTTTATTTTAATTTCAATTATTTGATCCTATAATATTGTAATTACTATACATTTCTCTATATTTTATATATAAAGCTCAATATTCACCTTAATGAGTTGTAAAACTTAATAGTCACTATAATGAGTTCTAAAGGACACCTTTAAATTTCCATATTTTGAAGTCTCTTATAATTTATAATTTAATAGTGTGAATTTGGTCTTTGACATGGATGGTATTACCAAATTGTTACAATCCGGGTTAAAGCTTGGATTATTAAAAGCCTTGATTTTTATAAGATCTTTTCATTTTGTTTAACTTATTTTTTATTTTTATTTATTTTTTAAATGAAACTTATATTTTAACCATGAGATTTTAAAAAACATGAGATTGATACCTTTGTTTGAAGATGATTTTTTTTGGTAATTTATTAAGTTCGTGCCAGATTAATGTTTAAATATGTTTTTAATTGATGAATTGAAATTCATGTATATCTAATTAATTTGTTTTTATTATATAGGTATTATATATCAAAAATATCTTAAAAAAAAGGAATCAACTTTCTATTGAAAGGATTTTTGGATGGTCTACTACATCTCAAGTTCCGTGGCCTACACAAATTATCCAAAATTTAGTCCATTTACATGATGATAATGAATGTACTATTTGAACATTTACATAGTTCACGCACATTATGTTTTTTTGTTTGAAACTCATTTCACAAATAGTGTTCTTTTAATGAGATTGACATTAAAGTGACTTAAATGAAAAACATGATATGTGTATTTCAATTTCTATTTTGTTAAATTTTATTGTTTAATTTAGTTGCAACAATATCTCCATTTACTATTTTCATGAGAGTAATTATGAATATAATTTGTAGAAGTTAGATAAACCCAGTAAAAATTAATATTAAAAGTCATATGAAGGACAGTTTAAAAATAAAAACGTCATAGTTTTTTTTTTTGATGGGAAGGGGACGGGTCAAATTTAATCTCTCACTCCACATGAAGTGTCTATCCCTTGTATTTGCGTTATTTCCATTTTAAAGGAAAAAGAGCACAACATTTTCGCTTTTTAATTGTGTTTTTTTGGAATGTATTATACTCATAATAACGATAATGATATGTGATTGTATTTTTTTTCTATATTTTGTCAATTTCACATATTTAAAAAGACTTTAATTAATAAATTTAATATTTAAATTTAAAAATCAATATATTTATGGCAACATATATAAATGTGTCTCTATAAACTAAATTTTAAACAAATTAATAAACTTACATCATTTTTCATATTTTGTCAATTTCATATATTTAAAAAAACTTTAATTAATAAATTTAATATTTAAATTTAAAAATCAATATATTTATAGTAACATATGCAAATGTATTTCTATAAACTAAATTTTAAACAAATTAATAAATTTACATCATTTTTTCTTAACCTGAGAAGAGAGTGCTAAAATCATGTCATTTATTAAATAAAATATGAATATAATTATTTGGAGTGAAATGTTGAAATAAAGTTAATATGTATTACTAGAATTTTTTCGAAACAACCCCAAAGGGAAAAATAAAATTAGAATCCTCTGATGCTTTATACATATTTAAAGGAAAAAAAAAAAAATAGGTTAAATATTTGACTTTTGAGAAAGTAGTTCTGCAACAAACTCTGTGTTGTTAAAGAATTTGCTAAATATACTAACAAACGAGAGAAGTATTATTATTTCTTGCTGGACACGTTATTGTTAGAAAATAATTCACTAAATATACAATAAAACGGAGTATTAAACCAATACTTCAAACTCTACATTGTTTCTGGCTTTATTATTACAAAAGAATTCCCTAAATATACAATAACAGGAAGTATTAAACCAATACTTCAAACTCTACATTGTTTCTGGCTTTATTATTACAAAAGAATTCCCTAAATATACAATAACATGAAGTATTAAACCAATACTTCAAACTATGACATTGTTTCTTGCCAAGCACATAATTATTAGACAAGGATTCGTTAGATATGCAAGAAAAAAACTGTGACAAATCAAATCCGTTCATACAAAATTAATTCATTTCGATATGCATTTAGATTGTTGCAGAGCATGTGTGGCGTATCAGAGCTATATTATGTATTAAAAAACAAAAGTAATTGATTGAATTAAAAAAGGAGATCATTCTTTACCAGATGCGCAACACACCTATGCAAATTGGAGACAGAAAATTAACCGGATTTAATATAGTGTAGGTAACCCCTGCATCGAATATTGAATAGTTCCAGCTGGTCTGTACTTGAATATTGATGCTAGCGAAATTGTTCAATATTTGACTGCATCAGGTCTCTAAGCTTCCGCCTGCACTTGATAATGGTCTCTAACTTTAGCTTCCATTGTCTGCATGCGCTCAATCTCAACTGTGCAGTCCTCCAAATTTAGCTTCGGCAAGACACATTCCACCATAGCCGAAACATCTTCCAGATGGTCTTCCGTTTTCATTTCTGGCGGCAGGGGAAGAATGAGATCTCCAAATATGGAGAGTATTTTGGCGCCGGAGGTTTCATGGCGGAATTGGCTTTGAATGCAGAGGCCATGTCTGTCCCAGAGAGCACGGAATGAAGCATTCGCCACTGACAGAAGGAAATAGAGATGCCCCAAATAAGAGCGACCGCTTTGGTGCTGCCTGCGTTGTGAAAGGCGGGGATGAGTTCTGTACTGACATGGCTGAGCGCATCCTGAATATCATAGCAGATTATTTACGGAGAGCGCCAAATAGATTTCAAATTTCAAATTTGCTGGAGTGCATTCCATGGATGGCTATGTGATGGTCATCCGGCAGAGGCAAGTGCTATGACATGGGACGGCGAATGCGAATACATCGCGTCACATCTCAGATGCCCCGTCCAGATGCATAGCATGGTATGGTCATGCGTGGTATGATTAACCGGAAAGCGCTTGTCCAGAAATAATCCGGGGTGTCAGCGTGATTGTACTACTGTCTATGCCCACGGAATGACAGTGATGTAATGGAGCATTAATAATGCTATAGTCCATGAAATAGCACTTGCCCTAAAGAAACTCTTCCCCGACGTCTCCAAAGGCGCCGCTTCGATTGCACGCAGTTTCGCGACAGTAGACGTGACGCTGACACCTCCGTAGAGCAGTTTTGCTGTTTCCAAAACTTTGATTTGTTTTACTCTATGTAATTTACTTGTTTATTGAATGCAATTTAAGTAAAGTCCAACAAGAACAGTTGTATTCATAGCTGTAACCAGAGATTTTAGTATTGCCTTTGACCCTACGAGTCTGTTGTGCTCATAAAACTGGGATGGTGCAGGAAAGATATATGATCGGGTGACTTGACGTGTCCATGCGATTGTCGTAGAGGAGAAGTTGAAATAGGTATATTCAAAAAGTTCAGATGCCACCCTACGCAATCGTTAAAATCCAATTTTGTTAATGACGTGTACAGTATATACCTAAATCAACGTCTCTACCAAATATCGTGGAAATGTATTCTATTGTTATCGTGTTTGACTTTCTACGAAAATTTAAAATGACCTTTCTCTTACATGAACCTTCTAACAGATCGAATTCCCAAATGCATATCGCGGAAATGTATTCTATTGTTATCGTCTTTGACTTTCCACGAAAATTTAAAATGAGCTTTCTAACATTCTAACATATCCAATGTTCTTAACACGGCCTCTTGCCTCAACGAGCTCTAACAGCACTCCAAAATTCTAAGTGAACCTCTTGGACACGTGTTATGAACATCTCACGTGTCCGACGCACTTGCCACTAAAGGAACTCTTCCCCGACATCTCCAAAGGCGCCGCTTCGATTGCACGCACTTTCGCGACAGTAGAGATGACGCTGACACCGCCGGGGAGCAGTTTCCGCCAGAGGATGAGCAGCGGGCGCGCCGGGCAGTGATGAAATTCAGATAAGTGGCGCGCGGTGTGGAAAATTCCAGCGGTGAAATAAACTAATCTTATTAAATAACGTGTGTACCCTCATACGTGAATCGGCAGAAGCTTCAAGAATAATAACAGTTTTACTCGCGTTCGTGTTTCGTGTATAGCCGAGTGTTTTCGGATTTTAATTCAATCTGAACATTAAAAATAAACTGCCGCCTTCTTCTGTCTTCTGCTCGGAAACTCAGAAATTGTTGCCACTGTACCGGCTTCCCATGGTACTATTTTGATATTTTTTCATTGTTTTGAAAACTGTGATTTGTTTTTCTCTGTGGAATTTAGTTGTTTATTGAATGCAATTTAAGTAAGACCAAGAAGCATAGTTGTATTCATAGTCGTAAGCAGAGATTCAGTATTGCCTTTGCCCCTACGAATCTGTTCTGCTCCTAAAACTCGGATGGTGCAGGAAAGACATATGATCGGGTGACTTGACTTGTCCATGTGATTGTTGTAGAGGAGAAGTTGAAATAGGTATCTTCAAAAAGTTCAGATGCCACCCTACACAATCTTTAAAATCCCATTTTGTTAATGACGTGTAGAGTATACACAGTAGGTCAACGTCTCTACACGTGTAGAAAGGAGTCACTTTACCAAATATTATGGAAATGTATTCTATTGTTATCGTCTTTGACTTTCTACAAAAAAATTTGACTCTCTACGTAAAATGACGGCAGGGTCTGAAAAATATGACATCCTATACTTTTCCACGATTTCGATATAGGAGTCACATTCATTATATAGTTTGAGAAACATTGCATCGTTAAGAACGTTCACTATTTCAAATGGAGAATCGATAAAGCTCTTACAATTTTAGTAATGCTCAATAATCTAATAATGTAGTGACATGAAAATTGTTGCTGGAGGATTAGCTTTTAAAATGGTTAATTTTAAGATAATAAATGAAGACGTTACTGGGCTTTGATATCAACTTTGAAGTAGGGGCTTCTTTCGGCGGAGAATGAAGATTGCAAATGAACTTTTTCTTATATGAACCTTCTAACATATCCAATGTCCCAATGGTCTTAACACAGCCTCTTGCCTCCGTACTCCACAATCCTAAGTGAACCTCCCGCGAATTTGTGAGAAAGCATTCATTTAAATAAGACACAAGAATATGCCAGATTTGGTAACACAAAATTCTACAAACACTCGTTTTCTTATTTATATCATGAAATGATTACATAACAGATATAGAGAGAGAAAATACTTGTTACTTCTATTAAAATCTAACATTTTCTTATTTATATCATGAAATGATTACGTAACAGATATAGAGAGAAAAAATACTTGTTACTTCTATGAAAATCTAACAACTTTAAATTCACACTAAACTCTAAGACTACAGCATGAGGGTTGTTTTACGACATTTATTTAAGATGAAATTTTAATTTCGTGTTAAATATCCATCCTGACTTTTTAGTTGTCTTCAATGAGGACAAAAGAAAAACCAAACTTTTTAGGTGGGGCCGGATTAAGACATAAGCAAAAATATACCTTTTACTTACATCTCTTGGGCTCAAGTCCTCATTAGATTATCTCCGCAAGAACTCTAGAATTGTTATAGTTTTTGGTGAGGGTTTAATTTCAGCTAAACGTGTTATAGTTTTCGGTGAGGGTTTAATCTTAGGCAAATGCGAGCATTTTTCTTGGTAAAGGAGATGTAAAATACATTTCCGGGTGTTATAGTTTTCCGTGAGGGTTTAATCTTAGGTAAATGAGAGCATTTTTCTTGGTAAAGGAGATGCAAAATACATTTCCGGGGAATTCAGGTCTTTCTTGATGGCTTACTCTTGAGTGCATCACGGGTATAGTGCTTGAATCCAGTTCATCATGGACTATTGTGAGTAGTAGTAGTAGATCTAGTTCATGCATATATACATGTGAATCCTTGAGTCCCAAGTATGCAATTAAAGGA
Organism: Pinus tabuliformis; assembly: GCA_031772625.1. NCBI lineage: Eukaryota > Viridiplantae > Streptophyta > Pinopsida > Pinales > Pinaceae > Pinus > Pinus tabuliformis. The sequence continues at coordinate 987,044,351 of CM062807.1, read as the reverse complement.
GATCGCCCCTCACCAAACCTAGCTATTTAAAAGGGAAAAGGGCTAAAGACCCTCAATTTCATTTATAATAGAGGGGAGGGTCCCTCTAAATTTTATAAAGAGTCCTCAACATGTAAGAGTAAGGGATGCTTGCTGAGGGACATATAAAAATCTATAATCCAGAAGCTTGAATTAATTTTGTTAAGCCATGTTTATAGGGAATTGGGAAAGAAGGACGAGGAATCACAAAGCCCATTAGCGTAATGCATTGATAAAGGGTTTAATTTCAAGTAAATGAGAGCATTTTTCTTCAAAGAGTTTTGGATTTATTCAACATGAGTTAGTTGAAAATGAGACTAAGAATGCCTTGCTTAGGGTTTTTCTCTTTCGTAAACTAATTATTAATTAATTTATTTTTCTTTAGGATTTTATACAAGGGTTTCTAACTTGATTGGAGGATTCCTCATCTGAGAGAAGCTATAATGCCTCAATCATAATTCCTGTTTCGAACACATGGTTTTCACTAATCAATTAATAACACATATTTTCATTAATACCCTTATGTTTTCGTAGGTTCTAGGATCCTCACATTATTTGGTTATTGTTTGATATTTTGTTAGAGGGTTTTTGTTATTGTTTGATATTATGTTAGAGGGTTTTTGTAATACATAATCAGGCTCCTTTGAGAGCACCACTTAGAGATGGAAAGTTTCCGACATGTTTGAATCTTTCTGTGGGTTTCCCTTGTTTGTTAAGGATTTGTAAGTTATGGGTATCTTTATATTGATTGTGTTTTCTTATAGTATTTCAGAATGTGAAGGGCATGAGAGAGTGTTTGAACAATTGATCAATTAACTTCACATCTCATTGAAATTAAAACTCCCATATATTCACTCAAGAACATTAAATATTATCCTCCAAAAAAACACCATTAAACATATGTAAATTGTAGATTCCATGAATAACCATACAAACTAAATGAAGCAATAATAAATTTACAAAATTAAGTGATAAAAACCAACACAATTGATTTCTATTAGGGTTACTCCATGAAATTCCAAAGATCATTACTGCGTAACAATACGTAATAAAACTCTTCAAAGTGCATTACAATGCACTTTTTCATCAAATTTTATATCTTTATTTTGTGAACTTAGTAGTGGTTTTTGTGGCATTTATTTGTCTTGCATGGAATTGATAAAATTCAATCCGTGTTCCAAGTTCCTTAGGTTCCCAAACTTCATATTGTCTGAATATGAAACACATCATTTTTTCTATATTGTACTGGTTTCATATGGTATTTCTTGGTTGGTATTGTCTGAATTCCAATATGGTAGAACATGATGATCATTGATAGTCTTGATGAGGTAGCATCTTTAAGGCTTTACATTTCTAGAACATACACTATAGTTGTAGAAGTGATGCTATAAATCATCTCTTAGGTATCAAATTGTAGAAATTTTAACATACTTATATCTCATGTGTTATTTCTAACAATTTTTTTTTTTTTTTTACTTTTTCTGTTGGTATTTATAAATTTCTGCAACTTAGTAATTCAGGTTTGCGTTCACTAGAATTTCTCTATTTATTTTTTCAAATTAGGACAATAGTGTTTCTACCATTTCATGTAATGATGAATCCATGAGGAAGGCTATTCATGCACAAAAGATATGTTACTTTAAATAAAAATGGCTCTTTTCACATTCCCTCCCCCACTCCCCATTTTACCTTTATATGTATGCCTTGGTCTAGCAAGTACAGGACAACTATATTTCAAGTTATTTTTTGTAAAATTTATGCCATAGTTGGCCTTCATTGCTCAACTAATGGGTTTTTATAGCAAGTATTTATGTTAATTGTTTTGAGTTACCCATAAATCGGTTATTCCTACACATACTAGTAAAGTCAAAAGCTCAGTCAAAATAGAGATCTTCCAGAAGCTGAGTGTTTCCATTTGTTCTTGTCCAACTCCTCGTAGTGAGACTAACTTCAAGGAATATGAATCTATAGTACATTTGTGTGAAGTATGTATCCAACTTTGGATGGATTGAACTACGAGGAATTTTGCAATTTGAGAGGCTTACTAGTATAGGACTATAATTACTAAAGATTGAACAAAAGGACCAAATAAACCTATGTTAAAATCCTATAACGTTTCCCTATATAATATATGGTATGACATTAGCCTCATATTATCATCATATTGTGCATGCAGTGAAGGTCTAGTAGTTAGTTTAGTTAAATCAACTTGCTAATAAATGAGATGAATTTCCTTTACCAAGGCTCAAATCCTAGACATACTTTGTCCCTCGTGTCACTTTGATGTGTACAAGATGTCTGATTAAAGCAGTTTGGGCTGAGTGTAAATCATGGGAAAATTCCACATTTTCCTAGCTGAAGGGATATCTTGTTTACGATCAATTCCCTCTAAGGGAGGGGCTCATTTACAATACAACAATATTAATAGTAGTTTGTCAAAAGGAAAAATCAACATGATTTTGCATAGGAAATCACAAAGAATCTCCTTGGAGTTGATCTTATATCCATTATGAGGACTCTAAGTATTACCTAGAAGTAAAGCCATCATAGTCCAACTCTTTTAAAATTCCATAATATATCTTAGCTACCAATAGATGGTTGTGTTTTACAACAAGCAAAAACTATAGAAAAAGATAAAAGTGACTCATTTCTCCCTCTATTCTAGCCCCTTTCCACTAATAGAAATACATAAATAAATTTCAAATTTGAAAACCCAACAAGTTTGTGCAACATTTTTGACATATCTACATATTTAAGAAATAATTAAGGTCATTTTTTGAAATCTCCTATGAAATTTTTACAAACCTCATGCTGAATGTTGTGAAATGTGGTGATATTTTTTGAATTGCAAGGTAATATTTCCAAAATGGTAAAAAAGAAGCACAATATGTTGTTTATCTTATATGAGTCGAGATTCTAAAACATGAAATTTGTACATCAAGTCATGTCTTCATGTGTTTGATAACTATGTTGGATTTCGTGAGGAAATTGTACAAGGAATTATTAAGCATAATGTTGGAGCATCTACAAAATGTTGTTCGATAAAAACTAGGAGATGATTGTAGTAAATTCCTACCCATATCTATAGAGATGTGTTCCAACATAACTCGCAATCACACCATTTATCAAATGCTAGAGAAGTATGCTATATCCATGGTTACAATTTTTACTTATATTGATATCAAGGCAAGGAAAATCATATCCACTTCCAGTGTCAAACCCCATATATCTCCTTGTGCAGTTGGAAGTAGTCATTCTGCAACTTCCTTGAGATCTTTGGATATCTATCAATATTGAATAAAAATGATTATTGAGACCTCTATATTTTGTAGAAGGTGTTGTTGTTGGAAACTAAACTATGTCAACTCATTTGTAAGTCATAAAAAAAGTTTTTAAACTAGCCATTTTGGTTAAAAATGTGCTTCAAGAAATGTTAAGAATCACGATGTTAAGAAATTTAAATTGTAAAATAATCGAACACTAAAGCTTATATAAAATACACCACCAATGCTTACACAAAATACACCACCAGTGCTTACACAAAATACACCAAATCTCCTTGCTACTTGAAATGAAGAAACTAGTGCCACATATATCTCCTTGGAGTGATGGTCCCATGGGAATTATAAATGCAAATTAAAAGCTTATTGAGCTACAGGGAATATAAATGGCTTTTGAATATTTTTTTTTTCTTTTCCATCTCCTATGTTGATCGAGGTTCAACCTAATCCAATTAGAAATTGACCAAATAGTTCCATGCACAAAACTACACTTTGTATTTCCATATTTTCTTATTTTGATAAGGATGAGGGAACAAATATAAACAATCAAAAGAGCAACAATTTCATCACTTCCAAGTATTATATAAAACTCAGTAGTCATAACTCAATGCGATGATATGACAGATCAATGTCTGCCATTCACTAAATCATGACAAACATCATAACTTTAGTTCACATCTATATTCGAAATTTCAGATAGTTAAGGAACCTACAAACATTTTAATCATTCTCCAAGTCCCAAGAGTTCATTGATTCTTGACTTTTAGCTTACATAGAATGATTTCCTAAAAGAGAAGATTCATGACTCCTGTAGATATTTCATCAATCAGACTTCAAATTTAATTTAGGTAATGAAACTCTCATATATAAATAAACATGCTTCTATGGTTTAGCGTTGTTACTTTTTAGAAGGTTCACTAACTAGTTCATATGGTTTCCTCAACAATTATGCTTTTAAAGGAAATAACAATGGAATTCTAAGGCAAGAAAAAAACCACATTGTTTTCATTCAAATGTACAACTACTAAAAAAAGAATTAGAAAAATGTAGAGCTGCTAAGGCACATACAATACCTCAAGAATCTCAGTTATACATAGTTATACATACAATACGTGTGCCTGCACATACCGACAGCGAAACATTAGGAAGTGAAATAGAGAATAATTTCTGCATTGGAAAAATCTAGCATCATAGGTAAAACCAAAATCATAACTTATGGTCACCATGACTTATCGGGGTGCGGGAAAACAACAAACTGGAGATTAAGAAGCCTGAACTCAAGCGTAGAGACAAGATTCATCTTTTAGCGAGAGACATTCGACTGATCTTGAAGTTAGAGAATCCTAAAGAAGGAAAAATGCACCACCTATTACTTGCAAAGAACCTCAGGTACCCAAACCACCACATTTGCTATGAAATAAGGGTGAAGGTTGTCTTAGAGAAACTACGATGTGCTTTTACGAAGCCATATATGGCACTGCAAGACAAGAGAGTAATGGATATTGTTAAGCATTATTATAAACTAGAGAACTACTGAGAATAAATATAGAAAGGAAATAAAAGTTTGGTTTTACTTGAGTCGAGAGCTGAGGGATGGGTCTTAACCGCCATAAACTGAGGTAAAAACCTCTAACTCATTCATGTTCGCATTTCTAGCATGGAGACACACACACACATAGTATCAAGACTTAACACAACCAAATTTCCATACAGAGCAGAAGGCCAAAGGTGGAGCGGAAGTGTCGGCTAGCTGAGAGACCAAACCCACATAAATCAAATGCGAAATTCCTTAGCATGTGGAGTATTTCTATGCCATGTGAGGGTTAGGGTTTGAGATGACATGCCATCAACATCGATCCAAGAACAAAGGATCCTAGATGTCACAGTCTCTTCACATTCCTCAAGTACCGAGTTTCTCGCAGGTCACATGACTAGAGGTTATGTGGCAAGTACTGAGAGCAAGTGAGGGATGATTAGTGCTAGACAACATAACGATCATGAAAATTCAGCGTTAGGTTAGATATTTGATAAGGACTAGAGGCTGAATATATAGATATGCGCTCAACTAGCTCCCATACACCCTAGAGGCACATAAAAATGGGACCAAAGGGTTGGTGGGGTTATAAGGTGAGGATAATGTGGGATTTATTTCAATGTGGTTTGGAATAGTTTTATGTTAGCATATTTTGTTTAGAATAGATGGTTTAGGAAGAAATTTATAGCAAGGAAACCAAAACAACCATTGCATAAATTGCTTGTAAAGTGAGGGCTTGGGGAAGCAGTGGTTAGAATAAAGATAACATTGTGGAGAGCTAAGTGATAGGGGTGGCATGCGGTAATGGGCAGAGGGAAGATAAACCACATTAGAATGGTTGGAAAAAAAATGGAAAAAAAGAAGAAGAAATGTAATACAAGTAGGATGTTCACTTTGTTGTCTTAAATTCTTCACCTAGTTTGGAGATGAGGTAACCCTAAAAAAAAATTGTTGTATATTTGAGTTCATTACAAATGGTATCAGAGCCCAGAGTTCTACAATGGGCTTGAGTAGAGGCTCATCACTAGCTACTGTGTGAGTAGTATTAGTATTAGGTGAGGTGTTTTTTTTTTTCTAACATTAGATGATGATTTTGTAGGAAGCTGGGTGTTGTACAAAGATGGAGAACCCGCCTACAACTAATACTGGTGGGGAAGATTTATATGTGGAGATGGGGGAAGGTAGTATTACATTAGATTCCCAGCTTGTGGAGATGGTAAAAACTTTGCAATTGGAAATTGTGCAACTCCGCAACAGTAATGAGTGGCTCTTGAAGGCCAAAGAGGAGCAAGAAAAATTGATTAGGGATTGGACTGAGAAATCTAGTCATAAAAATGTGGAGACGGAGGGTTTTAAAAATAAAAAAGAGGGGATGGAATCTGGAAAATCTGAAAGTGGGGAAGATTCTGATCATAGTTCCCTAAGAGCATGCAGGGGAAAGAAGAAAATGGAGTTACAAGGGGAATTTAGAAAGATCAACCCCCCTACATTTGACGGAGAAGAAGAGGAAGATGCAGAAGCTTGGTTGCTAAAAATGATTAAGTACTTCTAAGTGTATGAATATGAAATCAATTTAAAGGCATGTCTGACCATGTATCAACTACAGGGAAAATCTACTCTATGGTGGGAGGAGGTGAAGAGTGTGAAGTCGTTAGATGAAAAGGTGATATCTTGGGAGGAATTTAAGAAACAATTCAAGTCTCGCTACCTTAGTGAGCATTATTACGATTACTGGACCAAGGAATTCCATGAATTAATGCTTGGACAACTGTCTATGGATGAATTCGTGACTAATTTCACAAACCTACGGAGGTATGTACCTTACATTAAGGAAGAAAAAACCAAAATACAATGGTTCTTAAATTGTTTCCCAGCCTCATACAAGGAGATAATTGAGTTTGATAATACAAAAACTATGGACGAAGTGGTGAGGAAATCTAGGCTATGCTATCACCAATTCAAGATTAAAAATGAAAGTAGTAAATCATGGAAAACTAAAGACACCACTAAAGTAGGGGGAAGCATGAAAAGACAGAAACCTTATTACCTCAAGAGAATTAGTAGAGATCATAAAAAAAAAGAAATTTAACAGAGGAGATGTACCTGCATTGGCACAAAACTATACAGGCTCAAGAACCACTGAGATGGACAATAAGAAAAACAACAATGTGAAAGAGAGGGAACCATTGAAATCTTGGGGCTGTGGTTAACCACATTTTCTAAGGGACTATCCACACAATCCTAGGTCTATTCAGAACATCTAGGCAGTTCAGTAGGGAACCACTGTAAATGACATTACCTGGAATATACCCAAAATCCATGCAACCTTGGAGAACCGACAAGCGGAGCACCAATCTACAATGCTGGAAATTGAAGGTAATATACTTAACCAAACTGTTTCTGTTTTAATTGATCCTGGGGTTAGCTTAAGTTATATCACCCCCCAAATCGTGGAAAATTTTAACTTAAAACCAGAAAAATTTAAAAATGCATGGCTGGTTCAGTTAGAAACTTGCACCAAAACAAAGGTAACCAGTCAGGTGAAACAATGTCTATTAAATTTAAATGGGTATCCTACAATGGCAGAATTAAATATCCTTCCTTTAGGATCTTACGATCTTATAATAGGCATGGATTGGTTAGAAAGGCAAGCTGATGTTATGAACTTTCTAGAAAAGATAGTTACATGTGTTAGTCTTGATGGACTCACTAGGCTGATAAAGGGGAAACCAAAACTAATTTCCGCCTGGAAAATTTTAGCTTTGCAGCTAAAAATATGTGCCAGAAAAGGGTGCCAACTGTACCTAATACAAATGGAGACCATTCCTCAGTTAATTGAAAAAGAAAGTTTAGGGGCTTTACCAGTCATTAAGGAGTTTCCATATGTATTTCCAGAAGAAATTATGGGGTTACCCCAAAAACGGGACATATATTTCACTATTGACTTAGGATCCAGAGCTGTCCCTGTGTCCGGAGCCCCATATCGTATGAGTACACTAGAAGTATTGGAATTAAAGATCTAGTTGCAGGAGCTATTGCAGAAAGGTTATATCAGACCTAGTGTTTTACCATGGGGGCACCCATATTGTTCATGAAAAAGAAGGATGGTATGCTCATAATGTGTATTGACTACTTCCAACTGAATAAGTTGACTGTTAAAAACAGATACCCTTTACCACATATTGACAATATATTTGATTAAGTGAGGGGGGAAACAATTTTCTCAAAGATTGACTTGCAAACTTGTTATCATCAGTTATGTATAAATGAAGAAGATATTCATAGAACACAATACGGTCACTATGAATAAATGGCGCTACCGTTTGGCTTCACCAATGCACCTCCAACTTTTATGTGTCTCATGAATAGTGTGCTTCATAAGTATCTTGACCAATTTGTATTAGTCTTCATTAATGACATTCCAGTATACTTAAAAAAAGAGGAGAAGCACCAAGAGCATCTTAGACTGGTATTCCAGACACTAAGGGAGCACAAATTGTATGCTAAAGGTAGTAAGTGTGAATTTTACAAACCCAAAATTAAATATTTGGGCCACATCATCTCCAAAGAGGGATTGGCAGTGGACCTAAAGAAAGTTAAAGCTATTATGAATTGGCCATTACCAAAGGATGTATCCGCCATTCGTTCTTTTATGGGGATTGCTGGGTATTATCGAAGATTTTCGGAAGGGTTTTCAAAGTTAGCTTACCCTATTACCTCCTTACAAAATAAAGGAGTGGAGTTTCCATGGACATAAAAATGTCAAGAGATATTCAATAAGTTGAAGCAAATGTTGACAATAACTCCTATTTTAAGGATAGCCGACCCAAATCAAGAGTTTACCGTGTGCAAGGATGCTCTTTTAGAAGGATTGGGTGGTGTGTCTCCATAAGACAATGCTATCATTACATACGAGTCAAGAAAATTGAGAAAACATGAGAAAAATTATGTTGTATATGACTTGTAACTGGCTACTGTAATACATGCCTTAAAAATGTGAAGGCATTATTTGTTGGGAAAGAAATTTGTTTTGGTAACCGACCACATCAGCCTAAAGTATTTCCTTAGCCAACTTGATCTAAATACAAGAAATGTGAGATGTTTAGCCTTGCTAAGTGAATTTGAATTTGAAATTAAACACATTAAAGGGAAAGAGAATAAGATTGTAGATGCACTAAGTAGGTATGCTCATGTTTTGGTAGTTGGTGTTTGGAGTAGCATACAAATAGATTTCAAGGAGTAGGTGAGACTGGCAGGGTAGCAAGACTCTGATTATCGAGAATTGCAGAGGAAGATACAACATGAAGGGAGCTCAAGGTATGTTTTAAACTAGAAAGGATTAATTACCTATGAGGACAGATTATATATTCCTCAGGTGGTGGCTCTGAAACAAATGATTCTAGATGAACGCCATAAGAGATCATATGTTAGCCACCCAGGATGCTAGAAGATGATAACGACCTTGAGAATGTTATTATTTTGGCCTGAAAAGGGAGGTAGCAGATTATTTGGCAAGAATCCTGGAATGTCAATAGGTGAAAGTGGAACACCAACACCCGGTAGGATTATTAAATCATCTACCCATTTTAGAATGGAAGTCGGAGGTGATCTCCATAGATTTCATAACAAGGTTATCAAGAAATAAGTACCAATATGCCTCGATTACAGTAGTGATAGACACACTAACTAAGGCAACCCATTTTATTCTTGTACAGTCTACCTTTGGGACAACACAAATTGCAAATATTTTCATGAAAGATATTTTCAGACTACATGGTATACCAAAAATGATAGTTTCAGATAGGGATGCGAAATTCACTTCCAACTTCTCGAAGGCAATGTCTGGGAGTTTTGGAACTAAATCGAATTTCAATACTACATATCACCCCCAAATGGATGGGAAAACTGAAAGGACTAACCCGATTCTGGAGGATATGCTCTGGATGTATGTAATGGATAAACCCACAAAGTGGGAAGACTTTCTGCATCTAGCTGAGTTCCGCTACAACAAAATCTATCAAACATCTATTAAAATGATCTCTTTTGAAGCTTGGTATGGTAGAAAATGTTATACCCCACTTAGTTGGAGCCAACCTAAGGACAAGTTGATTCTCGGACCTGATGTTTTGTAGGAAATGGAGTAGAGAGTGAGAAAACTTCAACAGAACATTAGGACAGCCCAAGATCGTCAAAAGAGTTAGGCAAACAAAAAGAGAACTCACAAAGAGTTATGGATTGGAGAACATGTGTACCTAAGGGTTAAACCTCAAAAGAGTACTCCCATGACCAGCAATTGTGATAAATTAGCACCACAATTTTGCGAGCAATTTGAGATTTGGACCGAATAGGTCCAGTAGCATATTGATTGGTACTACCGGCTCATGTTAAAGTGCATAATGCATTTCATGTTTCCTTATTGAAAATATATGTACATGAAAATTATCACATAATTTATTGGAATCTATTATAGGTGGAGCGCGAAGGAGATTTCCTACCTTAAGCACTCTACATTCTACAGTGGAAGGAAACCATGCTTCAGAATCGAGTCGTCACTCAGGTTGAGGTCTAATGGAGCCAATTTACACCTGAGGAGACAACCTGGGAAAGAGAAGACGCTACAAAAGAACCATACCCATCACTGTTTTAGTGAAATTAAAAAAAAACACTGAGCACAATATTTGTTTTAAGGGGGGCAAGATGTAACACCCTAGGTATAGCAAAAGTAGTTGTGTTTTTGTTTACTATTTCTATTAGTATGTTTGACTATGGACTATGATGTACTAATTTTTTGGGAACAAAAATATAAATAAATAAAGAATGTATTTTTTTTCTAGTTGGATGGAAATTGTGGGGGAGAAGAGACACTAGATGTAACATCCTTGGTGAAAAGTTCATGTAATAAAATTTAATAAAGGAAAAATAAGACTACGGGTAAGGGACACTTATTCCAAGCTTAATTTTGGGCAAATATATCCTAGTGGGCATCACTGGATGTGTGTTTTTGCTAAGAAAAATGGCAAAGGCTAAGGTAAAGGCATTAAAAGGAAAAAAGACATTTTTGGCACATTTATTTATGAAAATAAATGAAATTAGGATAAAAGTAAGCTGAAAGGTCAGAGGCTGCATGGAAGGGGGAAATTGAAGGGAAATAATGGAAAATGAAGAAAATATATGCTTCATGCATAAAAAGGCTTCTGAGGATCCCTTCATGGCTTTTGTGAGTTCAAGTTTGGAGCCCTCTCATTATTCTGTCTCTCTCACTCTGTTGGTCACTTAGAATTTTCTTGGAGCACTCTAGTTTGGAGCAAGGAAAGGAAAAGAAACAAAGGATCAAGGAAAGGAAAGCAAGATAAAGTAGCTTTAGCAGGAATACTTGCAGGTAACCTTTTGCATGTGTGATTTCCTAACTGGTTTGGACATGCATGGCTTTGCATGTTGGTGTATGGTTCTCTTATTGTCAGTGGCATGGTCTTGCCGGGTTATGACAATGGATTTCAGCCTAGCCTAGCCTTTTTCCAAATGCCATTGTATGTTGGGATGTTTATTTCGATTTTAAAACTTTGGAATTGTCAAATGGATTTCAGAATCTGGGGCAAAGGTGGTCTCAAGGTTCATTCCCAAAGGACTATGTTGTAGTGTTTTCTTCTCAAAGATGTACAAAAAGAATCCACTTAAGATTGTGGATAATAAACAATCTCAACAATATAAATGGCTGCTAAACATTGTAGATCTACAACAACTCATAGAAACTAAAACTACGAAAATTATGATCTATTGCACAATCATAGTTAAACAACAAAAAGAAACAGTAATAACTTCAATCATCCAATGGAAAACAGATATACAAAGAATAGTTTTTATTATAACTCTTGTGAAGGGAACAAATAAATGTTATCAATCCCCCTCTATGGGATGGGTTCTTGGCTATCGTCAAATGTCTTCAGCATGTGTAGCGTCTCCCTCCTATATAATGTGTAAACCCAACAAATAATGGTGTGTGATAATGAAAATAATCAGAGTTACAATAGTGAGTGCAACAATGAAAATAATCAAAAGTGAATAATGAATGGAAAACCCTTCTCTTTATAACAAAATATTGAGTTATCCTCGAATAATGAGAAATAATAAAATATTATTAACCCCATTATTGGAATAACCACTTGGGATATTTTATTATATTTGGTTAGGAGGGAAAAAGTATTTAAACTTTTATTTAGAAATAATAAATAAATAAATGATTTATTTATCATCTCATGGAATTAGTTAAGGAATAATAAACAAATAAGGATTTTTTTAATTATTCCTAAGGTATTTAGTCAAAATTGACAAAGAATAATAATCAATTATTCTTAGAGAAAAATAAGATAATTAATGATTTATCTATTTATTATTGATAACTGGGTCAAACATGACAAGGAATAATAATTGAAAATTGGTTTAATTAGTTATTCCTAGAAGAAAATCAAATAAATAGTGATTTATTTAATTATTCTTCATGGGTTTAACTATAAATTACTTAACAAAGGTGGTTTATTATGTAATTTCTCACAGTGAAAGCAATTTTACTATGGTAAAACTCACTTTACATCGTGTACTTCGATCCATCTAGTAAATTAGGCTAGATGATCAATTTTTTGGTTATAGCAAATTTCCCCCCCAACCTACGAGTGTTAGGAGAAAAATGTATGAATGAAGTGCGTTGTAAAGACACAATCACTAGAAAACACAGGGAATTTAGAGAGAGAGAGAGAGAGAGAGAGAGAGAGAGATAGAGAGAGACCAATAAAGCTGAAGCGAAAATGGATAGGGACAGAGGGGGCGACACTAATGCAAGTCTCCTTTTATGTTGTGGTACTGGACCTTAATGAGGCGGGGGAGGGATACCCATACCCACTGAGATAACATATTACAAAAATAATGGTGTGCCCAGAAACATAAAACTGAGTAATGAAGTACATGTTGAATGGTACACGACATGCTAGCATAATAGAGCCGAAAAATAATACAATGTGTCCCATATACATAATGCACCTAGAAAAACATGAGCCAGGACTGAATACAATAATATCTAAGTACATGAGATATAATGACCCTTCCCTCAAAAAATGGGTGGGAGGGAGGGTAGAACAATTGGAGAATCCCTGCTGAAAAGGGAAGGGCTCTAGAAAACTGAATGGACCATCTGAGGTAGACGTGTATACTATGAACATTGAAATTGGTAGGAACCAAACCCATCAATTCTGTAGAAATGAATCTGAGGTTGTAGCATAATAGGAATGCCTTCAAGCATGTGGGGGGATACTTGAAGGGCCACCCCCTCATGAGGTCTGAAACATCTCACACACCGCTAGGAATCACTGGTACAATCTGTTGCATCACTAGACCATCAAGTGTATGAATCACAAACATGAAACAATCGAGTCAAAGGGAAATAATGTGTCCCTCAGCTTGATCCGAGGCACCAAACAATAATGGAAGCTGGAACCAAGATACACCACCCTCTAGACCATTCTTCTGGAATAAATGAGTTGATGTCGACAGAATAGGGCCCACGATAGATGAGGCAATGAGGATCCTCAAATAAGGCACGAGTTAAAATATTAGTGTGACTAATGGATTGGCACCAAGGATAATGGAAAATGTGGGACTGAGGGACAAATATGCAACATCCCTTGTCAAAGTATAAAGTGCATGGTTGACCTAGCATTGACTAACTCAACTCCGGAGGGGATGGGGACAGTATGACTGGAGGCAAAAATTGGCAACACAAGATGAATGATATACGAATATGGATGGAATACTATGACATGATATAATGGGACGTGAAACAGACTCCATGGATGCAAGGGTGAATCATCATGGATGCTTTGAACAAGGGTGACTGGATGATGCTGCCACACAGAATAGGCCCTATGGGGACCATGAAGGTATGAGTAAATGATGGTTACTCATAATGAAAATCGACATGTGAGACGACAAGTATTAAGAGGAGGTCTACCTTAAAGTACAAATGTCTCTTTATGAAGGAATTTTATTTTGAGAGGCGGCAAAGTGACCCTTCTTGGAAAAATGACTTCCTGGTGAAGTGTCAAATCATCAAAAAATGAGGAAGACCAATTATAGAGCTCAATGAGAGCTCTCCAATGATTTTGATGGTTCATCAAACTGAGCTACAGTTTGGTTGCAATGGGCAACAAAAACATTGTGGATTTTTCTATGAAAGCACATTTTTCCTCCAATTTGAATTCATTTGCTAAGTGAGCTGTGGTAAATTTGGAGAGGAGAAAAAGGCCCTAATTCTTGTGGAGATTGTAGCAGAAAAATTGACTGTCAGAATCGGGATCTACAACTTTCAGGTAGGTGGCCTTACTCATCTCCTCAATTTTAGTGGTTTATTTCCTGATGTTTGGCACCTGACAGCTCCCTAAGAGACGCTTGCTCTTGCTCATGGTCACATTAGACTTTTTAGGCCTAGAAGTGCGATATAGCTCATAGGAAACAGCTGGAAACCTGCAAGCTCGCACTTTCTGGGAAGAAAACTGTGATTTGGGGCTGAAGAGAGGGTTGGTCTGCTGGCCTAGAGGGGGCTGTAGGCTAATTAGTGTAGACCAATATTTTCTTCTCTGAACTTGATAAGACATGTGGAATTTTGTAGGCATAGCAGAGTTGAAAAGCAACTGGCATGAATGACACTTAGATACCCTTTGAGCCAAGATTCAGAGGGATCAGGGGGTTCAACGGGCATTATCATGTTATGGGGTTCTCAAGCTGGTAGAGAACCCATTGATGCAAGCAAGTGAGCCCTTGCTATCAAGAATTGTGAGCTATAAGGATCTAGACCAGGAGGTCTTTGTCATGCAGGGGAACAAGATTGAGCTCACATTATAGGATATCTATTTCTTGACCGGAATGCCTCCCCTCGGAGTGGTGGGGGATATTCATCTGGTGTTGCTTCATGGGAGGAACATTACTGAGTTTGAGGAACGCCATTGTCCACGGGATGTGCGTGTCAAGGGCATGACTATCCTGATTGGTGATATAGAGCTACTAGACACATGGGATGTTGCCGTAGTTGTGCTATGGGTCTTGGGTAGTTAGGCATTCCACCACATCACTGGTGGGCAGATGATGCTGGTTGAGAGTGTTTTGGATACGACCTATTATGGGTGAGCCTAGATGATGCTGTCATTGATGAAACAACAATGAAGTCTATGTAGGAGGTAGGTGAACCATGACTGCATTTTCGGTACAGTACTGTGTGCATTCTTCTTTGAGAAGATAGCCACCTTTTTTCCTCATGTATAGATTTGAGATGGGGGCCCTCAGGAGCCCAAGATGCACCACTGGGGGTAGCTACTGTGGAGAGGAGGAGGGGGAGTTGGACGGGTGTTCCGACCTACGTTTTTTTCACATTGGGATTAGATGCCCCTCTACATTGATGACTACCCTTATAGTAGGATGAACTATCAGGGAGATCATGAGTTGCCACTTCTGCCTGGGCGAGCATGGGGACCAAACTGTAAGTATTAAGTTGCTATCATTATGGTGCATTTCATATTTTTATGAAATGTATATGGTACTGAGTGTAAAATGTGTTATATGTAGACATAGCACCGGTAAAACTAGAAGGATATGCAGGATGAGCTGCAGCACCTAGGGCTACAGATCGAGGAACATCGTCGTCACATCAGGGTCCAGAGGGGAGTGTGCTACTCGTTGCTCTACATCATAGATTTGAGGTACTCTTGACTGAAGTTTCAGAGTGTGGATGGAATGATTTGGACGACCAATAAACATATGAGTGTACTGGCCTACCCTCAGAGTGGCGAGGTATCATGCAGTGCACAATGATGGTTGGTCAGGCAGTACGTGATCTTCGTGCAGGTGGAGCAGAGCCTTTGGCGTAGGATCCTTCGGATAGTGACTAGGTGTAGGGACATGTAGGTCCCTTTGATTTTGATTTTGTAACATGCTATGAGCATGTCAGATGTATTTAGAGCTATTTGCTCCAAACACTTATATGATACATAATATATTATGCATTTTTATATGACGATGATGGTTTGCCATGTGCTATGTTTTATGGTTGTATTATGTGGTATACATGTGATAAATTCCAATCTAGAATATTTTTTGCAATGGTATATACATAGTTTTTTTGGCTCTAGGAACATGACTGGACGTAATGATTTCAAATTCACGTACTAACAGCTTAACTCATAGATATTTTCTAAATAGGACTTGGTTATGCACATGATACACACCATTCAATTGCATGACAAGTAGCAAGGAATATAAACAAACATGAAGATGGAGGATGTGATGAGAAAGGGCATAAACTAACAGACCTATCATTGCATCATATTTGGCCTGATTATTTGTCGCAGATCCAATGCACACGTTGTTTGAAAGGAATAACATATGCAAGGGGGTAAAAATGGCCCAAGTTTCCGAGGTTAGACTCTGGGAGAAGCAACTCACACCATCGACATGACCGATATATGGTGTGGATGATGGATCCATCTGAAAGGTGCAAAAGACAATGGATGAGATGATGCAATCTACCTAACTCCATGGTAGAAATAAAGACACACAAATCAAAGGGATATGCTATGAGTGAGATTTCTTAAGGTAGAGTGTACTCAAAGAATTAGGAAGGAAATGGCCTTCAGAATCCTCCAAATATATGCCCCCTTTCCTTAGTGAAAGGGTAATAAGGGGTATACATAGCTTCCATGATGTCCTCATCAGACTGGAAAAGGGGCAGACAGGAGGAAGATTACTACATGATGTAGCAACATTACCTGGTGCATCAACCTCAGAAATAAGGTTCAGATATGCATCATCTTGAATGGTAGATGACGAGCTAGTATATGGAGGATCTATGGATGTTGAGACTTAGGATTCTATCGGAAGAGAATCGATAGAAGCATGCACAGAAACTTAAGAAGTGTTTTCCTACGAGGAACTCAAGGATGACGACATGTAAAGGATATGACCTGTGGTGTCTGTCATCTTGACATCGGGGGGAGGGATCACGATGGTGGGACTGATGTCCCCCCCATTCTGGTTGACTAGGAGTACCAGAATCAACGGGTAGAGGAGTAGGTGTTCCATTACGAGTGGTCTCGTATTCGTGAAGCACTTCAAGGAAAACACGAAATTCATCGAGACGAGGGAAACAATGGGAATAGTGACCATGATGATCACACAGGGCACAAGGGTGATTTGTGTGCAATGTTCTTAGTTTATTCGGTGGACCTGACAATTTAACATGGAATTCAGGGATATTTGACTCAGGGAATGTTTCATGAACTAACAATTTGAGATTAGGAAGCTCAAGACAATTATTGGTGGCATACCCAACAACTTTACACAAAGCACACAAAGGTGATGGTGTTGGGGCCTTAGGGGCTAGAGGAGGTTGGGGAGCCTTTTCTTTTGGATCTTTCCTCTTAGCTTTACCCCCCTATCTGGATGCTTGTGCAACAGAAATAAGTTCCTATTGGGGTTGTGATGGAATTGAAGCAACTGCAAGGGCTGTAGGGACTGGTTGAACCAGGATCAAATCATGATAAGGTCGTAGCTGAACAGATGGAATTCTTGTAGGGGGATCTATGTACCATACTAGGATACCCAAAGTCATGTTCAGAAGGACCAGTGAAGCCATGACAGGGAAATAAAATACTCCTGGAGGAGGGAATAAGAAAGGTATCTGGCCTGCAGGGTAATGTCCCGGTGGAATAGCTCCTAGATGGTTGAGACTTGGAGGAATAGTTTCTGGTGGAAACATAGGAGAGGCACCCAAAAATGGAGGACTTCCTGGGGGGTTGGATCCAGAGGGCTCAGCTGGGATGGCAATAGTAGGGTGCTGAGGAGCTGGCTATTGATCAGATGTACCTCACTAATTGAGAGCATCTTGTGATGCTTGTAACATGAAAACACTCATAGAGTTAGGCTCTAAGATGGGAGGGTAAGGACCAGGGTAATCACCCGACAATGAGGAATCTTTATAGACTCCGGGTGAAACACCGGTGAGGGGAGTTGAGGACTGCTTATCTGACATTAACAAGATAATGGACTCGGAGGAGGTCATAGATGTCGACTCGTAGTAGGTCAATGGATTGATGGTAACGATCTTCCCTTCATGGGTGAAGCACATCTTGCGGAACACTGCGAATGCGATGGCTGACATGGAATATGTGTAACTACGACCTAAGAGAATGTTGTAACCTAAAGAGGCATCAATAACCTCAATGTCTTCATGGAAACTCTTATTTGCAATGGTCACTGGACAGTTGCGGTACATGCCAAGAGGCTGGGAGGAGTGTTTGTCCCAAGCACGCAAAATTATGGTGGATGGGGAAAAATCAGGTTACTTGAGTTGTTTCCAAACGACAACAGACATCACATAGTTGGATGCAGCTTCATTGATAATGCATTAGGAGATCATGGCATTACAGACTCAGACTGGTATCTGGGAAACAACGGATGAAGGCAATGGGGGATGTTCTGATGTATCAACTGAGAAGACAATCAAACGATCATCAGAATGATCTACTATGCAAAAGCAGTTAGTAGAGCTTTCTTTTGAAATGGGCATGACTGGAGTACTTCCAGGTCATCTACTATATTGTACTGTGATTGTGCCAAGCCATCTACTATATTGTATGTATGGGTAGCATTACCGCATAATGGTCCCTTTGGGATCTTGGGAATGGCCTCAACTTTAGGTTGAGGGATATGTGATAGACCATTTTGTGTCATAAGAGGCTCAACAGATGCTTTGTTTTTGGACTCAATGGTGGACTAAGTGAATGGATTCTCATATTGATACGATTGAGTTTGCAGGTTGATATTAGAGGGATTAACCTCATCAGAACTCATCATAAGGATATGGTAGACACCAGGACTAGAAGATTGGGGGGGATGGGATGCTTTATCTGGCTGAGGTTGAGTAGAAACAAATCCTTGCCGAGGGAAAGGATTTGTAAGCACTACCAATTGAGATGGCGCAGGATTCTGAGGTGATTGTTGACCTCTAGAAGTTGCTTGAGCTTCCCACATTTTGCGCATTTGGGGTAAGAGAGGACACTCATGTGTATAATGGCCATGTACACCACAACATGCATAAGGCTTGTTCATACAAATAGTCTTGTTTGTATGAATAGCATTGTTCTACTTGGGTTGACTACCATATTGCTGGTTGTTGGTGTTAAGCTAGTTCCCCTAAGGTTCACTAGGTTGATTACCTTGATTACCATTGTTACCCTTCCCCTTATTATTTTTCTTTGAATTTTGGGGATTGGTCACACTTTGTTGCACAAGCACTTTACCCTGAGGGGGTGGTGGTTGCTAGGGCTGAGGATGCATGGGAGGCTACGACACTAATGGTTGAGGGGTTGGAGCGCTCGGATGTGCATAAGGAGGAGCTACGGTTTCGTAGACAGGTTGGGGCCCTGCAAACATGTTGCTCGTAGGAGGGGCATCAGTGTTAGAGGAACTGGTGCACCCTTGTAGGTATCTAGAAGTTTGTTGTGTATATGGTGAAGGCTGTGAAAGGTTTCCAATGATACGGTCAGTGGCGTGTGATGCCCTCGGTGCATTGGTACTTCTAGGACAGGGGAGCTTTGGAATTCCATTATAGACATAACCAGATTATGCATAAATTAGGTCATATCTTAGAGCAGTCTAGAGAGCTTCTTCCTCGGTCTGAGGAAAAGTGGATGCGAAATATTTTCCAATGGGTGCTAAAAGGCTCCTAAAAAACCAATCTAGATATACACGGTCTTTGAAAGGTGGGGCTTGCCATGTGCTCCTCCTTTGGTGCCACTCTTGAGCATGGTCAGAAAGGTGAGTGGCAGAGGACTTATGGAATGAGGTCAATAGCTCTGTACCAGTGTCGTACTGGAGAGGTAACTAGAAATAATTAAGTAACGCTTTAGCAAGCATCACGAAAATGGAATGAGATGTGGTGAGCTAGTCTACATACCATTCTGCGGCATCTCCAGTGAGCGTATATTGGAAGAGCGGAAGAAGAATGGAGTCATGGATAATGGAGTTAGATGAACACCACATGTGGAAGGAGTGGACATGGTTGGTAGGATCCTCTCCAGCATTACCCTCAAAAGTTGGGATGTCCGAGGGAAACTTAGTCGACATAGAAGGCCAACCAGCATCGTGGTGTATGGGGTTGTTTATCAACTGGCTAAAATCCTGTAGACTTAACCCAACCATAAAAGGGAGCATGGGGGCTACCAGAATGGTTCTTGAGACTGTTATGCTTGATGTGACTACTAGGATAGAATCAGATCCAACACTAGGTTGGGTTCCTACACTAGATGTGGGTCTAGACATGGTGATGATATGTGGTGAAGGAGGCTCAGAATTAGATGAGGAATTGGATGAACCTGGAGAAGAGTCGGTATGGGGACTCAAAGGGCCATGAACTTGAACCCGACGGGGAGGGGTAATATGACCAAGTGGTAACTGAGGGTGAAGGCCCAATAGTCTCCACAACAAACACCTTGGTGGCACAATGGTGGAAAGACACACGTGACATGGAAATGGTGAAGGGAGATCAACAATATGCCTTTGTCTTGATGAGGGGAGATAAATTTATTATGCTTAGTCTTGGATTGACGGTGTAAAGAAAGCTCCCTCCACTTAAGGTGTTCTTGTGTGTGCAAGTGTATTTATTGATTAAGCCCAGATCGTGTTTGTAAACAAGAATAAAAGCTTGTTGAAAATAAACTGAAATTAACAATAAAGAAAGAACAAAAAAATAATTAACTAAACCCCACCCAAACTAGGTTGCAAACACTGTACTGGTTGGTGGTAAAATCAACTGAAAAACACACTATTAAGGTCAAGAGATCTAATTGTCAATGTGACTGAGATCAAATGACACCAGACTACTAGAAAGTGGTACAGAAACAACAAAAAAGCATAGAGGAAGATTGTTGTAGAAAGATAGGGAGATGGGTGAAACACCTAGGGAAACCGATGGGACCCTAAGGCAAATGACCAAACAAGTTTTAATATGAAACTATGGATGGTGACAAACTATCTTTATAGATATGAAACAAAAGGGTACAAATCTAGAAAATATCGTTGAAAGTGTTGCAGAAACTCAGACTACTAACTAAGCTAAACTCCTCCTATAAAGGTGGAAGCATACTAGAAGCCCTAGGGGGCTAAATTCCACTTCGACGAGTAAATCAACATAGATCAAGGCCTAAGCGGGATGAGATAGAGGTAAAACAACCCAACAGATAGCTCTTGGCAAAACCCAGAAACAAATTTGATAAAATCTGGAAACCCTAAAATCGCAGGTACTGACATGTTTTCAAGTGAGATCAAACTTTTTGGGTTGAAAGGTGTGATATGGACTCCAGATCACACTTTTTGGGCTAAAAAGTGTGATTTATGCTCATTGATTCCAAGTCGGAAAATCTAAAAGAAAAATGTCATCTTTGTTGTAGCTAGTTAGTGTGACCTACGAAAAATACCACAAAGCTTGTAGAAGTCAGAAATTTAACAGATCTAGGGTTAAAAAGCTAAGAAACATTAAGAGACTGAAAAAGAAGAAACCATAAGCTGAAAACCGAAGGTCACCCAGGTTTCTGGATCTGAAGTATAAAACCAGTGGAGTCACCAATTTTGTTGTAGTATTTTCTTCTCGAAGATGCACAAAAAGAATCCACTTAAGATTGTGGATGACAAACAATATCAACAATATAAATGGCTGCTAAACATTGTAGATCTATAGCAATTGATAGAGACAAAACCTGCCAAAATTTTGATCTATGCCACAATCATAGTTAAACAACAAATAGAAACAGTAATAATTCCAATCATCCAATGGAAACCAGATATACAAAGAATAGTTTTTATTATAACACCTGTGAAGGGAACAAATAAATTTTACCAGTCGCCCTCTATGGTATAGGTTCTTGGCTATCCTCAAACCTCTTCAGCTTGTGTAGAGTTCCTCTCCTCTATAATGTGTAAATTGAGCAAATAATGGTGCGCAAAAATGAAAATAATGAGTGTTACAAGAGTGAGTGCAACAAAGAAAATAATAAAAAGTGAATAATGAATGGAAAACTCTTCTATTTATAACATAATATTGAGTTATCTTCAAATAATGAGAAATAATAAAATATTATTAACCCCATTCATGGAATAACCACTTGGGATATTTTATTATATTTGGTTAGGAGCGAAAAAGTATTTAAACTTTTATTTAGAAATAATAAATAAATAAATGATTTATTTATTATCTTAAAGAATTAGTTAAGGAATAATAAAAATAAGGATTTATTTAATTATTCCTAAGGAATTTAGTTAAATTTGACAATGAATAATAATTAATTAGTGATTAATTAATTATTCTTAGAGAAAATAAATATAATTAATGATTTATCTATTTATTTTTCAAAATTGGGTCAAATATGACAAGGAATAATAATTCAACGATGGTTTAATTAATTTTTCCTAGAAGGAAATCAAATAAATAGTGATTTATTTAATTATTCTTCATGGTTTTAACTGAAAGCAATTTTACTATGGTAAAACTGGCTTTACATGGTGTACTTCGATCCATCTAGTAAATTAGGCTAGATGATCAATTTTTTGGTGATAACAAACTAGGAATCCCTTGACCGATTTTGGTGGGATACACAGTAAATCATGAGGGAGAAGTCTCAGATTAGGGCCTAGTGATCCAGGTTTGGATTGCGGTAAAGCCTGAGAGACAAGGAGATGGAAAATTCCTCAAGGATTGTGATGGATTCTAGATGACATTCCAAGTTTTGTCTGGTTGTGATCAGAGTACGGGTTTTGGTGTGATCACGGTTTGATGAGGGTGGATGTGGTTTAGCCTTTGGATTCCCTTGGTTGTTCGTGGATTAGTTGTTCTATGAGATCCCACATTCATGCTTGGAATATGGCACCTGGGTGACTGGATGAAAGAGAGATTTGGTTCAGCCATGTTATGGTCGGGTGATACATGGAAGTCCTGAACCTGGTTGAATTTTCCTATGATTAACAAAATCTAAGTTCTCTTACTCTTGCATATATTTATATGTGGATTTAATTTATGTCATATCTCTGATATTTATATGGTTTTATGTTGGTTATAATAATAGTGGGATGAATGGGTTATGTCATGGTTATTTCATATATTTATTTGTAACTATTAAAGCGATGGATACAAGACCTAATTGATGATGTAGTAGTTCAATGGAGAAGGAGGTTATCCTTCTGGTTATGTTTCATAAGTTGTCTAGTTGTTTATGCTCTATCTTGTATCCTAGACCTGTAAGTTCGATGGATGCCAAGCGTTTGACAGGATGTCAGTCCTGGTTGGGGATGCTCAGGTGATGAGCACCAATATTGTAGCAAGAATGTTGCAACTCCTGGGGTTACCAACTTTACTTCATCAATCCGGGGTTCATACAAACTTGTAGGTGATAGTGTTGTATACAGAGTAGATGAAATGGTCTACTCTTGTCACTTTTCAACTAGGTGATGGACCACTAGGGTTTCTCAAACCAGTCTTCTATTGACTAGAAGGAGTCTGAATACCAAATGAAAAAGGGAAAATTATCCTTAATGAAAAAAGGGAATGATGCCTACTATAGGAAATCAAATACTGAATTGGAAGGTGCTATAAACTGACATGAAATCGTCTAGCTAAACATCTACACATTTTTCTTGCAAAAGAAACCTAACTTAACCTTTTTTATAATATTTAGTGACCTGGACTAACTGAGCATGGAATTTGATCTAAGAACTATTATGACTGCTGCATGCATGTGCTAACTTAGAAATTGCAGATTTTTTTTTGATGTTTAATTTTATGAATGCAAATGCTAATTTCCAACTTTTTCTTTGGTAGGGGAGACATGTATGGAGGAAAAGGTTTGGACTAGTTTCAAGGGTATGGAAGCCAAGTGGAGGCCTAACCTAAGCTCAGATGACTATTTCTGCTCAATTCAGGCTTAAAACATGTTGCTACAGAGTTTCGTGTAGTGCTACTGAACGTCCTAGTTCTACCACAAGATGTCTTGTTTTACTACAGGAAATAGGCCAAAAGCTTATAAGGAGGTAGGAAAGGTGGAATGAAGTTTGGGAAAGGTGTCTAATGGGGAAATAAGGCATATAGGAGGTGCACACTTCCCAAGGCTCAATCAAATGCTTCAGGATGGTTGGATTTGCTCAAGGAAATGACCACTTTACTTACGAAACAAGAATTCAGATTAGGGTTTGATGGACCTTGGCAGCATAGGTGGAGAAGACTTGGATGAAGCGAATGAGATGAGGTCACCCTGTAGATTAGAAGCTCCTGCAACAACATACACTCTTTTCTTCATTTATGTACAAATTTATTTATACATGGAAAGCATGAGTTGAATGGAGGAAAATAGAATTATTAATAGCTAATGGCTAATTTTATGAATGGAAGTGCTTCTAAACCATAGCAAACTCAAGAGATCAAAATGAGAATTGCAGATAGTTCTAAGAAATTTAGAGACAGTGAGATATTCAACAAGAAACCCTAGGTTATGAAGTAATTAAACAATAAATATATTTTTTTTCGCTGTGCGAATGGAACGATCAAATCATGATCCCATAAGGGAGATGAGGGGAAATCCACTATCAAAATATTTAAGGAAGTCTTTACTATCACTATGATACCACTGATCTATCTATCCACAAATGGAGAAAACTAATTAATCATCCAAATACTTGCATATTAACAAAACCAAAATCACTTCAACAACTAACTATGAGTGTAATCTAAGCATACATGTACAGAAAGAGGAACCGCTGCTACTAGGGTTGGGCCCTAACCCAAAAGCTTTAGCCCTCTGAGTCAACTCAGTGCTAGATCAAGGGAATGCTTCTCATGTTCATTAAAATATCAAAAATACATAAGAGTTATCAAGTACAATGTCTTAACTCGAAAATGGCTCTTGGCTACAACAAAAAAAAGTCGAATCTTATAAAGGCTCTAGGCCTTCTTATTTATACAACTAAAGTTACCAGCAACTTCCTTAAATTAAGGGAGGCTTGGCTCCCAACTCGAGATCAACTTGTCTTCAGCTATCACTGGCTTGGCTGCTTGTAACTCTGAGATGATGATATCTGGTGGAGGAATCTTTGAGTGAAGGAGGAGTTAAGGAGGGAGATCCAATCTCCTAAAATCTCTCTTGCTTGTCTACTTCAAGTTCCTGCACTTTAATTAGCCAAAATTGTGCCAAATCTTGCAACTAATGTACATTAGGCCACAAGACATAACATCTCATCTTTACCCTTCTCATTAAGGAAACTATAACAAAACATGTAAAGAAATGTGAGAAAAGTTGATTTTAATAAGCGGGAGAGTGGCATTAAGGTCCATAGAATTTAACCATTGATGAGCTTCATCATCACCTCCCTACTGAAAGTGTTTCTCATTGTCTGAGCAACTCAATCTATGTCTAGGTCTTTCATTTCTCTGGTGGTCTCTCTGACATTCCAGGCTTTTGTTGTTGTATCCTCCACTTGTGGATAAAATCCTCCATGATTATCTATTTCCTCCCACTGGTTTCTTTCTTCTTCTTCCTTTCTTCCTTCTAACTTAACCAAGAGCAATGGTGGAATGAGTTTCAAGGCCATCCAGTTGATTTTGAGTCTTTGTAGTGCCTTCTTATACAATGGGGTCCTCTCTAGTGCATCCCTCATTCTTTCAGGGGAATGATACTCCATGATCTTTAGGTTGTATGGTAAGGTGCCCCATCTCCTTTGGCATGCTTTTTGGCTTTCATCCCCTAGCAATCTCAAAGTTTCCTCAAAATAAGTGATTTCTTGCTCTTGTGTAACTAGGTATCTTGGTGCAAGCTAGGGATCATTAGCAATGAGGTTGTGGGTGTTAATGATAGCGATGGAATTGATTTGTTTTGCTATGATGTAAAGGGGCTTTTTTTCTTCTCTTTCCAACACTCCTTTTTAATTCCTTAGCCTTGGGCTCCTCATGACACATCCATGATGCCATGGCCATCAGTTGTGAGTCCCTTGTTGAGCGATAAAAGGTGTCTTTTTAACCCCTATTTATCCTACATTAATTATCAAACCAGGGACAATTTTTTATCTCAAGAGTGTACTCAGTCTGAGGCAGTCACTTGCTCAAGAGTAATGTTTTGCAATATAGTGCTTTAAAATGAAAAGATAAATGAATGCTGGAAACAAAATCTAATTGGAACAGCAAGAAACTAAAATGTTCTGTAACTAAATCATTCAGTCAAACAATCATCAGTCAAGGACTCAATAATGATAACTCTCTCCCCTGTAAACTGATGCAAATGAAAATCAATCATAGGCAAGATCTCCAATCTGAGAACTTAGATAGCGGTAGTCAGTGTCCTTTACAGTTGTAGATCCTTCAATCCACACTAAAGAAAATAATTGGAAATAGCAATTCAATTGACAAAAAAGGAACAACAACTAAGTCTATTGAAAAACTGAACAGCAAAGCTTGATCTATCAGTAATGAATTCAACAACAGAGTTTATCCTGATAGAAATGAATTGAACAACAATCTTAATCCGATGGAACAACAAAGCAAATTAACTTGGAAACACACGATGACTATAAGTTAAACTGAATTAGCAATCTTATTCTAGCAGCATGAACATTAATTGCAGGTATTAAAGGAATGGCAATCGTAGTTATAATTGAAAAGTAACTTAATTGAACAGCAATCGCAATTATAAGTAAGTAGCAATTAAATGAACAACAATCTGAATTAGACAACGCAGTACCAAATAAAGTGAATTAAGGGAATGCAAAGGAAATCAAACCACACAAATATGTAATTGTAAAATAGTGATACAAGAAACAAGTGAATCCACCAAGGTCGGGCCCTTAGCCACTAGTGAAGCACCACTGAGTTTACTCTAGGATCAGATAATGGAACAACAACTGAGTTATATATTAATCATGTATAGCAAAGTTTACAGCTATTGCTCTTCAAAGAGAGTTGATGATCAAAGTTGAGATTACAATAGTAATGTCTGAAGAATCAAATTTCCTCCTGTCTTTACAATCATTGCCCCATTTATAGTGGGTAGGAGGATACATCAAGGTTGTAGATAACCTTTAAAGTAGCGATCCCTCAGGATCAAAAGATCCTGAGGGCTTCGCTTAATCTTCTATGCTTCAATTATCTTCTTGTCCTCTTGCATAGATGCTCTGTTTTCTCCTTCTTTTCCTGAACTGCACGCTCCAGTTTCGATCTCCTTGTCTGGACACGGTTTCCTAGTGGAGGAATAGCAGTTTCTCTGCTTTTGTCTTTACCTTCCGAATAACGGTTTTCCAAATCTTTCGTTTTCTGTATAAAAATACAATAATTGATTAATTCGTATTAACCACTACTTTCCCATTTTAACTATAATCTTTTATCATATTGCCAGTTTTTAGAATAAAAATAATTATGTTTAAAGGGAAAGATAAAGAAATGAATGGCAGAATCGTACCTTTTCCTTTGCTCAACACACCCCCTGCTTACCTTTTTCATGCCCTCATGAAAACCATGTAGTTCACGTGCAAAGCAGTTAGAGACTAGGCTCGAGAGAGGTTTTTAGAAAGGGGTCTACAACCATGATTTGCAGCTAAAACTTAAAAAATGGCTCTCGTCTACTCCTCAGGAAACTCGTATATAGCCTTATATCCTACTACAGGATAATAGATAATGGGGCTTCGAAATCTACAACCTAGCCAAAGTGGGCTTTCTCTCAAGATGAGGTTACTATAGGTATCCAGACGATCGACAACTAATTTAAAATTTTTATAATTGAAGGGTTCTCTATCCTAGATATTTCGATTGGAAGTCTTCCATCAGAGTTTAGCTACTGCTATGGTAGGGTCTTTGATTGAAAGGAAGTATTCTACTCCTCTCTAGACAATTGCTTTATGGATGGGTCCCAAAATCTGGATCACACCCTCCTTTTTCATTAAGCTTTTATGCTTAGCCCACAATTGCAATGGATTTTTCGGTTCACTTCTAACCCAGAGGTCCATCCCATTTTCTTGTCTCTAAAAAGTATTATGGGCCTTAAGCCACTTTATCTGGTTAACAGCAAACGAGATGAATGCCTGAAACTGGATATCACCCACAAAAGGATTGGGATTCCTTTCCATTTTCTCCTCCAACACAAAATTATGCAAATAAAATTCACATAGCAATCGTTGACTTTCACTCCATAATGTTTATATCGGTTTATGAAATCATCAATAGTTTTTAACTCTATAGGTACCCCTGCCTTGATAGCCTTAATTTTTAACTGTAAATACCTTTCTAACAAAAACAAAGCATAATTTTTGGCAGGTGCCCTACATGCTAGAACATCAGTATATAGAGAATAGAGGGTATCCATTCGACTTATGACTGATTTTAGCTTATTTGTTACCTTTTCAATTTTTTCCTCTGCCTTCCAACATTTATCAAAGGCCTCGCTCTCTGATGCATTGATGTTCTTAAATTGCTGCTGTAACTTTTGGTATTTCTCTTGAGGAACAGTCTCTTCTGTGAGTTTTCCTATCGTCTGCTGAGCCTGTGCCAAATCCTCTTGGAGTTTCACTATCCTAGGATCATTGTCCATCAAAACATTTTTGGGCTGAAGATCTTTCTTATTCTGATATCTGATTCCTATAGTCTGCGTTTCCTTCTCATGATATGTCTGGTTAATTGTGACATTAGAGGACAGTGCCTCTGTCTGAACGTCCTTGTCGCACACGGGTGGACTTTCTGTTTGGGCTGCTGCATTCGTAACAGCTGCATGTTGTTCCTTGTGGTCCTGAATGACAATGGGCTTAGTTTGAGTTCCCTTGGTCCTCATTTTATGGGGTTTTGTTTGGGTAGCTATATCCCTTGTTCTTGGGATTCTCTTTGAGGTTTTCCCCCTTTTTAGGACTCTTATTTGTTGTCTAAGTTGTTTTACTACATTTAGTAGCCTTTGTTGTTCCTTTCGCAGCCTCTTGATTTCATTCGTCTTCTTCTTCGAAGGAACAACTGTTTCCATTCTTAGGCCTGGGCTTTGTTCTTCTGGGACTGTGTCCTTGCCCTGGCTTGTCTCTGCTTGGAACACCTCTTCAGTGTTCTCGTTATTCTGATCAGATTTCTCAGGTGAGGTAACCCTAGTTTGATCTGCCACTTCCTGAGTGGCCTCTTCCTCTGCTTCATCCTCATCATTCATCTCCTCGGATGCACTCTTACTGTGAGCAGAGTGTTCCTGTGATTGTCCCGCCTCAATATCGAGGTTGAGTGGGCTGTGGGGCTAGATATACTCACCCATATTGGCCAAAATTTGGGCCAGTTCATCTTCTTGTAGAGGGTTTTGTAATGGGCTTCTGCTGGAGGTTACGGGTGGCTCTGCTTCCTCCCCTTCTTCCTCGCCGGAGTGCTTAGTTTCCTCCTCTGGTTCCTTTTCCATGTTTTCTTCTAATTCTTCTTCCACGTTTTCCCCTCCTTCAAGTTGTGGGAGTTGCTCATCTTCGGTGCCCTGTATTTCTAAGGGTTGGCTACTATTATTTTGGAGACTTCCAAACATTCCCCTGCTTCTCCTCAATCTAGAGGACTACCTGCGCTTCTACGGTTTATTTGATGTGCTGGTAGTTCTTTTTCATTTCGGGGCTGGTAAGGCCAATCCCCCTACTAGTTCTTCCCAACTACTCTGCTGCTGAGCAAGATTATGGCTAACTATTAACCGAATCAAACCATGATGACTTACTACTATTTTTGTGTGACGGGATTTCCTTATACTCTGAGCAGTGTCATGCAATAAAAAATTTAAATATGCAGGCAAATTTACAACACATTTTTGTCTTAACACTGCTAATAATTTGAGGTGGCACAGACTTACCACATCTTTTCTCCCATCGCATGTGATATAACTTTGCACTATTCTGGCTAATTCTGCCCATGGTTCTCCCAGAGTTGTAGGCAGGACTCCTTTTCCTTTGATGGTAAGGTTCTGTCCTTCGTCCCAGAAGATGGCTATGGCGTCTCGAAGTCTCACTTTTTTCTGGGTCCATACTGGTCCGACTGTTGGTAGTCTAGATACTTCGGCAATTACCACCTCTGTTACCGTTATTCGCCTTCCCCTCACCATGGAATAATCTTCCTGCAAATTTTGCAGAAATTCAATGGCCACAGTTTCATGGGACTGCTGTAGCCATGTAAGGTAATTGATCCATCCTGCTCTTTCCAGAATTGCTCGTGCATCGTCAGAAATTATCAGCACTTGTGGTTCGTTGCATACTGATTAGCCTCCCATTTCATCTATGCTTAGCACTCTGTTAAAATTTGCAGAACAAAACACAAAAATAGCAATGGAACAACAAAACTGTGTATATATTAGAAACATTAATATCATTAAAATTTGTTGTCTCCAAGATCTGATGAGGTCTCAGTACCTCTGAGTAAATTAGAAACATTAATATCATTAAAATTTGTTGTCTCCAAGATCTGATGAGGTCTCAGTACCTCTGAGTAAAGGATTGACACGTATATAGGCATATTTCGGAAGTCGCCTGCCCCCCTGAAGAATGATAGGTCGCCCTCGACCGTAGTAATGGAGGAGGAGCGTATTGGATGGAAATCATACAGTAAAAAAGGAATGACATATATATTCATGGCATGATTGCAAAAGTAGCGAATTACTAAAATCGAGGCTTATGATGAAAATCACAAATAGATATAGAAATGCTATGAAATGATGTGAAAAATAGGGGAGAGGACAACTGATGTAAGTAAAAGTGCTTATGCGGTCATTATCCACTTAACCATTATGATTGATTTTTAAACAATATTTCATGTGTAATAGGTTCGAAAGGATTTTAGAACATACTCTCATTTGAGATCAAGATAAAGATATAAGAAGAGGGTTTATAATGACTATTGATGTGTAGTAATATGACTTCAATACCATTAGCAGAGCTCTGTTGCCCACAGGTGTTCATAACCTTGACAAAGTTGCCTTTTTCACCCTTGGAACCATAATCTTTTATGTATGCCTAGGAAAGTGCTTTTTGAGAGAATGGAGGCCATTGAGCTGGCTTGGTAACCAGATGAGTCTCAATGCCATTCACTAGGAAGGAATGAAAGGTGGGCAGGCCGGCTCATGATGAGACCTCCTGTTCCAAGGGATTTTATTGTTCTTATGTGCCTCTTGGATCATTTCCCTGGTGTGGTGGCCATAATGGGAATGCCACTTCATTGCTTCCTTATGAACATGGTAGGCTGGCTGTTGATGAGACCCGCTATCCTCCATTTGCCAAATCATAGAATTGTTAGTAATCAGATAGATATTATTTTTTTTCTCTTTTCTTTTTCTTTTATATAGCACTTCCTATTTATATATAGAGGATGGCTCATCACTCCTTAAGAGTAGGGATGGTG
Organism: Pinus tabuliformis; assembly: GCA_031772625.1. Lineage (NCBI taxonomy): Eukaryota > Viridiplantae > Streptophyta > Pinopsida > Pinales > Pinaceae > Pinus > Pinus tabuliformis. Next base: position 987,013,072 of record CM062807.1, on the reverse strand, counting down.
GAAGAAGTCTGAACATCTCAATAGAGAAAAATATACCCTTATTCTTATTCGAGAATAATAATCAAAGAGAGTTATGAGGAGTAGGGAAGAACTGACATGATAAAAATAATCAATCAACTTAGTTTTAGTGGAAATAAAAATAGCAAAGTGATATAAATAGTTGTATCCTTTCCCCCCTTTTTCTTATCAATACAAAGCAATTTCTCTAAGGATAGCATTTTTTCTTTTGTTTGCTGATTTCAGTATCCTCTGGTTTTGCATTTTTGCACAAATTTATATTTATGCCGTGAAGGGATTATGACAAAATGAACCATTATTCTCAAAATGATGTTCATACAAAAATGCACTCAAAAAGTACAAAAATGTGAAAGTGTTGTTCCTTTGAAAAGGAACAGCAAAAATACGAAAGTGTTGTTCCTTTGAAAAGGAACAGCGAAAGTGTGAAATTGTTTCTCCTTTGAAAAGGAACAACGAAAATGCAGAAGTGTTGTTCCTTTGAAAAGGAACAGAAAAAATGCGAAAGTGCTGCTCCTTTGAAAAGGAACAGCAAAAATGCGAAAGTGTTGTTCCTTTGAAAAGGAACAACAAAAATACGAAAGTGTTGTTCCTTTAAAAAGGAACAGCAAAAATGTGGAAGTGTTGTTCCTTTGAAAAGGAACAACAAAAATGCAGAAGTGATGTTCCTTTGAAAAGGAACAACAAAAATGCGAAAGTGTCGTTCCTTTGAAAAGGAATAACAAAAATGTGAAAGTGATGGTCCTTTGAAAAGGAATAGCAAAAATGCGGAAGTGTTGTTCCTTTGAAAAGGAACAAAAAAAATGTGAAAGTGTCGTTCCTTTGAAAAGGAACAACAAAAATGTGAAAGTGCTATTCCTTTGAAAAGGAACAGCAAAAATGCAGAAGTTTTGTTCCTTTGAACAGGAACAACAGAAAAAAGTCTGTACAGAAAGTAGTTTATACAAGCAAGAAAGAAAAACTTATATACAAAATTTGGAAGCAAAAGAGTTATTAAGTGAACTAATGCTGAGGAAGGATTATTTTCCTCAGCAAGAATTTGCATATCAGAATCTTCCTGTAGCTACTGGTAAAAGGATTCCCAAGTAAGTGGTTTATGGTACAGTCGCACTCGATGATCATTTTCTTTAAACGAATGTCCAGATCTGTCAATAGTAGTGAAAGTAATGGTGCCATTGTCATGCAGTTTCTATATTTCATACAGTCCAAGCCATCGAGTCTAGAGTTTTCCTGGAAAACCTTGAAACCTAGAATCATATAGGATTGCCCAATCTCCTTCGTGGAAGATTTTCTTTTTGATCAGGGCGTCGTGCCATTTTGCTCTCTGTTGTTGAATTAATGCGGTGTGTTGAAGAGCCGAGAGCCTAATTTCATCTAGCTCGTTAATTTGCTGTAATATGTTATTCTGGGCCTCATTTAAATTCAAACCCACCTCCTATGTTGTTCTTAATGTTTGTATCTCGAATTCTATCTGAAATATGGGTTATTTCCCAAATACTAGCTGATATGGCGAATGGCAGGTGGTATTTCTCCACGTTCTTCGGTATGCCCATAAGGATTCCGACAATCTTGAAGCCTAGTCACGTCTGTGCGATGCCACGGTTTTTGTAATTATTGCCTCTATCACCTTATTCGTGCTCTCTACTTGGCCATTTTCTTGTGGGTGGTAAGGGGTTGTAATTTTGTGTCGAATGTGGTAGTTTTTTTAATGTTGAAGCAATTTTATTACCTACAAATTGCAGCCCTCCATCTGTAATTATGTCCCTATGGAGGCCATATCGTACAAATATTTGGAATAGGAAATGAATCACAGAGTCCTCTATAGCTCTTGGTAATGCCTCTGCTTCAACCCATTTGGTAACATATTTTGTTGCTACCAATATGTATGTTTTCTGATTTGATGATGGGTCAATCGAACCAATAAAATTGAGTGCCCAGCGCTCAAATGGCTCAATTACTAACTGCGGATGCAAAGGAATTTCATCGGATTGCCCAAGGTGTCCTGCCCTTTGGCAACTATCATAGGCCTGTACAAACTTCTTAGCATCTTTAAAGATTGTAGGCCAGTAATAACTTGTTTTTAAAACCTTGTGACCAGTTCTGCATTCTGCGAAATGTCTACCACATGGTCCATCATGACAAGCTTTCAGAATGTCAAATATTTTGTCTTCGCAGACACATCTTCTGATGTGCATATCTGCCCCTGTATGAAATAGGTAGCCCCCAATCCATGAGAATCGGGTGCTGCGCTGTACAATCTGTTTTCGTTCATTGGGGGTTAGATGCTTGGGTAATTTACCTACTGCTAAATAATTTGCAACATTAGCATACCATGGTGTTCTGATAGTAATAGCAAACAAATGTTCATCTGGGAGTTGATCTTCAACTGTTGCTGCATCCGCTGGCTTCGACATTCGTGAGAGAAAATCAGCTACATGATTCTCTTTTCAAGGTCGATCTTTTATTGTGATGTCAAATTCCTGCAATAAAATCAACCATCTTGTTACTCTACCATTTGTAATAGGTTTATTTGCTAAATATTTTATGGCAGAGTGATCTATATATAAAACAACAGGATATCCAGTGATATAATGCCTAAATTTATTTATAGCATGTGATGATGATGATTATGATAGTTACCATCCACTGAGACCAAATTGGTCTATCGGACCTATAATTTTCTTTCTTAGTTTCTAATTGTCTGGCTCCTTGTCTTTCTTGGTGAGATTGGTGCTGTAAGCTTTCTTTTTCTTCTCTACCGTCTTCCAACTTTCTTTATATTCCATCTCCTTCATCTCTTCTGATTCTTTGGACATTGGTGTCTTAGCTTCGTGATCTATTGTGTATTACAGCTAAAAACTCTTTTTCAGTTATAGTATAGTTTAGCTCAGCAGGAGATAGATTCTTGCTAATATAATAAATTGCATATGGCTTTCTATCTTCTTCCTGCCAAAGAATTGCTCCAATAGCTGTGTCTAAAGCATCAGATGAAATTTGGAATGGCAAATCCCAATTTGGGCCCCTTAATACTGGGGCTGTTGATACAAGCTTCTTTAGATCCTCAAAAGCACGGTCGCACTTATCTGTCCAAATAAAATCAACATTGCCTGTTAGTGCATATAAAGGTGCAGTGATCTGAGAAAAATGTTCTATGAATCTTCTATAATAACTAGAGAATCCTAGAAAACTGCATACCTCTGTTTGTGTAGTAGGCGTAGGTATTAACAAGATTATCTGAATTTTAGCTGGGTCTACTTGTATCCTAGCTGCTGAGATATAATGACCCAGGATAAGTCCTTCAGTCATCATCATGTGGCACTTTTCATGGCTCAAGCAAAGTCTAGTAGCGATACATCTTTGCAGCACTTTTTCCAGTGTTTCTAGTGCTGGCTCAAAATCATCTCCATATGGTGTGAAATCATCCATATATACCTCGAGCCCTTCATTTATTAAATCTGAAAAAAATGCTTAAGATGGCCCTTTGAAATGTGGTAGGGGCATTGCATAGGCCAAAGGGTAAGACTCTGTAAGTGAATGTTCCCCATGGACATGTAAAAGTAGTTTTATCTTGGTCTTCAGGGGCAATCTGAATCTGATTGTATCCACTGAAGCCATCTAGGAAAGAAAAGAATTTCTTTTCTGCTAATGAATCTAATACCTAATCAATGAATGGAAGGGGAAAGTGATCATTTTGTGTTGCTTTGTTCAATTCTCTGTAGTCTACACATATCCTCCATTTTCCATTCTTCTTTGGCACCACTACTAGTGGAGAGACCCACTTGCTATCAGAGATTGGATAGATAAAGTTTACATCTAAAAGTTTTTGTAACTCAGTTTTCACAATGTCTTTCAGGTGATGATTCAATCTCCTTTGAGGTTGGCGAATGGGCCTAGCATCTTTTTCCATATATATGTGGTGTGTGCATAGCTGGGGGTCAATTCCCTTCATGTTTGGATAGTCCCATGCAAAGGCTTCCTTATATTTTCTCAGAAGTTGGACCAGTTTTTCCTCTTGTTCACCTGTCAGATTTTTGTTAATGTTCAGAGTTTTTCTTGGTTCAATTTCTATAGTTTTTCTATTGTAAACAGAGGTAGTAGGTATAGATTGATCATGGGTATCTTTGAGGGGATCTTCTTCTAGTTCATTTTCGAATGATGCTTCTATCATACAACATTGTACAGGGGATCTAGATTCAAATTAGTTAATGAAGTTGTTAATGATGTCGTCTATTTGGTCTTTAAATTCGAGGGCATCTTCTATAGTTAATGGTGATCTAATGTTTTCTGTGAGATATGATACAGGTTGTTTGTTAGTTTTCATTATTGTTAAGCTTGGCTGTGTTGGAGGGTATAGAGCTAAATTCTTGACATTACTCCCTCTAGTTATAGTCATACTGCATTGTTGGCAGCCAATGTAAGCGTCAACAGTTGCTAGCCAAGGTCTTCTTAAGATTAAGGGTGTCCATCTAGCCGGTTTTTGGGGTTAATTATCAGAAAGTCGGTAGGGTATTCCCAGGAGTCCATAGATACCATTACATCATGTAGTGTACCCTCTGGTCTGACTACTGATTGGTCAGCTAGTTCCAGTAGGGTTGTAGTTGGATCTAATGATGTAACGCCAAGTTTTTGACATGTGGTGGTTGTCAAAATATTAATTGTAGCTCCTAAATAAACTAAGGCATTTGGAAAGGAGTGTCCATTGATTTGCATTGTAACTATAGGATTCCCTGGGTCCTCATATTTTACAGGTGTGTCTCTTCCTGATCGTAAGTCAGATAGGGTGTCGACTACTTGGACGGTTGGGTTAGTTGTTATTCTCCTCTTTGGATTTTTTATACATAGCTCTTTGATGGTTTTTGCATAGATCGGGATATCTTGGATAGCCTGGAGGAGTGGGATCTTTATACACAAATTTCTTAGTTCTCCCAGAAGATCAAAGTCAGGATGTTCTATTGGGTGCGGTATGATTAGTCATTCTAGGAATGGGGGAGAAGAAGTGGTTGCTTGGTCATGAGTTTGTTGTCTAACCACATCCTCTTCTTGTAATGGTTGTTCTAAAGGTAACGAATTTTCAACTTGAGCATTTTTGTCTCCCTCTGTTTCTATTATTTGCCCAGACCTTAATTGAAGGTCGTTGCACTCCCTTAGCTTGGTTTCTAGTTCTGGTGCTTCAATTATTTGAAGAGATTGAACCAGTCTATTATTAGGGTTTGGGTTGGGTTGGGCTGGGAGTTGCGGTCTTAAATTGGTCTGAGGATTTTGTTGCAATGTATATGGTGCTGGCAGTGTAGGTTGAGGGAGAGGAATTGTTTCGGCTGGCTGATTCATAGGTCTTTGCCAGTTTGACTGCCAGGTTTGACTCTGCAAGGTGGAGGGTGACCATTGTGTTGGATATGCATTATTTTGCCAAAATGGTGGACAGTAAGGGAAGTTTGGCCAATTGGTTTGATTTGTTTGATTTGGCCATGGTGATGTAGGAAATGGTTGTTGTGACCAGCTGGGGAAAGGTGGCTGATTTTGCCACATTCCATTATATTGCTGAGCATTATACTGAGGAGACTGAAAATAAGAGGATGGATCAATAGGCATACCTATTTTTCGTGGCTGCCATTGACGGTGCTGATTGAGTAGGTACACTGGTTCTGTTTCTTCTTCTGCTTCCTTGTAGACTGCTTTCAGGCCTAGGAGTGAGGGACAGTTCTCTGTGGAGTGGTCTTTTGTGCAAATAGCACAGATTTGAACTACATCTAGTGGGCACTCTTTGTGGCTATGTTTCTTTCTGCATTTAGGGTAGAATATTGCCAAATTTTGCTCTGCTTCTGCTTGTTTCTGTTTAGCTTGCATAATATCGAGCTGCATTGTCAAAGTCCCCAATATGTCAGTTTTAAAATCTTCCAGTAAATTCCCGATTTCTGCGCAGGTTACACTTCCACTGGAGATCCTGTTGTCCCTTGTAAGCATGTCACGTTCTGTTGGTTTTAGCCTCGTACTACCTCTCGAACTCCTGATACACAAGTCAATAATGTCAGCAAAATTTTCTTGATAAATGTAACCTTTTCCCATAATGTTTAATGTTTCCACCCATTGTTCCTTCATCCCTTTAATTAATGTAGTTTTTAACACATTGTCAGGTAAGGGTAAAGATGCATAAGGAGATCTTTGGAGATTGTATTGAAAGCGTTCTACATATTCCTCCAATGTTTCATTAGGTCTGGCTATCATTTGAAATATTTCATCCTTTAATTCTCTAGACCTACAATAATCCTGATATTTCTTTAGAAAAGCCCCTTTCATCTGATCCCAGTCATTTATAATGCCTCCACCCAACCCCATAAACCATCGTAGAGCCACTCCTTTTAGTGTGGAGGGAAATAGTTTTAGTTTTTGGGGGTCTGTTGTGTAGTCATACCCCTGGCATAACACATCGAATTCGAATAGAAACGCATCTGGGTCTTCCGATGTTAAACCATGGAATGTAGGGATATGCTGCAGAGGTATGGCTTTCATAGGTGCATTTACTGCAGTGTCCACAATGGGATATTGCAGTGTGGAGGTTTGAGGTGTTTGCTGATTTTGGGCCATTTGATCGAATATATGCCAATATCCTTCTGGGATTTCTAGGGAATTATTCCTAGGTTGACTAGAAGGAGTAGGAATGGCCTTAACAACACTTCCTTGGTCTGGGATGATGAATGTCCCTTGCTGAACTATTATCTGGGGGGATTTTGGCTTTTCAGGTTCTTCGGCTTTGTTTTGGATGATCTTGATAGCACTTCCCTTATCTGGGCTGCTTAGTGTTTGAACTACTCCAAGAGGGGATCTTGGTTCTTCTATTTCCCCTATTTCTCCTCCTCCTTCACAGAGATTACTAGAGTTCCCTTCTTGTAAAGAAATTGGGCCAGAATTCTCAATTTCTTGAAAATCTTGCTCGGTTTCTTCTGTTTGGCAATGCGCCTCAGCAAAGGCTATAGATGGTGATTCTGTGGCCTGAAGGGAGCTAGTAGGTTGTCTAGAAGTAACTTTTCTAGGACCTATTGATGGCTGAGATTCTGCTTTCTTGATGATATCGTCTATAAAGGTAGATTGGCCAAGGGTCACCAGCCCCTTAGCTTTGTCAGGTTTGGGTAGCAGTTTTGGATTCTTTTCAGGCTTTTTCTGCTTAGTCATGCACACAATTCAAATACTTATTTATACCCAAAGTAATCAACAAATATGTAGGAAAGCAGGCAGGGGAGTAGGGCTGTTACATGCTCCATACGTAGTTTCTTACCTTTCATTTTTAATACCCAATTCTCTCCTAGCAGGTACTTATCAAATGCACACTACTCTTCTTAAAACAATTGGCTACACTCTCCCCGACAATGGCACCAAAATGTTGAGCGATAAAAGGTGTCTTTTTAACCCCTATTTATCCTACATTAATTATCAACCCAGGGACGATTTTTTTATCTCAAGAGTGTACTCAGTCTGAGGTGGTCACTTGCTCAAGAGTAATGTTTTGCAGTATAGTGCTTTAAAATGAAAAGATAAATGAATGCTGGAAACAAAATCTAATTGGAATAGCAAGAAACTAAAATGTTCTGTAATTAAATCATTCACTCAAACAATCATCAGTCAAGGACTCAGTAATGATAACTCTCTCCCCTGTAAACTAATGCAAATGAAAATAAATCATAGGAAAGATCTCTAATCTGAGAACTTAGACAACAGTAGTCAGTGTCCTTTACAGTTGTAGATCCTTCAATCCACACTAAAGCAAATAACTAGAAATAGCAATTCAATTGACAGAAAAGGAACAACAACTAAGTCTATTGAAAAATTGAACAACAAAGCTTGATCTATTAGTAATGAATTCAACAGCAGAGTTTATCCTGACAGAAATGAATTGAATAGCAATCTTAATCCGATGGAACAACAAAGCAAATTAACTTGGAAACACACGGTGACTATAAGTTAAACTAAATTAGCAATCTTATTCTAGCAGCATGAACATTAATCGTAGGTATTAAAGGAACGACAATCATAGTTATAATTGAACAATGACTTAATTGAATAGAAATCACAATTATAAGTGAGCAGTAATTAAATGAACATCAATATGCATTAGATAGCGCAATATTAGATCAGAATGAACAACAAGACATTTCAAGTTATAATCAATAATTTTGTCACCAACGGAATCCAATTATGATTTCGATATAACAGAGAAATTCCATGAAATGTTCATAAACAAGAGATTACCAAATAAAGCGAATTAAGGGAATGCAAAGGAAATCAAACCACACAAAACTGTAATTGTAAAATAGTGATACAAGAAGCAGGTGAATCCACTAGGGCTGGGCCCTTAGCCACCAGTGAAGCACCACTGAGTTTACTCCAGGATCAGATAATGGAATAGCAACTGAGTTATATATTAATCATGTATAGCAAAGTTTACAGCTATCGCTCTTCAAAGAGAGTCGATGATCAAAGTTGAGATTACAACAGTAATTTCTGAAGAATCAAAATTCCTCTAGTCTTTACAATCACTGCCCCATTTATAGTGGGTAGGCAGATACATCAAGGTTGTAGATAACCTTTAAAGTAGCGATCCATCAAGAGCAAAAGATCATGAGGGCTTCGCCTAATATTCTATTCTTCAATTATCTGGACACGGTTTCCTAGCGGAGGAACAATAGTTGCTCTCCTTTTGTCTTTACCTTCTGAATAGCGGTTTTCCAAATATTTAATTTTTTGTATAAAAAAACACAATAATTGATTAATTCGTATTAACCATTACTTTCCCATTTCAACTATAATCTTTTATCATATTGCCAGTTTTTAGAATAAAAAGAATTATGTTTTAAGGGAAAGATAAAGAAATGAATGGCAGAATCATACCTTTTCCTTTGCTCAACATCCCCCAGCTTTGGATTTAGGTCCCACACATTAAAGTCTGTTAAGGCCAAGTTATGTAAGTATAATTCATATATATTGGCCCTGTCCTCTAGGGTGCTTTGGTCACAAAGCTCAATGAACTGCCTATAGTCTTAGAAAGGCATAATCCCTCATTGTGCTAGGGTCTTTATCTGAAACTGTAGCCATTGTTCTTTTAGGTACAAGGCATATGATTTTGCTGGCATCTTGGACTAGAGTTCCTCCATAAAGAGACTTTCCATAGTGGCCAATTGGTTCTCTTTTTCCTGTACCTTCCTCCTCAGCCATGTGTTCCTAGCCTCTAGTTGAGATTTCATCACTCTTTCTATGTCTCTTATCTCACTCAACTCTCTGCCCATCTCTAACAGCTTCTCTTCCATATGACCCACATCCTCTACATTCTTTGATTTAACAATTTTCATCAAGCAATGTGTCCTTGCTCTCTCCTTCTCAAGCTCAAAGAATAGAGGGATGGAAAATTTTTGTGGTATTACTCTTCCTCCCTCAATGAATCTGTAATAGGAGCTGAGATTGGGTTATGGGCTAGGTTCTGCAGCTCTTGGGGTTATCCCTTTACTATCTTTGGAGTATCTATCTCTTCCTGTACTTATGTTGCTTCTTCGTTTCCTTTCCTTTGTCCATGTTTTCCTCCCTGCTCCTTTTCTTATGTTTCCTGCAGTGCTGATAGAGTTTCCTGTAAGACTATTTCTGTTTCCTGTAGGAGGATTTTCCATTTTTGAAAGGGGGTCAAAGGCTCTTTAATTTTCTTTGTTGAGGTTGACATGGTGATAGGCCTCCTAACATAGGTGATTGGTGACCTTGGTGAAGCCTGTTTTGATGTGCCCTCCTCACCTTCAATGATTATAGGAGTCTTCGTAGGTGTTTGTGGTCTCCTTTGTTTTATCATGGTGCTGTTAGAAAAATATTATATATGACAGAGAAATGCAAGACATATAATATGCGGAAAAACACAAACACATAAAACCAGGAGACACAAGTATACGTGGTTCACCTAGTTTGGGCTACGTCCACCCTGCACAACCAGTCCTTCCTTTCTATTATCCAGCAAAATGAAGAGACACAACCTACAAAAAATCCGCTGTAATATTCTCTATTTTCTCTCACAGTCTCACCTCTCTATTTCTCGCTCTGAGAATACACATATATTCCATAGCGTCAATACAATACCCTCATACAAAGAGAGGGGTTGCCTTCTAGGGTAAAAAAAACCCTAAACTAAACATAAATTCTATTGGCAGATCATTTGCCTAATGAACGACCGAGATTGACTAGAAATTACTATACTTTTACAAGGCAATTTTACATTTGTTTTTAGCTTCGGGGAAACTGCCCCCGAAACCCCTGCTGGGGGACTGCTGGCCCCTGGAACCCCCAGCCAGGGGGGATTCCCCCCCCGCACATCCCCCCACTGCATGGAGGGGTGTACAATCTGGTTGAAACAAAGACCTCTAAATTAGGATGATAATCATGCTCCATACCCAACAATATCCCACTTGGAGAATGATTGTAGCATCTCCACCACTGCTTCATTTGCTGGACAATGACTCCTCTTTGGACCTGTCTATTTCTCATCTTCATCTTCATCCTTGAAGACCAATAGAAACTAAGAATATTCTTAGTTTCTCCTTGGTTACAACTTTTATTAGCATATATGTAGGATTTTGGCTAGTGTGTATCTTTTCCAGCTTCAACTCTCCATCTTCCAACACTGATCGTATGAAATGGTACTTGAGCTGTATGTGTTTAGTCCTGGAATGAAATGCTGAGTTCTTTGCAAGATGAATGGAACTTTGGCTATCACTGTGTAATGTGCCGATATCATGCTTCTTACCCAATTCATCCATAAACCTTTGTAACCAAATCATTTCTTTACTAGCCTCTGTAGCAACAACATACTCTGCTTCTGTTGTTGAAAGTGCAACAACACTTTGGATTTTTGAAACCCAATTGATAGTTGTTCCACCTACAGTAAATACATATCTTGTAGTTCTCCTCGTGTTATCTCCGTCACCTGCCATATCTGCATCAACATATCCCTGTAGAGAAATGTTTGAACCACCAAAGCATAATGCTTGATTTGTGGTACCTCTCAAATATCTCAGAATCCATTTCACTGCCATCCAATGTTCTTTTCCTGGATTGTTCATGTACCTGCTTACAACTCCCACTGCATGTGCAATATCAGGTCTTGTGCAGACCATTGCATACATTAAGCTTCCAACTACTGTTGCATGTGGAACTTTAGACATATAATCCATGTCTTCTTAGGTCTTTGGGCACATCTCCTTACTAAGTTTGAAATGGATAGCAAAAGGTGTACTAACTGGTTGTGCATTGTGCATATTAAATTTTTTCAACACCTTTTTTATGTACTCATTTTGGGACAATGTTAATTTGCGATTTTTCCTATCTCTAGTTATTCTCATACCAAGGATTTGTTTTACAGCTCCCAAATCCTTCATTGCAAATGAATTTTCCAATTTTCTTTTGAGCACATTTATTTCCTACATGTTAGACCCTACAACAAGCATGTCATCTACATACAATAACAATATAATATAGCTACCATCATTTTTCTTTTTTAGATAAACACAATGACTAGAGTGACAACTAGTATAACCTTGTTCAAACATAAACTTATCAAATTTTAGATACCATTGCCTTGGAGCCTGTTTTAAGCCATACAAGCTCTTCTTCAACCTGCTCACTAGTTTCTCCTTCCCTTTTACCTCATATCCTTGTGGCTACTACATATATATCTCTTCCTCCAAATCCCCATGGAGAAAGGCTGTCTTTACATCTAACTGGTCAAGATGCAAATCTTCAACTACTACTAGACTTAAAATAGTTCTGATTGAAGTCATTTTAACAACATGAGAAAATATTTCATCAAAATCAATACCTTTCCTCTGTGCAAACCCGTTCACCACAAGTCTAGCTTTGTACCTCTATTTTCCTCCATCTTCTTCCTTCAACCTGTAAACCCATTTATTCTGCGATGTAGCTTTACCTGCAAGCAACTTGACTAAGTCCCAAGTCTGGTTATGCATTAAGGAGTCTGTCTCTTCTTCCATGACCAACTCCCACTTCTTCCTGCTTTCAACCTGCATTGCTTCTTCATAACATTTTGGTTCACCAAAATTAGTCAACAATAAATAATATAATGAAGGAGAGTATCATTCAGGGGGTATACTTATCCTGGTAGATCTTCTAACACCACTTTCAAGTGTTTGGGGTGCCTGTTGTTGTTGTGGTGGTTGATGTTGTTGTGGTTGTTGATTATTATTATTTTCAGGCACCTTTACTTTTTCAGTGATCCTATCAAGAACTGTGTATTCCTTGTTTTCTTTTTCCTGTTTCTTTTCCTGCAACTGATTCTTATACAAGTCCTGTTCATTGAATATTACATCTCTGCTCCTAATGTTTTTGTGATTTTCATAATCATATAAGCGATAACCAAAATCATTAACACCATATCCAATAAAGGTACATTTCTTTGATTTTTCCTCAAGCTTTGTTCTATTTTCTTTATTAATATGGAAAAAGACCTCACAACCAAAAAGCTTTAAAAAAGAGTAGTTTACCTTTTTACCTGTCCATGCTTCCTCTGGAATACCACCATCCAAGGAACTTGAAGGCCCTCTGTTTATTAGATAAACAACAGTATTTATAGCATCTGCCCAAAATTGTAAAGACAATCCTACATGCAATCTCATGCACCTTGCACGTTCCATGATTGTTCTGTTCATCCTTTCTGACACACCATTTTCTTGTGGTGTTCTTGGAACTATCTTCTCTCTACAAATTCCATGCTCTGAACATACCTATCAAACTCTTTACTGCAATATTCACCTCCATTGTCTGATCTCAGACACTTCAATTTCTTTCCTGTCTCAATCTCAATCAAAGCTTTCCATTTCTTGAAAGTATGAAATACATCAGATTTATTCTGAATACAATAAATCCAAGTTTTTCTAGTTGCATCATCAATAAAAGTAACATAATAATGAGAGCCACTAAGAGATATGACTCTCTTATGTTTTCCATAAATGCAATTCTCACAGAAGTCCAAATCAACATTCTTCAAACCCGACAAAAAATTCCTTGAGTGAATAATCTTCATCCCCTTCTCACTCATGTGTCCGAGCCTATGATGCCATAATGCTACATCTGCTCCTTTGGAAGTTAAAGCATTAACAAAGTTAGAAATACCATTGCATAAATACAATGTACCAACCTTTTCACCTTTTGCTATTACCAGGGCTCCTTTGGTGACCTTATAAGCTTTATCTATGAAATTTGTCACACAACCTTCACCGCCTAACTGTCCTATTGAAATCAGATTTTTCTTCTGATCTGGAACATGCCTTACCTCCTTTAGTAGCCATTGGTTTCCATTTTGTTGTTTTACAAGAACCTTACCCATTCCAACAATTTTAAATTGTTTATCATCACCCAAACGGACTTGTCCAAAATATCCTTGAACATAGTCATGAAAATATTGCTTATCAGGTGTGGCATGGAATGAGGCCCCTGAATCTACCACCAAGGAATCAATAATATTTTCGAAAGAAAGAATCAAAGCATCTTGTAACACCTCACCTGTCACATTTGCTTCATGATTGTTTTCTTGCTGTGCATCTCCTTCTTTTCCCTTCCAAGATCTACAATCTTTATTTAGGTGTCCTTTCTTTCCACATTTCTAGCACACTATCCTCGATCTGGACTTGGATCTGCCTTTCTTGATTTACTGCGATATCCTGAGCTATTTCCTCTTTCCATTTTTCTTCCCCTAGACTCTGCACTCAAAGCATTACCCGATGTCTCAGTGGAGCTTTTTCGTCGCATTTCCTCGCTAAGGATAGCACTGACAACATCATCAAACTTTAAAGTACTAGATCCAGAAACAGAGTTACTAATGGCCATTACTAAACCATTCCAACTTTTTGGCAATGAGCACAAGAATAACAGAGCTCTAACTTCATCATCAAAATCTACCCCTACAGAACTTAACTAACATGTAACTATATTAAAATCATTTAAATGGTTTGCAACAAATCCACCTTCTGACATCTTCATATTAAATAACTGTTTCATAAGAAATACCTTGTTTGAGGCAGAGGGTTTTTCATATAGTTTCGCCAATGCCTGAATCAAACCCTCTGCCATTGCTTCCTTCGAAATGTTGAAGGCGACCGACGCTGCGAGGCACAACCGTACTATTCTGAGTGCCTTTCTATTGAGAATGTTCCATTCTTCATTTGTCATAGTCATCGGCATCTTTGTTTTTCCGCTCAATGGTAGGTACAGATATTTTTGATATAGATAATCTTCCATCTTCATCTTCCACAGCGGGAAGTTTTGGCCATTAAATTTCTCGACCCTAAACTTACCATCTTCTACCATTGCTCCCACTTGAATGAGAAACCCTTCCTTCTTGTGAGTTTATCAGCCAAATAGACATTCAGCACTGATACCGGTTGTTAGAAAAATATTATATATGACAGAGAAATGCAAGACATGTAATATGTGGAAAAACACAAACACATAAAACTAGAGAGACATAGATATACGTGGTTCACCCAGTTTGGGCTACGTCCACCTCGAACAGCCAGTCCTTCCTTTCTATTATCCATCAAAATGAAGAGACACACCCTACAGTAAATCTGTTGTAATATCCTCTGTTTTCTCTCACAATCTCACCTCTTTGTTTCTCGCTCTCAGAATACACATATATTCCATAGCCTCAATACAATATCCTCATACAAAGAGAGGGGTTGTCTTCTAGGGCAAAAAAACCCTAAACTAAACATAAATTCTACTGTCAGATCATCCACCTAATGAATGTCACAGATTGACTAGAAATTACTATACCTTTACAAGGCAATTTTACATCTATTTTTAGCTTCGGGGGCGTTGCCCCCGAAACCCCTGCTGGGGGACCGCTGGCCCTCGGACCCCCAACTGGGGGGGAATGCCCCCCCCCCCCCCGAACCCCTGTAGGGGGTACAAGTCCCCCCGTAGCCCCCCGCATGGAGGGGTGTACAATCTGGCTGGGGTATACATCCGGCTGAAACAAAGACCTCTAAATTAGGATGATAATCATGCTCCATACCCAACAGGTGCTCCTCCTTGTTTTGAGGTATAGGGTAGTATGCCTATAGCTTTTTCCTATGGACTTTATGGGTCTTTTAGGGAAGTCAAGGGAGTAGTTGCCTCCTTCTCTGTGGGTTCAAGAGACACTCTTGGGGATTCCTCCCCTTCCTTGCTATGTATTTTAGGGCTTGTCTCATCCTTTTGTGCTTCTTCCTCAATGTCATTCTCTTTCTCTATTTCATTTATATATGCCTCCTCTTCTTCCTCTGGATCATCCTCTTCTTTTCCAAGTTCCTCTTCTCCTTCTCTAGGATCTTGTTCCTATTCTCTAGGCTCTTCTTCCTCTTCTTCTTCTCATTCTTCTTCCTCTTCCTCACCACTAGAGATTGGGTCTCTTTCATACTCAATTTCTTGAATTACATCTTCTCTGTCCATGTCTACAAATTTGGACCACATAATAGGGATTCTTAACTGGTTTAGGGCATCTTCTAGTATGAGCTTGATTATTCCATGATGTGCCAGTTTTTTATGCTTTCCTCCCTATACCTTTATGCTCATGTCTATTATTGATTGCAACAAGAACTAGGGCACACTATGTCTTTTATTAGGAGGTAACTCTTCTCCAAATCTCAGCTCATGGAGGAGTCTAAACTCGTAACCATATATTATACTGAGCCTTCCCTCACAAGAAATATACTTGAGAATGTGATAGCTTACTTCATCCCAAGGATATGGAATTCTCTCCCTTCTAATCCCATTTTTATCCTCAATTGGTTACTCATATTCCAAGAAAAAGTTCTTTTTGACATAAGGGATGCTAACTTTATCCACTTTTCTCTAATGTAAACCTAGAGGAAGTGTAATGATTCTGTTAATGCTTTCAGGGGTAATTGTTGCTGACAATCCTCTCACTACAACAGTGGCACTCACTCTAGCTTGAAGTGTGGGTGACATTGCAAATTCTTGAGCTACATCATCATCATATTGTCTAAGTAGCATGAAGAAACCCAACCATTGATGCCTTCTAAATATCTCTAACATAGGAGGATGGAGATATATTCTAGTTGTTCTTGTGGGATCCCTTCTGTTGAAACATCCTGTCATATTCTCTCTCTGTCAATCTGATTGTATGAAGTTTGGTGGCTTTAGCTTAAGAGCTTTCCCAGGTGACTGAGTTTTTAGAGTTAGGAGGGTGATGACTAAAATTATCCCTTTATCTCCACACAATTCCTCCACACAATTTTGTATATCTTTATGCACATTGCAATTACTAGAAATAAATGACAATTTCTTTTCCTTTCCTCTTTACAAATGAAAACATAGAGGATATGGCCCACCTACCTTTCATTATAATGCCTTGTTTGAGGATAATTCTTGAATAGTTGGGTGCTAGGCACCCCCTCATAGAATTTTTGGACAATTCTCATTGTTTCCTGTAGTTTTCCTGCATTTCATGTAGGTGCTCACTGTAGGATGGCCGAGACTAGATTTCTCCTTCGATGGCTCCTTTAGGTGGTCTCAACTCTCAAAATCTTGAAATGAACGATGTATTGCATGAAATTTAGGGAATATTTCTATCTATGGTTGATTATTTTGAATGATGTGTTGGCTAGTTGGGTACACAAGTTCTCCTTTTGGACCGTTCGCCCACTATTAGTTAGCATGCATCCCTTTCTCGTAATCATCACCCATTCCTTTACAACATAACTTGACCACATTTTCGATGTATTTCCTTTCGTATGACCTTTCCACGTGTTCACTAACTAGAACTTAACTTTTTGTTTTCAGGCTGGGGGTGTCCAAGTTAACTGGCCACCTTTAGCTTATAAAACCAAATTTTTCATATTCCTACAGTTTTTATCATATTCATACTTAGGAGAGAGTGTGGATGAGGTGCCATACCTATGGCTTCCTTTTTTTGTTGATGCATGCTAGAGGGTGACTCTGCTGTGATGCTTTTCGTTCAGGTACATCTTATATTCTGCTCTTGTTTTGTTGATTTTAATATGCTGATAGGTTATCTTCTTGTTGTGATGTGCAGGTGCTAGCCCCTTGAGTTGCTGCTGAGCTTTGGATAGGTTCCATAGTGCCTATAGGTGTGCTGCTATCCTTCCTCTGAATGGGTGCTGAAAGGGATCCTGGAGACTTCTACTCTCATGATATAGGTTGCTACAGGGTTTCTTGTAGTACTACATGAAATCTTGTAGTTGCCTTTTTCTGAAATTTTTTGTTTGTTTGTTTTTCTTTTGCTTGGAGGAGGAATAGGTGTTAACGTAGGAGTGGAAGGGGGGGCAACAGGGAGATGGAGTGGTAAGTTAGGTAGGCTACTAATGGTATGGCCCTTGGGTTGTTCTTTTCTTTCCTCTCTTTTATCTCTTTTGTTTTTATTTTTATTTTTTATTTTTTATTATTTTTTCTCTTTCCTAAGTATATTTATTGATGGAAACAGGGGGTGACATGGTCATGAAATGGTGTTTGTTGAGATGTGGTGAGGTCAAGGCCTCCTCTTTCAACCGAAAACAAGCCTGCATTATGATTTCTCAAATGAGATTTCATTCCTGTAGATTTTCAGGACTTCCTGCAGTACTACAAGAAACTCTCGTAGTAACTACAGGAAATCCAGTAGAAGTTAGAAAATTGTGTAAAAATCAGATGTTTGATGGTTGGAGATGAGTATGGATGCATGAGACATGGAGGTCATGGAAGATATGAAATGAATGAAATAAGAATGGGTTTTTTCATGGCTTGCTTCCCTCCGAACTTGGTGTCCATTATTTTCATGAAAACTTGCAAAAACCAGGAACTATTATGAGTGGGCGGGTTTGAGGTCCCCACCATTACATTTTTGTGTTTTTTTTTTCAAAGACAACCAGGTTTCCCCAAAGGAGGTTTTGAACATGTTTGCCTACCCTAGATGCCTCAATGGAGATTTTCACCCAAGGGTCTTTCATTTCTATTTTTTTCTTTCACTCTTGGGCTACCTCAAGGACATTTTCAACCCAAAATTTGTCCTTAGGTGCCTCATGGAGGTTTTCACCCAGGTCTCTTATTGTTTTTTTCCTCTTTTTCATTTTTTTTCAAAAAATTCAATGATCTTCAAGAATTTGGTGAGGTGGAAGTCGAGACTCCTTCAATTTCCATTACTTCCTTACTGATACTACTGACGAACTCTTCCTTTGATAGAGGATTTTGGTAGGCTTTCAATCTATACCCATTGACAAGCAAGGGGATACCTTCTTCATCAATTATTCTTATCTAAACAGCCCTATTATCATGGCACTTTTCTATCACATATGGGTCTGGCCATCTAGTCATCAACTTGCCTTTGAAATCCTTGAACCTGGAGTCATATAACAGAGCCCAATCACCTTCTTGAAACAATTTGTCTTTGATATATTTTTCATGCCAAACCTTTCCTTGTACTTGAGTCACCTTTGTGTGTAGGAGGGTCTACATCTTGAATGCATCTAACCCATTCAGCTGGAGAAACCTCTCTTATTGTGCCCTTGTAACATCCAAATCAAACTATGCTTCCATTCTTAATGTGTTGTACTCAAGCTCAATGGAGAGCAATGCCTTCATCCCATAGACCAAATCATAAGGGGTGAAGCCAGTGGTTGTCTTCCAATTTGTATTGTAGGCCCAAGTGGCCTCCAATAGTCTGTCACCGCAATCCTTCCTAGTGTTGCTCATCACCTCTGTGAGAATGATTTCCAATGCTCTGTTGGTAACTTCTACTTGTACATTGGACTGAGGGTGGTAAGGAGTTGATTTCCTGTGCTTGATCTTATTCTGGCTTAACATATTCTCAATCATGTGTGAGGTGAATTGAGTGCCCTGATCAGTGACTATCTCTCTAAGGTATTAGAACTTGTAAAACACATTCTCCCTCAAGAACTCAACCACTTTCTCTTCTATGGCTACCCTAATAGCCTTAGTTTTAGCCCACTTTGTCAAGTAGTTAGTGCGCACAATGATGTATTTTTCTCTCCCAATGGAGGATCAATGGGCCTAATGAAATCCATAACCCATTTGTCAAATGGCTCAAACGTCACTTGACGTTGTAAAGGAATTTCATCCATGGTAGTAGGTTTCCCCATTCTTTGGCACCGGTCACATTGGCTGGTATATCTTCTTGCATCTTGGTGGAGAGTGGGCCAATAGTAGCTAGCTTGTTGTATCTTGAAGGCTATCCTTTTGGCTGCAAAGTGACCTCAACAAGGCCCATCATGACAGGCCAGAAGGATGTCAAAAACTTCCTCCTCCCTGACACATATTCTCAGAATTTAATATGGGCCTAGCTTGAAGATATTCCCCCTATCCAAGTGAATGGGGTGCGTTTCCTTATAATTCTTCTATTTTCCTTGGAGGACAGATTTGGAGGGAACAGTGCAGCTCCTAAGTAGTTGGCTATCTTAGAAAACCACAGAGAGAAAACTGAAATAACGAGTAAATGCTCATATGGAAGTTGCTCATCAACCATTCCTTCATCACCTGTAGGCAAAGCCAGTCTGGAAAAAAAATCCGCAACTACATTTTCTATTCTAGGCTTATCAATGATAGGTAAATCAAATTGTTGTAACAAAATCAACCATCTAATAATTCAGGCATTCACATCAGGTTTGTTCATAAAATATTTAATAGCAGCATGGTCAATATGTACAAAGGTCTGGTAACCATTGATGTAATGTATAAATTTATTCAAGGAATGGACAACAACTAGGAGCTCTTTTTTAGTCATAGTGTATTTCAATTCACCCTTGGACATATTTTTGCTGAATATTTTTGCCCAGTTCTTCTCCTATAGCTTTGTTAGAGGCATCAACATGGATGTGGAAAGGAAGATCCCAATTTGGGCCTTGGAGTATAGGTGTAGTAGTCAACTTTTCCTTTAGGGTTTCTACAGCCTCTTGGTAGTTTTCTGACCATAAAAATTTAGAGTCCTTGGCCAATAGTCCAAACAAAGTTGAGGCTACCTTGCTGAAGTCTTTTATGAATCTCCTATAATATCTAGCTAAATCTAAGAAACTTCTGACATCCCTCTGGTTCTGAGGAGTAGGGACCCTCCTTATGATAACTATCTTATCTGGGTCCACATGCAGTCCTTCCTAGGATATTGAGTGACCTAGAACAGTCCCTACAGTCATGAAGAACTCACACTTCTCAAGACTAAGGCATATGTTAATTTTCAATGAATTTGTTTAATAATTTTCCCAGGTTAGAGAGAGTCTTCAGGAAATCACACCCATTGGGGGTGAAATCATCCATATAAATTTCCATAGAGTCATGGACTAGCTCTGTAAAGATGCTCAAGACTACCCTCTGAAAAGTGGCAGGGGCATTGCATAATCCAAAAGGAAGGACCCTATAAGAAAATTTACCCTAGGGAAAGGTGAAGGTGGTTTTATCCTGGTCCTTTGGGTTGATATGGATATGATTGTAACCACTCAATCCATCCAGGAAAGTGAAGAACTTCTTTCTTTCCAGAACATCTAATACTTGGCCAATGAAAGGTAGAGGGAAATGGTCCTTTTTTGTGGCTTCACTACAAGAAAAAAATTCATTGGTGAGGGGCAAATAATGTCACCATAAGCTCATTGGTGATGGTCAAAAGAGAATTTGTCACCAAAGGTGGCGTCGCCAAAAGTATAGGTGTTGTAGTGACATACAAAGTCTGCCACCAATAATAATTTATAATGATGGATAACGACCGTCACAATTTCATATGAGAAATGGCGATGGACCATAGCCTCTGTCACCAAAAAATGAATGTCACCAAAGGTAGTGTCGCCAAAAGTATAGGTGCTGTAGTTACATTCAAAGTTTGTCACCAATAATGATTTATAATGACAGATAGTGACCATCGCCATTGCATATGAGCAATGGTGACAGACCACAACCTCGGTCACCAAAAACTAAACGTCACTAAAGGTGGCGTCGCCAAAAGTATAGGTGTTATGGTGACTTTCAAGGTCCGTCACGAATATTGATTATAATGACGGATAGTGTCTGTCACCATTTCATATGAACAACAATGATTTATTGTGATGGATCTTTAATGGCTGTCACTATTGGTGTATATATATGGTGATGTTCATTGACCGTCACCAAAAGTTGCATTACCAGAAGTATAGGTGTTGTGGTGACATTCAAGGTCCGTCACGAATAATGACTATAATGATGGACAACGACCGTCACCATTTCATATCAACAACAATGATTTATGGTTACAGACCTTTGAGGGTCGTCACTATTGATGCATATATATGGTGGCGTTCGTTGACTGTCACCATTTCATATTTTTGGTGAGGGTCAAAAAATGTCACCAAATCTCATTGGTGATGGTCAAAAGAGCCTTCATCACCAAAAATTGATTGTCGTCATTCCATATGGATGTCAGGACACAATGGAATCGAACCACCAACCTATTACTTGTAAAGCAGGTGCTCTTCCATTGAGCTAGCACCCTTTAAAGAATTATACTTTTAAGAATTAGACCTTGAAACTTCATAAATTTTAAATTCTACAACTTTCAATAAATTAAAGCCTCGACAATATTTTACTAAACAAGCAAAGCAGCATCGAAGCTGCAGGTCAATACCTAATGGTTATTGAAGTTATGAAAAGTGGGTGGAGGGAAAATAGTTATGTATAAAAGAATCAATATGTTCAATTGAATACTCAATTAGAAGTAAAACCCTGAAGACACTTATAACCTATAAATGACTTATAACTAGAAAATGCACCAAATATTGCAAAGGAAATGTCATAAGTGGATAGAGTATGGAAGAAGAGGAGGCAGGGACTTGGAACCCTTGTACATCTTGGCATGCCCTAGAACTTGGCACATCTGAGCTTGTTTGACATGTCTTCGTAATATATGGAACATGTTATCATTCCCTAGCATTCCCTAACATACCTTGGTAGTCATGACCTCACAACTAGCATTACATTTTTCCATTACTTGGGAACATTAAATTCACGAGAACACCTTAGCACTCCCTAGTTTTCATGCCCTCTGTTATCCTCCACAATTTCCTAGGCTGAAGAGGAGATCGATAGAGATAACCACAGACCAAGATTTTAGTTTGGTAGCTATGCCTACCAAACCAGAGAGGGATCTCCCTATAAAATCACAGCCAAGAGATGACTGGAATGTAAATGATGTTAGGCTAGGTAGCTAGGCTCAGCCGGGTTTTTGGAAAATTTAGGGACTTGGAAATCTGTCCATCGGTATCATGTCTGTCAGGGACATTGTCAAGGAAGCAGGGACTTGGAACCCTATATAGGATAAAGAACCTAACATGCATGATAGAAGCTCCCTAGAATAGAGTACCTCCTACCTAGAAGAGTGTCCCTTGCTCAAAATGTAGAACCCTTCTCTGCTATGCACTTTTCTTAAAGATAAATATGTGCATAAAATTGTGCTAAGAAAAACACGTAAATTAAGAAAAGTGAGCATCTAAGTCAAACTATAAAAGTATACTAAATATGGCTCTATATAAGTTTGGGAAACCCTAGACAAGAATGCTTACATACAACAACCAAAAGATGAGCTGCATAGATCATTTGAAATGATAGATTTGGGCATACTTTATTATTGTTTAGGAGTGTTAGGATAGAAAATTCAAGGTAGCCTATTATGTCATTATGTCACAGACCAATGATGCGAAGAAATACATAAAATATTAAATAGCATGGTATAAGTCAATTGCAGTTTCTTTTGAAACAAGAATGGAATTCTCCTTGTGTGGGTTCTAATCTAGTGGGTATAACTTTAAATAAGAAACTAATATTTATGGTGTTGGAATTGTCTCACAGTTCATGAAAGTACCAAATTTGTTCACTAGAAAGAAGCAGAGCAAGTCATCAGGTTTATGGAAGGGAACACCATATTCGTAGGAAGATAACTTGAAATTAGTCGAGCATATTATTTCTCGTCTTCTTGTACATGTGTGCTCTGAAAAGATAACCACATCCCAAGACTCAATAACAGCTTTAGTAAAGTTTATAGATGTGAATCACTTCTGAGAAAACCCATTGCTTAATGACAATTGAGCGAGGAATATGTCGAACGATTCAATCTTTCACTTAGTCATAATAATGAAGTTGGAGTATCTAGCATCTTGCTAACAAACTGACTCCAAACATAATGTGAAAGGTAGGTTAACTGCGAAACCTCTTTCCCACTTTGTAATATTGTTGCCTCTTGAATTCCAATAGGTATCTGGCTTCTTAGATCCACAAAACTCTCTGCATGATACAATTGTGACGTGTCAGCTTGACACACACTCCAGTTTCCCTCTAAAAGAGGGTAAGTCAAAATATTATGACAAGCTTAACTGTAATTTGATCATACACTATTGAGGTATTGCATGGAATAAACAATATACTATCAATGCACTAATGAAGAACTCAAAATAAACGGATTTCTTATTGCTACAATAGTGGCACTCTTGGAATTCTCGGATAAAGCATCTAACTTACGTGGCAAAAGCTTCGTAGAATAGAGTACCTCCTACCTAGAAGTGTGTCCCCTGCTCAAAATATAGAACCCTTCTCTACTGTGAACTTTTCTTAAAGATAAATCTGTGCATAAAACAGAACTAAGAAAAACACCTAAATTAAGAAAAGTGAGCATCTAAGTCAAACTATAAAATCATACTAAATATGGCTCTATCTAAGTTTGGGAAACACTAAACAAGCATGATTGCATACAACAACCACAAGATGCCTAAAATCGATGCACTTCTTTCATCGCTGCTACACCCTCATAGGAAAACTAATCTACAGCATGTATCCCAAGGCATTGGATAGGTACTTCCACACAGGTCTAAGTGTGTAAACATGTGGCAATAGTCCAAAAGCATATGAACCTTGAAAATTACTTTAATTAATAGAATTATTAATGTAATTGGCTTGTATAAGAAAAAGTGAGTTAACCTTATGAAATGCATTGTCTATTTTCATTAATGAATTAAATGAATCTCAACCATTGATCTCAAATGATGTTGAGATCTAATATAAACAATGAATCACCTTGGAGATCAGAGTTTTGGATTCAATCAATACCTCAAACTTATAAAAGGAATGCTAGGCTAAAAGAGAAGACACATTAGTGAGCACAAGACAATGAGGTAGTGAGGATCTCAATGATTGGTTAGAGGACATTCATCCAAGTGTTCGGAGTCCGAGGAGGAGTGCAAGGGATAACAAGGGAGAAGGATCCAGATTAGCCAGAAAGATCAAATGATGAGTTTTGGAGGGTTTGATCAGCTAGAATTTCCCAAAGTTTTGTTGTATTTGTATTTTTCCTCAATGGGCCATTATACTAGTAAGGGAGCCCTTGTATGCTGAAGATTAATTGATAAAACAACAGTTTTGAAAGGCAGAGATCTATGTGTGCATGTGTATGATATTTATGTGATTATTTTGCTTCCACTATTTTTTTTTATTTATGTTAAAATCTCAACAATGTTTTTTATTCAGTAGATCTGCAGCAATAATTATTTAATCAAAAAGGAATTTGTCGAGTCAATGATTAGCCAACATCTGGGGTTAGAGAAATCAACACACACACATGGACAACTTCAAAACAAGCACCTTAAAAGAATTTGGCACCAAATAAATATGTCTATCTGTGTCATATGCACACTTTTACAAATATATGCCTTTTACACAGATATTTGAAGGCATAAAATTCATAATTCGAAGAGAGTTTTCAACATTTTCCTAAAGAAAACCTCACAGCAAACCCCCCAGTACTTTGCACACTTGGACAGTTTCAAAAGAAGCACCTTCTAAAAATTAGGCAAAAAAGAAATATATATCTATGCATCTAATATTTTCACTTTAATAAATATATTATTTTTACATAAATATTTAACGACATAAAATTCACAATGTGGAGAAAAATTTCAACTTCTTTTCTAGGGAAAACCAGGTGGGGAAACCCCAGACACTTCCCTACAATTTGCAGATGGTATCGAATGTAAACCTAGACTAACCCACTAGGGATGTCAAGAGAGGCACACAAAAGGGGCAGCCAACCCTGGGAAAGAACCCTGAGAACTCCTACATGAAGTTCAAAGCACTCAAACACTAGAGCTATCCCATGGAAAGAATTTTCAACTTAGACATAAGAATACAAACATAGTTTCCAAAAAAAATTAAATAGGAAATGAATGACTTTGAAATTAACTATTGTAGACATAAAATATAATTAAAAATTATATTAAGGGATGCAACAAGAGGGCAGGGTAGAGATTCTCAACTCCCTTTCACCCTAGGAAGTTCCTACCCAAAACCCAAATAGGGTTTGACAACATGTAGAGGAATGCATGCAAGTTGTCAAGCAAATCAAGGAGATTTCTAGTGAAGGGTTGAGAGAGGCACCTAACTTGGAACCTAAATAGGTACCCAACAATGCAAATATACACAAAAGAATGCAATTATGAAAAAAAGATTTCTTGTTGCGCACTCTACATTCCATTAGTTGTATGTGTACAAAATTGTGGTAGGTGGAAATAGGTGAAGGGTTGGGTAAATGTGGGTAGAATGTTAGAAAAGAGACCAATGCTTTGTCCCCCATCCTCCAAGCATGTTAGTATCTTTGGGGATTTTCCTATCATCCTCGATACACAATGGATGACAAGCAACATAAGTGGCAATATCCTTTACTAAAGTAAGACACCCCTAGTACTTAAGAGTGACATTCCCAGGTAATAAGAAGTCCCATGATTACCACAATACCATGAGTAATTCTAAACTCTCCCTCTTCCAAATGACACCTACAAGCATATAAAAATAACTAATAAAATTTTTATTTTAATTCTCTTTTTATTCCTATATCAAAAAAGGTGGTGAAGTCCTCCCAAACCTTGATTCTCACTTATTTAAGTCACACAAACGTTCATTTGATTCATTTTTCACCATCATCTCACTAGTGGCATCATATCAAGGAGTTTATAGATTAATTTGTGGACAGAAAGCTTCCAAAGGAATGGAACAACTTTCTGACACATTTCAAGTGCATTCAATTCCCAACAATCCACAAAATAAATTGTATAGAAAAATTTGATGTTCATCTTGTTATGTCTCCTCTAATTTTGATATTCAGGCATTTTGGTAGTTTTCATATATTTTATATTTGGGGAAGTGTGTGTAATATTGATTGACCTATGTGGATGTTGGGACAAGGTCAAAAGGAGCATACTCGAAAGTGAAAGTGCATGCTGCAAACACAAAACATGTTCCTCTACAAAGTAATAATGTGAATGTCCTCGTTGGAGAATCTACAAAGTAACTATGGGTTGTTGAACCATGTGTAAAAAAGAGTTGACCACCATATCCTTGGGCTGCAGAGATTCACGAACAAGTTTGTTCTTAGAGGGGTGTAACTCAATTTCCTTCATCGTTGAGTTAAGTGAAGCAATTCCTAATGGAAAATGAGTAATCAGAGTTTTGACTAGATTCTTAAAAGTGTAACTCCCTATTGAAGTGTGAAATCCATGGAGTAGGTTATCATAAGTTGGGAAGGGTGTGAACATTAAATCAAAATAAGAGTCCTAAACTTATGGAGATTGATTAAGTTAAGGTCCATGCCTCCATGTCGCAAGGAATTGAGGGACGATGACATAAGTTTGTGAGATTTACAATCTTAGGGAAATCAATAGGTCTCCTGGAAGGCATCATATACTACCTTATGATCCCGTTAGTACGTCGTGCTAAGAAGTAGATAAAAAAAACCTAGTGATAAGATCACAAGCGATACAAGTTCTTTTGGCTACCATTATCTAGCATCAACTATGTGATCTTTTGCCTAAGCTAGAAATTATAAGTGAAGAGAGCTTCCCAAGTTCCCTCTTATTGTAAAGGAGAGTTTGAGAAGAATTCGTAGTAGGGGAAACTTTGAGGTGGCCAAATCTGTTGGATTCCAAAAAGCCCAAATTGTTAGGATATGACTAACTGATATGAACAAAGGTAACTAGTGATGCAAATGCCATAGTTACCAAATTCGATATGATATGGGGAAAAACAAAGGGAATGCATAAAAACTAGTATTGAATAATTCGACACTATACATCTCATCAAACTAAAACATTATATAAAATTTTCAAAATTCAGGTATTAACAAGCTAATCCTAATTCCTTGCCTCATTCAAGGCTACCATAAAGGGACGAAAATCATGCCCACTTTCACCCCCCCTTGGAAAATTCTAAAAAATCCTTTTGAGAATCCTTTGTCCCTCCTTGAGGTGACTACAGCCACTGCAAAATTGAGTAAACATTAATATTTTCTACGTCATTGTTGGAGTCTCTTATTAAAGGAAATAGAATCCTAGAACCAAAGTTTCAAGGCTCTACAGAGAATGAAATAGTTTTATAGTCCATTACAAAAACCAATGAAAAGATTAAATTTAAAAAAAAAAAAATTGGAGATCAAAAATTTTGCATAGGCTAGTAGTACATGAGAGGATAATGGTATTAGAACCACAGAAGAGTGACAGTAAAATGAAAAATTAAAAGAGGTAAAACCAATACAAGGCAATCCCAAATAAAGTAGAGATATCCTACACAAGAGAAAACCTTGAATAACCTCATCGGTTAGCCTAAGTGGTCATAATCTAGAAGTGATATCTCTCCCCAAAGTTGAACAAGTCATGAGTTTGACTCTCTTGATCCCCCGACATTAGGATCCATAATCAAGGCCAATGGTTTACCCCATTTACCATCTATAGCTCATAAGGAAGTACTCAGAAGCACTTCTCGTGAAGTGTTTTCCTTGGGAAAAACGAAGCAAACCCTAATTCAAAGATGACATTTGAAACAAAATGTGATTGTCGAATCCTTAGAACATAGTGAGGAAGACAACCAATGGTGTCAATATCTAGTAGCAAAGAGCATGTGACAGTTGTGGTTCCAACAACCGAGAAGAAATTTGAAAAAACTTAGAATTAATGATTAGGACATCTAGAAACATCAACTACCTGATACATCACAAGCTACTAAGCTAGAAGCAGGAGACACAGAAGCTGAATTTGTCCATCACAAAGGAGCTCATCAATTGTCAACAATAACGATGCCTTTTGTCTTTATGAACTATACACTCAACTCAAAATCTTTCCATGAGAATTCACAATATTTATCTCCCTGCCGCCAAATTTTTACATTGATTACACATACCATCCAAAGTAAATTGCACCAAATAATTCGATTGTATGATTTTTTTCCAAATTTTAAATTATTTGGCTGAGTTCAGCCAAACTTCGTAATTATGGAAAATAATCACATAAAGATAGAAGAATGAAAGTTGTATCAAAAGAAGATTGTCAAATTGTGCATGACATGATGTACACTCTACATTCCATTAGCCATATATAAGAGGAGCTACAATAGGTGGAGGTAATTCTAGAGTTCAGTGGAGCAGGTGGATTGTTAGATTTTTGATCTTTGACCAAGGCACGTTTACAATCATGTACATAAAATATTAAGTACAAGATTACAAACAATACATTTTTTGGGCTTATTCTTTGTTCATTTGGGGAAAATACTGCAGAGGACTCCATGGCAGGTCATGTGTTTACAGGTGCTGCACATGGAGGTTTTGTGTAGCATAATTTTGCACCTTTGGTGGAGATATTGTGACGAGTTTCTTTTTTAGTTTGCAAAAGTGATGGCATCAGTCAAGATCTCCATGGAGAGTGTTTTTATTGGTGTCATTTTAAGCCATACCTTTTCACAGTTTGATTGAGGATGACAGAAGGGTTTCAAAGTTGTTTTGGTAGCATGTATGTAGAAGGGGAGTTTAGGCTCGTTTCATAGCCTACTTGATATTGGCAACATTTTTGTGGAAGGCCTCATTGCTACTATGGATCTACTACATTGTGGTTGTTTACTTTTTCTTGTTTTATCAAAGGTTGGTTGTTCTTGTACACAACCACTATTCTAGGATTGTGATGATATTTTTAATGGGCTAAAGAGGATAATGCCCTGCCATTGGGCTTACATATCTCTATTGCAATGGAGCATTGGTACGCAATTAGCTTAAATATGGCCTCAGGGTGTATTTTTCCCTGCACATTTCATTGACATTTTATGGTAGGTTAGCTTATGTTTCTTCAAACAAGTACATATTGCTCAAATCCTTGCAAGTTTCCTGAGAAACTGCAAGGGTTTGTACCGGTATATTTGTTCTCTCTTTCTCATTATTTCTTCAGAAAGGGGGTTTGACAGTGTTTTCATGATTCTGATCAATTGTGTGCTTCAAAGGGATCTGTTTCAGATAGGATCTTTTTTAAAGTTGGGGGCCCTGCAAGCCCTTGCTTAAAGTTGTTTAAGATACAAAGATCATATTACAGAAAGGGATGTCAATATATTTGAAAAAAAATATGAACCCAAAATTAGACAAAACTATTATCACTGTAGTTGTTATGTTTTTTTGAGAAGCAAGAGAGCCCCATAGGTCGGATTTGGTAACTGAGTGATCATAACAATGTCTCATTTCTAGAATTAAAATAATTAGGAATAATTTCCAACAGAAAATTGATAGGAAACTTGATATAGATAGGAAATATTTCTTTTCCAGCTGGCATCATCTTAAGTTCAGACACACTTCTACTCTAATACCTTGTGGTGCCACCTTTTTGTTCTATTTCAAATATGAGTGTTAGTAAGAAGTTAGAACCTTTGTGGACATGATTATTTTGTTTCTTAGAATTGAGAACACTGACCTGTAAAGGATGAAACTATAGCTAAAGAAAAAGGACTAGTAGGAAGTTGCAACTATAACAACGACAATATTTAAAAGGTTTACATTTTCCAACAAAAGTATGTACTACTTAGCATTCACATTGTTAGAATGAGGTCAGGATTAAATATATAGATGGTAATTTTTCCATTAGTGACTTATTAGCATGAGCAATTATTGTCCATTAATTGCATGCTTGGTGGGAGAAATTAACACTATAAGGCTTTAATTTTAGAAGGGACTGTGTTTTTTTGTATGTGTTTTTTTTTCACTACGGCGAGAAGGATAATGTTGACAACATGAAGATAACCATAAAACAGGCCCTGAAGATAAATAAATTAGGCATGATGGTTAATAAAAAAGGTATTTATCTTTAGAAAGGAAAAAGCAAGGCACCTAACAGCTAAAACTAAGCACATGTTTCTCACAAAATCAACCATTGTAAACTCAGAGGGAAACTGTTGACAGTAGTGTAATATTATAGAACCAAGGGGCACTAATGTGGGTATTTAATTGCTGAAGAGAAAGAATGGTAGTTTCATTGCTTAAAGAGTTTTTTTATTAAAGAAGGATGGCCTCATTAACTGCAATATTTGCACACTGTAGTTTTACAATTTCACGGAATGGAATTGATATTTGAAGGTTAGTGTCAAACTTTTACAGGTTGGAATAGCATGTATAGCCTGTCTTGTGCAGACAGAAACAGAAAGTGCAGGACAACCTCAGGATTTGTCATCACAGAAGTGCAGGTGCAGTCTGCCCTCAGCATAACTGATGGCACAGGATACCATTTGCGTTTTTGCATTCCAACATGGATTTGAATTTTTTATTCACATTGTCATCATATAAATAGATGACAAACTCTGGAGATATGATCCCGCACTAGATGCTGTGACAGGTTGAATGATGAAGGACTAAGAATTTTGAAGTATATATGATGTTGTCACCACCAACATAGGATAAAAACGTGTAGTTTATACATTACAATTTTAATGTATCTAAACAAGAATATCACTTGGTATACTTCTTTTAATGTATAAGGTCCTTTCCTAAAGATTGAAATGAAAAAAATATTTTTCCATTAAAAGAAAATTTGTATAAAGTCCTTTTATCTTTATAAAAAGGCAGAACTTATTTTAGAAAAATATTGTTCTTTCTCTCTAAATTCATTCTTGTTTATGTAAATATTATAAAAGTTGTTTTAATATTTTAGGAATCAATTAGGATTTATTATGCTTGGTTTTACTTCGTCATTTGAGTCAATAAGGACTTTTTAAAAGGCATCCATTGGGTATATGGAGTCAATAAAGTTATTATTTATGAGCTATATTCTCAAGCAATAAGACAATGCTATAGCCGAAATGAACAAATTATAAATGAATGAAGATATCTGATTTCAAGGCCCTAATTCCAACAAGTTTTAATTAAGAAGGCATAACATTCATTAACACTTTCTAGTAGCAAACATAAAGAGTTGTTGCAGGACAACCGTTTACATTTCAATTATTTTTTTAAGCTTGTTCAAGAGGTTTTTAACCAGTATTTTATCTTTCCATTTAATGTAATGAAATTTGCTAGTTCTAGTATGTGGTTGAGGAACTAGAGGGATAATTGGAATTTGTTTAGATTTATCTATTTTAGGAGGATAGGAATCTATCCTTTGAGGATTGAACCATTCTTCTTTATAATTGTATAAATAAACCCTCTCAGTTAGAAAAAAAGTGGGGGTGAAGTGAAGAAAGTAGAACAGAGAGGATAATGATGATAATTCTAGTTCATCAATAAAACTTCCAGATTGTGTTGTGTTCTTATGCTTCTATTTTAAATATTTATCACGATTAATTCTCCAACACTGAATTGCATTTTGTTAGCACAACCTTTTAAATTCCCTATCAGCAAAACAATTTTATGAATTGTTGAATTATTTTTCAAAACAAAAGTTGTATAGGAAGAGTTGATTTAAATTGTTCACTAGCTCAGAACATGGATCGAGGGAGAGAACTAGTTTGAAAGTGGAAGGTTTTGATTTGGCATAGTTCCTCATTTGGATCCAAACCTTTTTTTTATCAAAACTTTTGGATTTTTTACCTTGGGGAGACCCCCGAATTATGCCACAGAAAGGACCTTAGATTACCTCAGATTTTACCCCAATTTGATGCAAAGAATGCTTTAGAACTTGTGTCCTTAATATACCTTAGATAATGATGGGTAAAATGTTTGTCACCAAAGATATCAAGGTCTATCACAGGAGATGCAAAATGTGATCATAAATGGCTTCAGAATTGTGTAAAATTCTACCATCGACTACTCCAAGTTTGACCCACAGAGATCTCCAAAATTACCATCATTTTGCATCCTACCTTTTAAAATTAAGTCCTTATTTTTAGAAGGGTGTATCGCTATAAAGCCCAAAGCGGCACGCACACCCCTTAACAATCATCACACCAAAGTGATAGTTCAATTTGGGATTAATCACCACCTCTGTTTCATGTACTCCTTGAATTACCTGGTCACCTCCAACCCTCCATACAGGATTTGAACATGATAATTAGAGAGAATATACACCAATAGTACATTAGGTCACTTGGAGCACTTCCCCTAATGGCCTTGGGCCTGAGATGACATTCCATTCCGAGCACTTCATTCCACTAAGGGATAGCCTTATTGTCAGACCTACATATACATATAGACATTGAATGCATAGCATGAGGATTCCTCTTTGTCAATTCAAGATTTGTTTGCACAAGCTCTAGATTGAGACAGATCATCACATTCTATAGTCTAACAGGATTTGTCAATTGTGTCATTTGTAGGAGATTGAGTCAGAGGAGAACCTCATCTTTAGGTGACCCATTTATTATGAGATCAGATGGAGGTTCCAATGAGGGTGCAATGACATTGACAAACAAACAGAGTCTTTTAAATCAGTTCTTAAAATGAATTGAAACTCAAGAAAAGATATTACCTTTTAAAATACTCAACATCACTAATAGAAAGTTAGAAATTATAGAAGTCTTCTAAGAAACTTTAAGAAATTGTCCTAGACAAACTATTCAATTAGTCCTACCATTCTTCCATTTTGATTCCTTCCAAAATCATAATTCTCTGCAGTATTGAACCTCCATTAATGACCATATTTGTTAGGAGGTGAGCAATTTATTTTTTTTCCATACGTGTATGGATTTCAAATTTTGTATGGCTTCTCTAATCCAGAAGATTTGGCCTAAAAATTCCCATGAACGGTCTCCCAAATCATTTTTCAAAAGTCTTATAACTATATTTAAATCTCTCCTTCGAAGATTTAGGTTTTTTATCTTAATATTGAGGCAAAGCTTACCTCCCTCTAAGCTCTTTCTAAATAAACGTCAATACCAAGAACAAGTAAACTTAAGACAGACCCTTTCATAGTCACTGTACACCATCGACCCACACACTAAACACTGTTTGCAGACAAAAATGAATGAGACTACAATCATTCTGAGGTGGACAATTCTAACATGTGTAATGATTTCCACGTTCAAATTTCATATTGAGAATAGATTCCAAGTAAAGTAATGAATTAATTAATTGTGGATTGAGGTAACAACGAAGTGTTTATGGCAAGCATGATAGTTTAATCCAAGCAAAGTTGATTCAATAGTTTTGTCATATATGGTCAGGAATTCACTTTGGTTGATTTGTGCCAACACTGCATACAAAACTGTATAACTATGCATATCCCACTTCCATAGGTTGATGTAGAAACCAAGAGCCTAGCCCTCTATAATCTTCTCTTTTACCATAATATATATTATATTGTTCAGGGTAGACTTCATAGTTCTAAACAAAGTTAGTCGATCATCTATGATGTTAGCAAGACCAAAACTTATCAGGGGAGGCAAGTGCATTAGTCAAAGTTGATAGCCATTCATAGTACAATGTTGGCGGGTAAAATACACTTTCCAGATCCATATCAGACTCTCTCTATCCCAGCCACGTACTGTTGCAAATGACAGAAATATTTACTCCAATGTCTAACATAATTTTTTTCTATAAGCATTCTCAACCGGTGATTCACACTACACAGTTATACTATCATGAGAAGGCTAGCTTCTTCCATTCAATAAATTTTGCATGGATTTAGGAGATTAAGGTTTAAGACTATCCACCCACTAGATTTGCACTATCCTTGTCTCTCACATTAGAAGAGTCATACCTTCACAACCATGGTTCCTATGTGTCGGATTAACTGATATATCCAAGATTGCTCGCCCTCCCTAACATTGAAGGTTACCTTGTTGATGGGCATAATAACCTAGGGCTCGCCATTGATGGCATAATGTGCACTCCACCCTTACAGAAGCTCTAACTACATGGTTTTTGTGGGCCAACTGGGATAACCATCAAGGGTTGGGAAGAGTTCTTGAAGAACTATCACTATTGCAACATCTATTGCAGCCTTTATGATATTAAAGGTTTAAGGGTGGGTCTCCCACCACTTTGAGAAATATGTGGTAGAGACATAAGCGAATTCAACATTATCAGGGGGGAAAGTGAATTTGTAAAAGTTGCTAGCCATCCGTAGTACAACATTGGATGGTAAAATACACTTTCCAGATCCATATCAGACTCTCTCTATCCAAGCCACTTACCGTTGCAAATGACAGAAATATTTACTTTAGTGTCTAACATAATTATTTTCTATAAGAATTTATTTTCAACGGTCATTCGCACTACATGGTTCTACTATCATGAAAATGATAGATGCTTCCATTCAATAAATTTCGCAAAAATTTGAGGATTTAGGAGATTAAAGG
Source organism: Pinus tabuliformis (assembly GCA_031772625.1). Classification (NCBI taxonomy): domain Eukaryota; kingdom Viridiplantae; phylum Streptophyta; class Pinopsida; order Pinales; family Pinaceae; genus Pinus; species Pinus tabuliformis. The sequence goes on along the minus strand of CM062807.1, from coordinate 986,978,479 downwards.
TTTAAGACTACATTTAAGGAGAAGAACATGGATCAACATGGTTAGGGACAATTTCACCCTAAACAAGAAGCCAACTACTCAACTTGCGTGAGTGGGAGTTAGAGACTCATGCCTCTATGACTATGCTAAAAGGGAAATAGCTAGAAATGGCCTCTACCCTGGCCACACTGCAAATTCTAGTTGGGCACATAGTGGCTTGTATGAAAAACCTCCTTGTAGAGGCCCTGTAGCGACCTTTATGCTGATATGAAAAAACAATCATGGACTCAAATCATCTTCTTTGTTTGATAATCAGTTGCTACAGTTGGTATCTTTGAATTGTATAAAAGATATCAGGTTTCATTCTAAGGCAGTATCAACCAAAAGTAATGTGTGAACAAGAAAGGCAAAGCTTTATGAATGCCATGGTTGCAGCAGTGTCGAGTTATTGCTGATCAAGGTTTTTCACAATAATGTTGGAATCTCTCTAGAAGTAATGTAAACAATATAGACAAAGTAAAATTAAAACCCTTCGACAAGAACTGAACTTAGGAGATGACAACTAAACTTGCCCAAATTGTAAAAGTTGTTAGCTATCCACAGTAAAATGTTGGATGGTAAAATACACTTTCTAGATCCATATTAGATTGTCTCTGTCCAAGCCACGTCCCATTGCAAATGACATAAATATTTACTTTAGTGTCTAATATAATTCTTTTCTATAAGCAATTTTCAACTGATGATTAGCACTACATGGTTCTACTATCATGAAAAGGCTAGTGGCTTCAGTAAATCTCCGATAAATTTGAGGATTTAGGCCTACAGCAACATAAATTTTTGGTTCAGGAACCATCCAGCAAAATCTGCTCCATTCAAAATATAATTCGGTGGTATTTGCACAACAAGCAATTCATAGACATGTGTTATTAATTATCGTTGGAATTTCTTGGATCTATGACTCTACTGATTACAACTAGGGATCATGGGCAGTGCCACTATTTTGTGCATCTATCCTATCCAATTACTAAAAATTATAGAAACCCTCATGATGGATCGAAATGGTAATAACCTTAAGGACATGCTGCACATTTTCTTAAAAATGTTGTTTTTATATCTAACGTTTGACCCAGAAGGAAAGGCAATTAGCATTTAGAGTTCACGGTTTCGAATGGATCAAGAGAGGGGAATAAAATCTTACGTACATGAACCCTACATGAACCCGACATCATCGTGATAGAGGTGATTGATTAGAACTTCGCCTCGAATATTCAAGATGTAAATTGCAGAGGTAGCCATGGGCATTGTGATCCACCCAATTCCACAACCTCAAATCTTCAAAATTCAATAATAACACTTCCTCTTCTTTTCCTTTAGAGTAAACCAATCATTTACCTTTGCAGCTACAACCAAATCAACAATCTACGCTTTGTTTCGAGCATGTTATTCATCCATGGCTCACGAAATATGTCCGTCCTCCTTAATCTTCTTCTCGGTGGCTACTTTCATTCTCCTTATTTCTTCTTCTTTTCGGCTACTCCTTTCATTCTCCTTGTTTCTTCTTCTTCTTCGATTCTCCTTGCATTCCTTCGTATGACCTCTCCGGTATGTCCCCCTCCTCCTTCTCAGCTCCTTTCATTACATTAGAAATGTGATGGTTGACGGTTCAAAACATAGGCCCACCACCTTTTGTGTTTGTTTGGGTGTTCATTCTAAGTTATCTTAGGTGCATAAATCATTTATAAATACACAGTAAGAGGGAGTTATCTATGGTTCTTGATGAAATTTAGACCCCCACCTTTTTTCTTTTTTTGGGATGTTTATTTTCACTAGGGTTAGGTACATGAAATGGCTTATAAGTAAATGGGTTTTGGTGAAGTTGTTTTTATGGGAACTTCATAATCACCAAAACTCCTTTACTTATAAGCCATTTCATGTACCTAACCCTAGTGAAAATAAACATCCCAAAAAAGAAAAAAGGTGGGGGTCTAAATTTCATCAAGAACCATCTCTTTCAATTTGATGACTTTAAGGTCTTCCATGTCTTTCATAATAATAACTTTGAGACTAGCTAGTTAGTGAATTGTGGATTTAAGTTATCACAAGGGGCGCTCTAGGTAAATAATTCTTTCATAGCCATTAAAGGTGCATGCTTGATACTTGGAAAAGCATTAGGGAGACCATCCAAAGTTTAGGTGAGTGGCAAACCCACATCGTGTAGGTGAAGTGATATGGTGATATAAGAATAATTGAAATCCTATTACCCCCCATATTGTCAATTATGTAAATATTTATGGGTACGTCATGTATACAAGCGAGATGTTTTCTCTTGTGTGTGTTAGTAACAGAGTTTGGAGGGATCATGTTTCTATGTATAGGATTAGGTGGGCACATATCTTTTGTAATCATGGTGAAGCGAGGCGGTGTTGAAATTGTAACTAGGTTCGATCTTCATATTTATGATATTGTAAAAAGTAAAAAAGAATGTATTTAAGTCAAGAGAAAATGTTATTTTTTCATGTCCCTTTTGGACATGGGAACTTGGAAAAAGCATCAAATAATTAAGTAGAAGTTTATGGCTTGTATCAAGGCTCTTTTTTTTAATGTTTAGAAAAATAATAATAATAATGAAAGTGAAAGATATCACATTTTTACTTATCATTTATAAAAGGGTTTTTGTTAAGAGAATAGTAGACTAAACATATTTCTTTTCATAATTCAAATGCTCTTTCAATTTGATGACTTTAAGGTCTTCCATGACTTTCATAATAATAACTTTGAGACTAACCAGTTACTGAATTGTGGATCTAAGTTATCAAAAGGGGGGCTCTTGGTAAATAAGTATTTTATAGCCATTAAACCTAGGTGCTTGATACTTGGACAAGCATCAAGGAGACCATCCAAAGTTTAGGTAAGCATCAGGGAGGTCATCAAAAGTTTAGGTGAGTGGCAAAACCATGTAGTGTAGGTGAAGTGATATGGTGATATAAGAATAATTGAAAGCCTATTATCCCCCATCTTGTCAATTATGTTAATCTTTGTGGGTACGTCATGTCTACAAGGGAGATGTTTGATCTTATGCTTGTTAGTAATGGAGTTTGTAGGGATCATGTATCTATGTATAGGAATAGGTGGGCACATATTTTTTTTAATCATGGTGAAGCAAGGTGGTGTTGAAATTGTAACTAGGTTTGGTCTTCATATTTATGATATTGTAAAAATTCAAAAAGAATGTATTTGAGTCAAAAGAAAAAGTTATTTTATCATGTCCCTTTTGCACATGGGAACTTGGAAAAAGAATCAAATAATTAAGTAGAAGTTTATGGCTTGTATCAATGATTTTTTTTTAATGTTTTAGAAAAATAATAATAATAATAATAATGAAAGTGAAAGATATCACATTTTTATTTATCATTGATAAAAGGGTTTTTGTAAAGGGAATAATAGTCTAAACATATTTCTTTTCATAATTCAAATTCTCTTTCAATTTGATGACTTTAAGGTCTTCCATGTCTTTCATAATAATAACTTTGAGACTGACCAGTTAGTGAATTATGGATCTAAGTTATCACAAGCGGGGCTCTTGGTAAATAAGTCTTTCATAGCCATTAAACCTAGACGCTTGATACTTGGACTAGCATCAAGGAGACCATCCAAAGTTTAGGTAAGCATCAGGGAGGTCATCCAAAGTTTAGGTGAGTGGCAGACCCACGTCGTGCAAGTGAAGTGATATGGTGATATAAGAATAATTGAAAGCCTATTATCCCCCATCTTGTCAATTATGTTAATCTTTGTGGGTACGTCGTGTCTACAAGGGAGATGTTTTCTCTTGTGCTTGTTAGTAATGGAGTTTGGAGGGATCATGTCTCTATGTATAGGATTAGGTGGGCACATATTTTTTATAATCATGGTGAAGCAAGGTGGCGTTGAAATTGTAACTAGGTTCAGTCTTCATATTTATGATATTGTAAAAAGTAAAAAAGAATGTATTTGAGTCAAAAGAAAAAGTTATTTTATCATGTCCCTTTTGGACATGGGAACTTGGAAAAAGCATCAAATAATTAAGTAGAAGTTTATGGCTTGTATCAAGGCTTTTTTTTTAATGTTTTAGAAAAATAATAATAATAATAATGAAAGTGAAGGATATCACATCTTTATTTATCATTTATATAAGGGTTTTTGTTAAGAGAATAATACACTAAGTACATTTCTTTTCATAATTCAAATTCTCTTTCAATTTGATGACTTTAAGGTCTTCCATGTCTTTCATAATAATAACTTTGAGACTGGCTAGTTAGTGAATTGTGGATCTAAGTTATCACAAGGGGGGCTCTTGGTAAATAAGTCTTTCATAGCCATTAAACCTGGATGCTTGATACTTGGACAAGCATCAGGGAGACCATCCAAATTTCAGGTAAGCATCAAAGAAAAAGTTATTTTATCATGTCCCTTTTGGACACGTAAAAGAAATAAATTTGAATTTTTAAGTATGTTTTTGTGTCTCCAAGCTGACCAAGTAAGCGCTCCAGAAGACAAATCAGCCTCCTCAAATAACATGTCCCTTCACATGAACAAACAACTCTATATTGGCATTTATACTTCATCACTTGGGAACTAGTTTGTATCTCTTTTATGGAGGAAAAGATTCAGATCTATCTTAGGCACTTATCTTCTATGGTACATGAATTATTTTAGGGATAATCTTCTATGATTGTAATATGCCACCTGACATTACCCGCTTTCATGAGCCTTCTCGGGTAAATGTGAACTGACTTTCCACTATGACATGACCTGACCTTCTAGTTAAGGAAGTGGGGCCTACAACTGAGACTTACTAACCTTCCTTAGGAACCACAGATCACTAAGAGGTTGAAGAACCACCCTAGGTGACCAATCCCTGAGCTAGAACCATTTTTCTCTAACATAGACCTATAATTTCACCCTTGACACTGCCTGCATGTGGTTGTGAGCCTCCAACCACATGCACAAGCCTTGCTCCATGCGGTTATGACCTCAGATCCTTAGTTTTGTGCCTGAAGTCCTGAGATCTGAGCCACTTTTCTAGGCTAGTCTCCATACCATTACCCAAAACTTCCTGTAGCTTTCCATAATCATATTTCTCATAGCAACAATGTTAAACAACTTGAAGCCAAAACTTGACCTAAACTAGCAAGAACACAATAGACATTTCGTCAAACATATGGTAAACATGTGAGTTACAGGTCATGAATGCATATTTGAGTGTAAATATCTGTACTTTACCTGAAAATCACTGAGAAGGTCTAATGTCCTCTCAATTAGCTGCAACAACACTTGTTAGCCCATGAAATTGGAGGACATGTTGAGGATGTATGTGAGGCATCAACAGCAGAAGTGGGAAGAGTATCTTCCACCGGTTGAGTTTGCTTACAACAATGGGTGCCAGGAATCTTTGAGGATGAGTTCGTTTGAAGCATTGTATGGGTGGAGTTGTAATATTCCCATCATTATTAGTGATACAATGAACACGGTGTTGATTGGACCAAATATGTTGGCAAATATGGAATAGGAAATGAAGGTAATCATGAAGAATCTGAAGGCAACATAGGAAGGGTAGAAAAGTTATGCAGATCATAACAGGTTTTTTAAGGAGTTTTAGGTTGGCGAAGAAGTGTATTTGCGCATCAAGCCCAATAAGAGCACCTTGAGGATTGGATCATGTGCCAAGATGGCACCTAAGTTTTGTCAACCTTTCAAGATTATTGAAACGATTGTACCAGTGGTCTATCGACTTGCATTGCCTCTGACAGTGAAATTCCATGATGTTTTCCATGTGTCATTGCTTAAGAAGTATTTTAAACATGTTGATCATGTGATTGGTTGGTCTATATTGCACAGGGAGCTAAATGGATAATTTCAGCTGGAACTGAGCAATCGGGCAGGTTAAAGTGCAGTGGAAGCACTTTGGGCCCGATGAAGCTACATGGGAGATGGTGGATCAGATGTCCTCTCAAGTAGCTCTGCTTCTTCCCCAGGGATCCAAATGATGGAAACTCAACATTTTTAGAAAGCTTATGATCCCCTCTCAGAACCCATTTTCTCACTTTCCTAGCTCGGGGCTCAGTTTTTGAGAATTTGCAAAAAAGAGGCCAAATCACCTTGTTGCCCCTCTTTTTCCATTTTGCTACACACTTGGAGACACCTTGGGAGAATGGCCATATCTCAACAAAAAATGGGTCCTTTTGAGTGAAACAATACTCTAAAGACATATACTCTCTCCCATATTTCTAGAACAAGTTTCAGATATGGATTTGGACTTCATAAAGGCACTCAAAAATGGCCTCCAATAGCTCATTGCACACCTCGAAATTTCTGAGATTTTTGTAAAATTTTCATTGTTTAATTTTTTGTAATTCCTAGTTTGACTTTGGTAAAAGTCAAAAGGGTGAAGTAGATGAATGTGAGGGTTAAAAGTAAATGTAAATAATGAGCGGTAGGTCTTTGTAAGATGTTTTTGTTGACACCTAATCATCAGGATTGAGTGAATGTAATTAATGTAAATAAATAATAAGAAAGATGAACAGTCATTAGGAGATGACGTGAACAGTCTCTCCATCATGTATATAATAAAGACCAGCTTGAAGGAATAATATACGAATTGATTTGGTGGAGTTACTACCTGGACTGACATGGTATTGGAGCCAGCTCCCGAAATTAGTCTTTATGTAACTCCTAGTGTATGAGTATCAATTTTCTGCCTATATTCTGCCTAGTTGCCTGAAGCCTGCTCCAGGTAGTGTCATATATGCATTTCTCTGTCAATTTTGCGCCCTTTGTCATATGTGTTTTTTGAAATGAATGCTGAACGCTGTGGTATGAACACTGGTGTTCTTAAAGGTGGACGTTGATGAAACGGCTGAGGTGAGTGCAAAATGGGATGTTCGAGCAATTTTGACCTTCATTTTCATAAAAGATGGGAAACAGATTGACAAGCTTGTTGGACTCAATCAACCAGAGTTGGAGAAGAAAGTTTTAAACTGTGTCACCATGACCTAGTCTGCCTGAAATCATATTCATGAGTATTTATGTATGTTTCGTTGATACTTGAAGTTGCGTCGGAAGCTAAACCATGACTATAGAGGTTAATAACCTGGTCGTTTGTGTCTGTAATATGTATTAGATAATGTGTAATAGTTTTCATTTAGTATGCTTATGATGCTCTTGGTATGAATGCTGTTATGAACGTTGTCATGAACACTGTGTGAAACGTTGTCATGAACGCTGATGCTCCTGTGCATACATCCCAAGTTAGCAGCAATGACCATGCAAAGAGTGCAGACATTCATCTTGTTGGGCACCACTCAGAAGTTTATGAGCCCTGTGTTGATTCATTTGCACTTGTAGATGCCTTGCTCATAGGAATGCATCAATAGCCTCATCAGCAGAGGCAAATAGGAATGCAATGAGGATCTGAGAAAAAAAAGAACATGCAGTTGTCAAAATTGATCTGGCTGATGTAGATTTGATTGCAACTGAGCTTGATTTGGACAAGAAAGTGGCTGAGAGGACATTGTGAGAACATAAGGGTGATGCAGTAGCAGCTATACAGTCTTTGCTTCATTGATAAAGCTCATTTTCGTCTTTAAAGAAGATAGTAAACTCAATAAATCTAGTTGCATTGTATCCTAGAAGCTTGCAAAGGAACAATTTTGGAGAAGTTAAGATTATGCTGAAGACTTCCAATTAATTTTTGTAGACTGACTCATTTGTGGAATTGCTTATACAAGTCTCAGTAGTTTTCTGTAGATTCCTTTGACAACATAGACAATAATTTCTAAGATGCCATGAAGATGAAAATAATTTGTTCACATATATCTTTGATATTTTTTGTGAATTTCGATTGAGATAAATTTGAAGATAGATTATTTTGCATACCTCTGTCTCCATATATCATATATCAAAATCATTTTTTTAGCAGCAAAAGTTTTTTTTTTCTCCACAAAAGCACATTTTTGCTAGCAGAAGTATTTTTACAACACTCAGATTTTACAATGCATTCAATCATATCCATTGTGGGAATAGTTCTCACTGGCAAGGAGAACTATCCTGAGTGGTCCAGGATGATAAAACACACCCTCATTTTCAATGAGTTGTGGAAAGGAGTGTGTATTGGAGACGGAGACAAAGAACCAGAATAGCCTACCTCAAACAAAGAGCTCGCCATTTGGGAAAATAAGAATAGCAAAGCTTATGCATTAATCGCAGCATCTGTAAATGAAGAGGTGAGTCACCATATTTCGCCATTTTCAACTTCTTTCAAAGCCTTTGTTGGGTCCCTATAATACTAGTGATTACCCCATTACTATAGTAGTTGTATCCCTTATTAATATTGATGTGCCCCTATTGTCCCCATATTGTTATTACTGTGCCCCATAGAATCCCTCTATTGTTATTTTTGTGGCTTTATATTATTATTGTTAGGTCGGCTGGGTTATATTGTGACTCCTTAGACTCCTATATATAGAAAGGAGGTTTTGTCATTTGAATCATCCAAGAATTGTTCATTTGTGTAATGTAAAGGAAGTTGCCCCCTCGAAGAGGCTAAATTCTAAGGCATTGATCTCTCTTTTATATCATTTTGTGAGCTGGTTTCATAACATTTGGTATCAGAGCTTTGGATTCTAGGGTTTCGCTGCTCCAAACAAGTCATCGTGGCATTTTCTCTATAACTTTTTTTCCACAACATTTCAGAAGCTAAAAAAAAACCCATTTGAGAAGAAATCACGTTGAATCTTGGGTCCGAATTTTAGAGCTTTTCACGCTATATTTGCGGAGATATGATCTGAGGAAGTTGGTCTTTTTTCAGACTCCTGAATTACATTCCAAACAGGTGACCTGGGGAAAATTGTCATAACTTTCTCTCTGAGCATCGGATTGAATTTTCGTAAGAAGTTGCAGAAAGAGAATGGACTGTAGTTTCTTGTATATATTTTTCAGAGCCAAAGGCCAAAACAGTGACTTGTGGCACGTCGTACAAGTTCACTCTACTGAACTAGTCTATAATCAGGTCATCTTGGGAGCTTGTGCATAACTCTTCCTTGGAGAATCCAATTTGGATCAGACTGGTGGAATTAGAAAGAGGACATAGAGGGCTACTACAGGTCGCAATCTTAGAATTGGATGATCCAAAATTACAGAGATAGATTAGATTCAATATCAAGCTTCTACAAAGTGAAAAGAGGTGTGTAGTTTTTTTTAAATTTTTGCATAAGCTTGGTTTGAAAAATTAGTTTGGATTGGCAATTGATGCCCTGAGGAAAGAAAATGCGAACACCTAGTAAGAAACCTGAAAGCTCTAGCATGACTTATGAAGAAGAGGAAGAAATGCAACATGATATATCAAAATTACGAGACCAAGTGCAACAAGTGTCACTTGCACAAAAAGCAACATAATCTAAGATGGATGGTTTAAGGAAAGATGTAGAAGCTAAGATGGATTGTTTAAAGAAAGGCGTAGAAGCTAAGATGGATGGCATGGAAGCTAAGATGAATGGCATGGAAGCTAAGATGAATGGCATGGATGATAAGATGGAAGAATTGAAGATAAATATGAATAAGTTGCTACAAGAAATGGTCACTAATGGTGAAAGGGTAGTAAAGGAAACTCATGATGAGAACAAAAAAAATGTTAATCATGATTCCGTAGACTCTAATGTTCGATCGAAGACCCACAATATTCCAAAAATCGATATGATAAAGTTTGATGGCAAGGATCCGACAACATGGATATTACAGATGGAGCAATTCTTCGATCTCAATAATGTGCAAAACACACAAAAGGTATGTATTGCAACTTTATATTTGGAACCAAATCAGTTTGTATGGTATCAATGGCTTTGCTCTCATAAACAAATTGTCACTTGGGCAATTTTTACGGAAGAATTGACAGCACATTATGAGGATACAAAAAGCAACACTTTTTTTAGCCAATTGATAAGTCTCAAATAAAAGGGTTCAATAATGGAGCACATTGAGGAGTTCCAAAAATTGAACATAAGGGTAAAAAATATTCCAGAGGAGCATATGATTGATGTGTTCATAGGGACTTTAAAGGATAATATCCAACATGATGTTCGCCTTTGGGAACCTGATTCATTAGAGAAGGCATTCAAGTTAGCAAGAAAAATGGAAAGCAAAATTATGGCAACCAGGAAGCATACCACTCACAACTATAAAGATGGAAGTGTTGTTGCCCTTAGTCTTCCACAACCTATAAGGTTGACACCACAACAATTGGAAGAAAAAAGAGTAAAAGGGCTTTGTTACAGTTGTGATAGCAAATACACTAAAGGTCATAAGTGTGCTGAAAAGAAATTATTCTACATAGATTGTGAAGAGGAAGAAGAAGAGGAGCAAGAAAGGTCAAAAGAAGAGGATATACTCCAGGAACAAAGCCTAGATAAAGAAGAAATGAATCCAACCATATCTTGTAATTCATTGGCGGGAATTACCACTCCTCAAACCATCAAGATAGAAGGAAAAATCAAGAAGAAAAAGGTAATAGTGTTGATTGATTCAAGAAGTACCAACAATTTTATTCATTGTAAGGTAGCAAAAGAATTGAATTGCTTCTTATATCCAGTACCAGAGTGTCAAGTGATGGTTGCAAATGGAGGAACAATAAATTGCTCTGGAAAGTGCCATAATATCAATCTATCCATGGGAGAATATGTATTGACTAGCCCAATGCTTTCCATTCCAATGGGAGGTGCTGATGTTGTACTAGGAGTCCAATGGCTACAATCCTTGGGTAGAATAGCTTTTAATTTTCAAGAAATTTTCATGAAATTTTCTGTTGAAGGAAAGGAAGTTGAATTAAGGGGTATTGCAAGGAAACTGGGAAAGATAATCAGCTCTAATGGTATGAAAAAGCTCCTAAAAAAGGAACAAAGAGGTGTAATTGCACAATTATGTTCGCTAGATGTTTCCACGTTGGAATCATCTATTTCTCCAGATCTCCAAAAAGTCTTGGACAATCGTTCCAAGGTATTTGAGACTCCCAAAGGTCTCCCACCTATTTGTGATCATTATCATGCTATTCATCTGATTCCAGGAAGTGTTCCTCCAAACATCAGGCCGTACAAATATCCCTATGCCCAAAAGAGTGAAATTGAACGTATGGTTGCAGAAATGCTAGAGACTAGTATAATTCAACCGAGTCAAAGTTCTTTCTCTGCTCCAGTAGTATTGGTGCATAAGAAGGATGGATCATGGTGCATGTGTCCAGATTATAGGGAGCTCAACAAGCTCACTATTAAAGATAAGTTTCCCATTCCTGTCATTGATGAATTACTGGATGAATTGCATGGATAAATTTACTTCACCAAGTTGGATCTTCGTTCAGGATATCATCAAATCAGAATGAAGACTGAAGACATTCTGAAAACATCATTTAGAACTCATGAGGGTCATTATGAATTTTTGGTCATGCCTTTTGGCCTTACCAATGCACCTTCAACATTTCAAGGTTTAATGAATTCCATTTTCAAACCATTCCTTAGAAAATTTGTGTTAGTATTTTTTGATGATATACTAATCTACAACAAGTCTTGGAAGGATCATGTTGAACATGGTGACAGGGTGCTACAACTATTGGAGGAGAAACAATTATATGAAAAAAGATCCAAATGTTTCTTTGGAGTACAAGAGGTGGAATATCTGGGTCATATTGTATCTCATGAAGGAGTTAAGGTAGACCCTAGCAAAATTAAAGCCATTCAGGAATGGAAAATATCCACATCCATAAAGCATCTGCAAGGATTTCTCGGGTTGACAGGGTATTATCGCAAGTTTGTTAAGAATTATGGGAGAATAGCAGCACCTCTAACAACATTATTGAAGAAAGATGCATTTTCATGGACTCCAGAAGCAACAAAGGCCTTCAAGCATCTTAAAGAGGCAATGTGCCAAGCACCGGTCTTAGCTACACCAGACTTCACAAAAACCTTTATTGTGGAATGTGATGCTTCAGGAAATGAAATTGGTGTTATTTTAATGCAAGATGAAAGACCCATTGCTTTTGAAAGTCGTCCAATCAAGGGAAAGTTTTTACACAAAGCTATTTATGAGAAGGAAATGTTGGCAATACTCCATGCACTTAAGAAATGGTGACCCTACCTAATGGGAAGACACTTCAAGGTAAAAATGGATCATGATAGCCTTAAATACTTTTTAGAACAAAGATTATCTTCTGAAGAGCAACAAAAGTGGGTCACAAAGATGTTGGGTTATGACTTTGAAATCATCTACAAAAAAGGGAAGCAAAGTGTGGTGGCAGATGCACTCTCAAGAAAGGATGAGGATATGGAAGCATTGTTGTGCGCCATTTCTATTGTCCAACCAGATTGGATAAATGAAGCAAGGGAGGAATGGAAGAACGATGAAGAAGTGTGGGCACTTATTCGAAAGTTACAACAAGACTCCAATACGTCTGATACATTTAGCTGGAAAACTGATTCGTTATGGTACAAAGATCGCTTATACGTCTGTAAGAATTTCTAGCTAAAACAAAAGATTCTTATGGAATTGTACACTTCTCCCTTAGGAGGGCACTCAGGAATTTTAAAAACTTACCACAGGGTTAAGAAGGAATTTTTTTGGGAGGGCCTTAAATCAGATATTCAAAAGTTTGTGGCAGAATGTTTGGTTTGCCAACAAAATATAGTTGAAACAATTAAGACACCGGGTCTATTACAACCTTTATCCATTCAAAGACAACATTGGGAGGAGGTTTCAATGGATTTTATCACAGGTTTACCCAAGTCTAAGGGAAAGAGTGTCATCATGGTGGTAGTTGACAGACTTACCAAGTATGCACACTTTTGTGCATTATCACATCCATTTAAAGCTAGTACAGTTTCTACTGCTTTTATGGAAACAATTCAAAAGCTACATGGAAACCCAAAGTTTATTGTAAGTGACAGAGATCCCATTTTCACTGGAAATTTTTGGACAGAATTATTTTCTTGTCTTGGTACTCAGTTGGCTCATAGCTCATCTTATCATCCTCAATCTGATGGGCAAATTGAGATAGTAAACAAATGTTTGGAAGGATATCTTCGTTGCTTTGTATCTAATAAATAGACACAATGGGTCAAATGGTTGCCTCTGGCTAAATGGTGGTATAACACCTCCTTCCATACAACAACAAAAATCACCCCATTTATGGCACTTTATGGATATCAGCCACCATCCATCACATCATATTTAAGAGAAAATTTTAAGGTTCAAGTAGTGGAACATCACATCGAACATCAACAACAAGTCCTCCAACTCTTAAAGGATAACCTCGTGTTGGCACAGAATAGAATGAAACAACAAGAAGATCAACATCGCAGCGAAAGAATTTTTGATGTAGGCGATTGGGTATTCCTACAACTATAGCCATATAAGCAAATGTCCCTCAAGCAAGCTAAGAAGGATAATAAATTATCACCAAAGTATTATGGTCCGTACAAGGTGTTGCAAAAGATTGGTACTATGGCATACAAATTGGAGCTTCCTGCAACTTCTCGATTGCACCCGGTTTTCCATGTTTCATGTTTAAAGAAGATTATAGGCGACAAGCTCCCAGTTCAAACAATATTGCCAGAACTTGACGAGGAAGGAAAAATTATATTGGAACCAGAAGCAATTACAGAAAAAAGAACTCAACAGTTACGAAATCGATCAATTTCGGAGTATCTTATCAAGTGGAAGAACTTATCTGCTGAAGATTCTGCATGGGAGGATGAGAATTTTATACAGAAGCATCCAAAACTACTCAAGTGTTGACGACAACGCTTTTTTGAAGGAGAGGGGCATGTTGGGTCCCTATAATACTAGTGATTACCCCATTACTATTGTAGTTGTATCCCTTATTAATATTGTTGTGCCCCTATTGTCCCCATATTGTTATTACTGTACCCCATAGAATCCCTCTATTGTTATTTTTGTGGCTTTATATTATTATTGTTAGGTCGGCTGGGTTATATTGTGACTCCTTAGACTCCTATATATAGAAAGGAGGTTTTGTCATTTGAATCATCCAAGAATTGTTCATTTGTATAATGTAAAGGAGGTTGCCCCCTCGAAGAGGCTGAATTCTAAGGCGTTGATCTCTCTTTTATATCTTTTTGTGAGTTGGTTTCATAACAGCCTTACAAAAGGTGAAAGAATTCTATGACTCACATTCTGCACTTGAAGTTGTTCAACTCATGACTAAACTCTTCACTCTTGAATTACAAAATAATGATCCTCTTGCTCTTGCATTCGAAGTAAAATCTATAATGCATGATATCAAATCTATAATGCAAGCAAATGGAAATCTCAAAGATATTACCTTTGACTCTCTTGTGAAAAAATTTGCTGAAAGAGAGAAAGATTTTGAAAAGAAGACAACCCCTAAATCTTCTAAAGAGGTTGTGTGCCTTGCTCATAAAGAAAAGAATCCTGCTCAAGATTCTTCCAGAGGAGGAGGTGGTCGAAGAGGACAAAGCAAACACTCTCAAGGAGAAAAGCTAGATTTGCACTGCATATGCTGCAAAAGAAATGGATCACATGATTCCTCTACATGCAAGTTACCATGGGACAAAATTGAGCAGCAAAGAAACCAACAGAAAGGTAAAACTAATGACACAGACAAAGGTAAAGCACCTTAATCCGCTCACTATGTTGTGGCACAATGTAATATTGGAGTAAATGAAGATTTATTTAATGCTTCACTTGCTTCTTGGAAAAATGATTGGTTGCTTGAGTCAGGAGCAACTTGCCGCACGACTCATAGAAAAGATCTTTTTGAAGAATTTACTGACAATGTTGATGGAGCAGTATACTTTGTAGACCAATAAAAAATCAAGCCATCAGGGCTTGGCACAATCAGGCTTAAATTGCCTAGTCTTCCAGGCTTTCTTTTGCATCATGTTCTATATCTCCCACAATTGAAGAGAAACTTGCTATCCTTGATCCACATCTGCTAGCAAGGTCACTCCATTCATATTTTTGATGGTAAGTTTGAGGTGAGAGAAGCATCTGACCACTCACTTGTCATGAGGGGAATAGAAGAAGAAAGGCTTCTCAAGCTGCAAGGTACCTCCGCTCGTGCACAACATTTCTCATACAATTCTCATTATGAAGAAGTTACACTTCCATCAAGTTTATTATGGCATGCTATATTTGGACATTTGAGCTATGTCAGCCTCCGCTTGTTGAAGAAAAATGGTGTCGCTGGTTTTCCTACAATTCCTAGTAAATTTAAGCAATGTGATGCTTGCATTCTAGGAAAGCATAGCAAACAGTCTTTTCATGATTCACATTCAAGAGCACATAGAAAACTTGAACTCATTCGTTTAGATTTATGTGGTCCAATGCCTATTCCTTCTGCAAATGGAAATAAATATATGATGACATTTATTGATGACTACACCAGAATGTGTTGGGTTTATTTATTGAAGAACAAATTTGATGTTTTTCAAACATTCAAGAACTTTCATAAATGGATTGAAAATGATGAACAATCTCATATTGGGTCTATTCGCACTGATAATGGAAAAGAATACACATCAAATGAATTTCAAAACTATCTTCGCCAACATGGGATCAAACATCAAACAATTGTACATTATAATCCCCAACAGAATGGTGTAGGTGAAAGAATGAATAGGAGAATCTTAAATATGGTACGCTCCATGCTCTTCTTCAAAAATGTAAAGAAAATGTTTTGGGTTGATGCTGTTCTATGTGCTGCATATATAAAGAATAGATGTCCATCTAATGCTATTAGAAACAAGACTACATATGAAATGTGGTATGGGCATGTTCCTTCGGTAAAGCATCTCAGGGCCTTTGGTTCCACCTATTATGCCTTGATACCAAAGGTACATAGAAACAAACTTGGTGCAAGAATTCGTAAGTGTATCTTCCTGGGGTATTCAAACACCTCCAAAGCATACTGTCTCTATGATGAAGTCAATAAAAAGTTTTTTGTATCTAGAGATGTAATTTTTCTTGAATCATCCAAAACAGACAATGTTGTTGAGCGGCAACTCGATCACTTGGATAGATTTGCAAATGAAAAATCGTTTCAAGAATTTGATAATCAGATTCCACATCTTGAAGGGGGGATTCCTATAGTAGATCAACATGTGGAATCTTCTTCTGAAGAATTCTCTCCCCCGCATGAAACTCCAACAACGGATGATGCTTTAAGTGATGTGATTGATAGAATTGGGAGACTCAATCTTGATTCAGTCCCAACTCAATCAACGGAGCAGCTTGGACCATCTGAGCAAGGTCTCCCAAAGTGGCTGACAAAGACACTTGAAAGTGTTCATCCCGATGAGGTTGGAAGATAGGAACTAGAAATTCAAATCGGAAAAATGGAGGTGATGTACATGACTCTAATTCACTTGATGATATGGATGTTTCTTATGATTGTGAATTGAACTTCTCTACAGATTTCGAACCAAATTCCTTCAAAGAAGTTGTTTCTAATGATGAATGGAAAGAAGCGATGCAAAAGGAGTATGATGCCTTCATAAAGAATGACACTTGGAAGCTGGTTGTTCCTCCATTAGGAACAAAACCAATTGGTTGTAAGTGGGTATACAAGAACAAGTATAAAGCTGATGGCTCACTTGACAAGCATAAAGCTAGGCTTGTGGCAAAAGGTTTTGCATAGAAGGAAGGGGTCGATTATGATGAGACTTTTGCCCCCACAGCAAAATGGGCTACCATCGGGAGACTCTTTGCCCTAGTAGCTCAGAATGGTTGGAAAGTCCATCAAATTGATGTAAAACTGCTTTGTTTAATGGAGATAAAAAAGAGAATGTTTTTATGTCCCAGCCTGAAGGATTAGTTGTAAAAGGACATGAACATAAAGTATGAAAACTTGTGAAGTCCTTGTATGGCCTCAAACAAGCACCACGAGCCTGGTATGAAAAACTAACTAAGCATCTTCTGAAACTCAATTTCAAACATTATGATCTTGATGATGCAACTTTATTTGTCAAGAAAGTTGGAAAAATAGTTGTATATCTTGTGGTATATGAAGATGATCTTTTGATGACAGGGAACAATGAAAGCTACATTGCATCCATAAAGAAGGAATTGGGGAAAAGTTTTGAAATGACTGATTTGGGCTATGTTCATTACGATCTTGGTATTGAAGTAACTCAACATCCAAAGTCCATATTTCTTTCTCAAAAGAAGTACATTGGAGATCTGTTGAACAGATTTGGCATGACATAATGCAATCCTCTTACTCCTCCAATGTAACAAAACTTAAGGCTCGCATCTATTGAAGGAAAAGAATTAGAGGATGCAACAAAGTATAGATAGCTTGTAGGAAGTCTCAACTACCTAACTACTACCAGACCAGACATTTTGTTTGCTGTTGGAATCCTCTCCAGGTTTATGCAAAAGCTTTGTGAGGGACATTGGTCTACTGCAAAAAGAGTTCTAAGGTACTTGAAGGGAACTTAAGACTTTGGAATCAAGTATACACAGGTGGATGACTTCAGCTTGATTGGATACTCTGATTCAGACTTCGATGGAGACAAAGAAACTGGGGTATCTACTTTAGGATATGCTATGAGTCTTGGATCAGGAGCTATCTCTTGGAGATCATGGAAATAATCAGTTCCAGCAGATTCCACAACAGAAGTAGAATACGTGGCAGCAGCTGAAGCAACAAAAGGAATTATGTGGCTTAGGAAAATTCTTGAAGATTTGCAGGTAAAACAAGTACAATCAACTCCACTCATGATTGACAATAGCTCTGCAATAAAGTTGGCCAAGAACCCAAAGTTCCATGATCGAACGAAGCACATCAATACTAAATATCATCTAATTCGACATCATGTTGAGGCCAAAACAATCCATCTCCGCCATTGTTCCACTAATGAGCAAATTGCAGACATCTTCACCGAAGCGCTTGGAAGAGAAAAGCTTGAATGATTCAAAATGATGCTTGGACTCACCAACATCCCTTCAGATTAAAGGGGGGAATGTTGACACCTAATCATCAGGATTGGGTGAATGTAATTAATGTAAATAAATAATAAGAAATATGAACAATCATTGGGAGATGAAGTGAATAGTCTCTCCCTCATGTATATAGTAAAGACCAACCTGAAGGAATAATATACGAATTGATTTGGTGGAGTTACTCCTTGGCCTGATAGTTTTGATGTAAATTTGACCTCATTTATGAAAGAGGTTGGAGTCAAAGTTAATTGTAGAAGTTGTTTTTAACTTCCCTAGACATTAGGGTTTGGTTAGAACACCTCATGGAATAGTTTCTAGAGTCATGGATTCGACCCCTCAAAGTGGGGAGATGTTGTTTTGGTCTTTGTGTATCAGTTTTTCAGTGATAGAACGGGTTGCATTTCAGAGGAGAGAACTATTGTAGCTTGTACTTAGACATTTTCTCGAAATCAAATGGCACAATTTGCAGCTATTATCTAGGAATTCAAGTGTAGTAAGTTTGTGATGTTATTTTTTCTCTGTTATAGTTTTATATGAAAGATATTCACCTTCTCTTTCTATTCATCAATTCTTCAATGGTTTTCCTTACAGTTTATAAACATAATTCTTTGCATAAAGCTTTGTTTTGATGGAAAAAACATTATGTGTTACTTTCTTTCTTGCTTAATGAATTCATGTTTCATGCTCATTAAGACCTTTTTCTTCTTCTAAGCACTACACTACACTGACAAACCCTAAGATCCATCACAAAAGTAATGTTTCATTTCTCCTTTATATCTTTGCTGTTGTAATCCTTTGATCCTCTGACCTAGCGACCTGGTTTTTCTCCCTTATCCAGCAACAAAACCCTATATTTTACAAAACCCACATGGGCCTAGCTATCTAGCCTTATATTCCTTTACATTCCAATAATCTCTTGGTTGTGATTTCATAGAGAGAGCCCTCTCTGGTTTGGTAGGGGTAGCTACCAAACTAAAATCTTGGTCTATGGTTACCTTCGTCGATCTCCTCATCAACCTTAGACATTGTGGAGGATAACAAAGGGCATGACAACTAGGGACTGCCAAGGTGTTCTAGTGAATGTAAGGTTCCCAAGTCATGCAAAGATGTAATGCTAGTTGTGAGGTCATGACTGCTAAGGTGTGTCAGGGAATGCTAGGGAATGCTAACATGTGCTATATAGTACGAAGACATGCCAAACAATCTAAGATGTGCCAAGTGCTAAGGCATGTCAAGATGTACAAGGGTGTGACAATGCATGCCAGGGACTGTCAAGGCAAAAAAATGGAGGAACAAGTTAAACTAAAAGGAAATGAGCACATAATAGGGTTAATAAGTCATCAATTTACCTTTTCCATGAGGGGCATGGTAAGCACACCAACACTAGATGTCAATAAGTGCCAAGTGCCACGTTTCAATGCATTCTAAGTGCCAAATCTTCCTCCGTTTCTTCTCATATATTTTCGAATAATTGATCTCAAATAACTTTAATATTAAACCATGCCAAATCATACCAAGTCATCTCAACGCATGCCAAACATGCTAAGACTTGCCAAGTGCCAACACCTGCCAAGTGCCAATGTGCGTCAGGGAGTGTGATGCATGCTATGAAGTGGCAGAGCATATTGTAGAGTACTACTAATGTGTGCTAGAGAGTGCCAATGCATGCTAAGGAGTGTTAGGGAGTGCTTGGAAAACACAAGGGAATATCAGGGCATTTCAAGAAGTGCTAGAGTGTGCTAGGTAGTTTTAGGGTGTGCTAACATTTGCCAAATAGTGCCAAGGCATTCCAGGTGCTAAGACATGATAGGATGTGCAAGTTGCTAGAGTATGCCAATATATGTCAAGGAGTTTCAAGGCAACAAAAGGAATAACCAAGATAAAATGTAAGGAAATGAACACATAAGAGGGTTAATAAGTTGTGACTTTATCTTTTTCAAAAGGGGCATGCTAGGCACACTAATAATATGTTCCAATACATGCCAAGTGCCAATGTGTGCCAAGTGCTAATGTTTGTCAATGCAATATTATGCCAAGGTGTTATGGGGAATGTTAGGGACTACAGGGCATGCCAACACATGATAGGGGAGTGATATGCTATGCTAGGGCATGCCAACATGTGCTTGGGCGTCCTACTCATGGAAATATGTTCTAGGTACAAATATGTTCCAAGACATGTGAGGTGCCAAGGAATGTTAGTGTATTGTTCCAAAGCATGTTAAGGTGTGACATGAGTGTTGAGGAGTGCTAGGTATCTCTCATTAATAGAATTGATAGATCTTGATTATGCATTAAATAATATAGTTCCTACACACACTAGTGGAACTTTATTTAAAGGAAATGTGCTATATAATAAACCTAATAGAGATGAATCATGTGTTGACTCATACGAAAACTATATTCTTATGAGTTGAGGGAAATGATACACACTAATTAATTCTTAACAAACTGAATGACTATAACCACCATGACCTTGGACACATAATGAAAAAGACTCCACAACAATGGTCTTAAATTGTTATCTATTGAAAAAAATATAGTAGCAGGTACATAGCGTCATCAAAAAGTCATTGGAATGATCAATGATGACGAACATTTTTTGACTATCACCAAAAGTAACCAAAAAGAGCATTCGTGAGGGTCAGTAAAAGATTGTCACTAGAAGTGTCACCAAAGAGAGAATTAGTGATGGGCCTGTAACGACCCTCACCAAAAGTGTCACTAAAGAGAGAATTAGTGACGGTCCTTTAACGACCCTCACCAAAAGTGTCATTGAAGATGACTTTGGTGACAAAACATAAAGGATCATCACTATATACACTTATAACAAAGTTTTTTAAAGACTGGCACCATATGCGACATTGGTGATGGACCTTAAAAAGTTTCATCACAGGCATGATGCATCATAAAAAACTCATTGGAATGATCAATGATGATGAACATTTTTTGACTGTCACCAAAAGTAAACAAAAGGAGCATTGGTGAGGGTCAATAAAAGATCATCACTAGAAGTGTCACCAAAGAGAGAATTAGTGATGGGCCTTTAACGACCCTCACCAAAAGTGTCACCGAAGAGAGAATTAGTGACGAGCCTTTAACAACCATCACCAAAAGTGTCATTGAAAATGGCTTTGGTGACAAACCTTAAAGGACCATCACTATATACACTTACAAAAACATGTTTCTAAAGACCATCACCATATGCGACATTGGTGACGGACCTTAAAGGTCTGTCACAAGCATGACTCTCACCAATGACCTTTTTTCTTGTAGTGCTTTATTTATCTCACTGTTGTCCACACAGATCCTCCACTTCCCATTTTTCTTTGGAACCAGAACTAGAGGAGATACCCACTCACTATCTAAGATGGGGTAAATGAAACTTGCATCCAACAACTTTTGCAGTTCTTCTTTGACTATATCCTTGAGGGTTGGGTTCATTCTCCTCTAAGGTTGGTGCATTGGCTTGCACCCTTCGTTGACGTAAATGTGGTGAGTACACACTGAAGGGTGCACTCCCTTCATTTCCTTGTAACTCTAGACAAAGGCATCCATATGATTTCTTAGCATGTCGCACAACTCCTTTTCTTAATGTGTAGAGAGAGAGTGGTTGATTTTCAATGTTCTTTCTAGACCAAATTCTATCATCTTAACATGAGTAGGATTTGAGTCAGCTAGGCACAAAATAGGCCAGGGGTTATCTTCAGCTTTCTTCACTAACGCCTCAAGAGACATGGTTTTGGGGGGTTGATTCTAGAGGATTTTCTCAATCAGGTCATCTTCATCAGGTTGGCCCCCTCCTATAATATCATCTAGGGTACATATTGGGGAAGAGTAGACTTCACATTCCTCCTCCTCCTCTAACTATAAAGGTAATTCATGCTCTAGAGATGGTTGGGCACGAGGGTACAAGACTAATTATTTGGACAAATGCCCATTTTTAGTGGTCATATTCCGAGCCCTGCAACTTATGTAAGTGTTAGCAGTGGCTAACCATGGCCTTCAAAGGATGAGAGGATAACTATTGAACTTGGTCTTAGGTTGGAGAACTAAGAAGTCAGCGGGGTATTCCCAGGAATCAATGGAGACCATCACATCCTCAACAACCCCCTCAGGAGCCATTGTGGACCTATTTGCAAGCTGCAAGACTGTTGTGGTATTTATTAATGATCCTTGGAGATTCATTTTAAGCATAGTCTCCTTAGTCATCACATTGATGGAAGCCCCAACATCTATTAAGGTATGCGGAACACTGATTCCATTGATGTGCACATCTACCATAGGACTTCCATGATCAAAATACTTTGGGAAAATCACCCGCCACAACATTAAATCATACAGTTGTCCAATGAAATTAATGGCATGGGTGTCCTTCTTTAACCTCCTAGGATGTTTTGAAACATTTATCCCTGACTACTTTGTTGTATATGGGGACATCCTTGATAGCTTGGAGGAGTGGGATTTTAACACACATGTTTTTCAATTCACCTAGAAGTTCAGTCTCTTCTGGGGTGTGTTGGATAGGATGGATTAATCTCTCCAGAAAAGGATTTGGATTTTCTTGAGGGACACTCTCCTCCTTTTCCTCTTCAAGCTCCTGAGGTGGAGATGGAGGTTGATTATCTGGAAGCGGTCTTCTGGACCTGAGGTTGATTTCTTTAATTTCCATAGTATAGGCAGGGTAAGATTCTTCCTCACTATAGACCTATTGTGCCTGTCTATTTTTCGGGTTCGGATTTGGTTGAGCAAGCATCTAAGGTTGCTTAGGTGGATCAAGGTGTAGGAGTTGTGGTTGAGATGGAGGTGGAGGCAGTAATGCTAGAGATTGGTTGTATGGGGGCCTCCACCACTGGGATGGTGCATTCCACTGAGGTTGTGGAGGTGCATATGGCTGAAATGGTTGGTTGGCAGGTTGGAAATGGTATTGAGGTGAAAAATACGAGGGAGAAGGAGTGGACCATGAAGGATGAGGAGGAGGGAACCACGGGGGAATGGTTGCATTCTGGTTGGGGTTGTAATATGAATAGCATGCCCCTTGCATGCCTTGTTAATATGGTCAAGGTCCTTTAGGCATCCTTTTGTTGATATAGTAGAGTTGTTCAATCACCCCTTCAGTTCCTTGATACACAACTTTTAATGCAGGCAGAGAAGGGCACTTGTTTGTGGACTCATTCTCCTCACAGACTGAGAATATTTCTATAAGATTCAATGGACATTTGTTCCTAGGGTGCCTTGTGGTGCATCTAGGGAAGAAGACAGTTAAGGCTCTTTCTGCTTCCTCCTACTTCCTATTGATCTACATGGTGTCGATTTGCAAGGAAAGGGTATGAAGCATTTCCCTCTTGAAGTATTCCAACATGTTCGCGATTTCACTTTTTATGGATGTGTTGGAGGAGGATGAACTAACCAAAGCTTGACTAGCCCTACCCTTTTTTCTAGATACCCTAGAAGGATTTTTGAAAGCTATCTTGATATCATCATAGGGTAACTGATATATGTCCCCTCCTGATAGTAGGTTTAGGGTTTCTAGGATATCGTCCCTGATCCCTATAAGAAGGACTACTTTAAGTGATTCAGGATCAAGGGTGCACCTAGCCCTTTTCTAGCTGAGTTGGAACCTTTCCTCATAATCTTCCAAAGATTCATCATGTCCCAAGGTCATTCTAAAAATTTCCTCTTTGGTATCTTTGGACCTGCAATAGTCCTTATACTTATTGTTGAAGGTTTGTTGCATCTGAGCCCAAGTGGTGATGTTGTCCCCTGGTAAACCGATGAATGAGCGCAAGGCTACATATTTGAGGGTGGATGGGAACAATTTCAACTTCTGGTCATCAAAGGTGTAATCATAAGTTCTACATATGAGAACAAACTCAAACAAAAAGGTATTAGGGTCCTCTGAGGTCAGGCCATGGAAGTGAGGAAGAGTAGAGGGGCTTATGTTTTTCATCCTAGCATCTCCATTAGTTTCTCTGATGGGAAAGGAACCCTCAGCTTTATTCTCAACTCTTTCTCTGTCTCCAATCCCATTTATATTTTCAACCATGGTGTAGGTCGGTGGAATGGTCTATTCTTCTTCCCCAATAGGCTATTCAAAGATCTCTGGTTGTTCATCTATTGGGTCCTCTAGTTCACAGCCATCGAAGAAGAGGAAAGGTTGGTTTCTTGATGCGGTGGGGGTATTTGGAAATTTTTTCCTAAGTTGTCTCTACTCCTACGAGGCATGAAAGGTGTTTTTTTTAAGAATTACTTGCAGAATGGAAAGAAAGCAAAGATTGCAACTATCTACTGAATGGAACTATTTTCACCATTAGAAAGAAATAAATGGTTGCAACTATTTGTTGATTGGAACTATTTGCAAAATTAGAAAGAAAGAAAGAAAACAGAAATCGCATCTACTTAGATGCCTCCCCGGCAAACGATGCCAAAAAGTGATGTGCACTAGTATTGCAACAAGAATGGTGCAACTCCTGGGGCTACCAACTTTACCTCATAAACTAGAGGTTCATACAAACTTGGAGGTGACAATGTTGTATACAAAGTAGATTCAATGGTATATTCTTGTCACTTTTCAACTGGGCGATGGACCACTAGGGTTTCTCAAACCAGCCTACTATTGACTAGAAGGAGTCTGACTACCAAATGGAAAAGGGGAAATTATCCTTAACACAAAAATGGAATGTTTCCTACTCTAGAAAATTAAATACTAAATTGGAAGGTGATATAAAGTGACATGAAATTATCTAGCTAAACATCTACACAATTTTCTTGCAAAATAAACCTAACTTAACCTTGTTTATAACATTTAGTGACCTAGACTAACTGAGCATGGAATTTGATCTAAGAACTATTATCACTATTGCATGCATGTGCTAACTTAGAAATGGCAGAAAAATCCTTTTTGATGTTTATTTTTATGAATGCAAATGATAATTTCAAACTTGTTCTTTGGCAGGGGAGACAAGTATGGAGGAAAAGGTCTAGACTAGTTTCAAGGGTATGGAAGCCAAGTGGAGGCCTAACCTAAGCTTAGATGACCATTTCTGCTCAATTCGGGCTTAAAATAGGCTTCTACAGGGTTTCCTGTAGTACTACAAGATGTCCTAGTTCTACTACAGGATGCCCTCTTTTACTATAGGAAACATGTCGAAAACTTATAAGGAGGTAGGAAAGGTGGAATGAAGTGTGGGAAAGGTGTCTGATGGGGAAATAAGGCATATAGGAGGTGCACACTTCCCAAGGCTTAGTCAAATTTTTAAAGATGGTTAGATTTTCTCTAGGAAACGACCCCTTTGCTTACAGAACAAGATTTTGGATTAGGTTTTGGTGGACCTTGGTAGTGTTATCACTCAGGTTGTCCCTAAAGCTCCTTAAAGGGATACGGCCGAGGTAACCATAAACCAATCTTTGGACTGCAGGTCCTAGCCTACCAACAGTCAGAGAGGGCTCTCTCTTTATGATTTAGCTTTGTTGATGATGATTTTAGGCTAGTTATTGAGTACAAGGGGTTTTGTTTGAGTTTTGGTGGGAAGGATGAAGCTTTCAAGTAGAGAGGCAGGGACAACATGAAAGTTTTAGAACCATTGGGCGTGGAGTCAAGGAGTAGGACTGCTGGTGCGTTTTCTTGGTCACAAGAAAGGAATATGGAGCAAGCTAGCTGCACATGAAACAATGATTAAAGCTTAAAAGGATGGAATGAGGGCTAAGGAATGAGAGGCAGTTAAGAATCTCTCGTTCAGCTTAGCAGAGGGAAGGTGAATGAGCTCTATCTAGGAGCAGTGAAGAATCCCTAGATAACTGTCAAACATGAGTGAATTAGGGGAAATATGAGCCATAGGGAATTCATATTCATTACTAATCCAGACGAAACATAAAGAAACAGCAGAAACTGAGCATAGACGGCAATTAAACCAAGTCTAAACTATTCATTCTCTCTGCTATTTTAGATGTTATATCAATGGAAAACAAAGGTAAGAAACACTTATTGAGTCATGTTGTAGCACAAGAATTCTGTATTCATCCTTCAACCATTAAACACACAGCAAACAGTCATTCGTCCAAGCTTTTCAGCAGTCTTTGATTAAGTAAAACATCAGGTATATAGAGCGAGTCTCTCTTGGAGCTATACAACCAACCAACCCTTTAAACAATACAGAGGGTGGTATAAATAGGGAAAATTATCCGAAATTATCTATTACAGCCGACCTAAACAGGTCTGATGGAAAATCATTTCTTTAATCTAATCTTTTCCAGAAGTAAATGCAAAAAATATCTTTTGAGCTGCGCTGGGGGCAGCTGTATCAAAATGAGTTAATATCTGTCCTGGTGGCTCAGTGCAGTGTTTCTGTAATAACTGTGCTTTGTCTTTTATCTCCACCTCTAAGTCGGTTATGCTGCTGTTCGGTGGCATTAATGTGCACTAATCCCGACCAGATAAGCTTTTAAATGGCCTTTACTGCTTCGCTGACTTTGATGGAGGTCTTTAATGTTCACCTGCTTTGATGTTGCCGAACTGATACTCTTTGCCGCTTCATCTTTCCTCTGATACTCTTTCACAATTGAATCGGGCTGTTTCTCTCTCTTGCTGTGTTTGAAACTGTCGAATCGCCCTTTTCTGCCCTTTCAGGCAAAATAACTGCTGTATTTCGTGGCCTCTGGAATGCTATCTGTGTTGGCCGATTAAATATGAACCTTCATGAAGAAATCCTGTCCAATTTGCGAGTTTTTGGGTTTTGCAGGTAGTCGGGCCATGAGGGGGCTTCCATTTTAGCCTATTTTCCTTAGTGATGCACGATTAGTGCTAGGCGCTAATCGCGCATCAAAAAATGCCTCAGATTTTCATTCCGGGCTCTCTTTGCTGCGATTTGCGCCTTCCGCACCTTTTCTGTGATGACGTTAGCATGACGTCAGCTGTGGGTCTCGGTACAGCGGTGACGTGGCAGGGTGACGTCAGCAGGGTGACGTCAGCAGTACGGCCGGGTGATGTGGCGGTACGGAAGAGGTGATGACATGGTAGTACGGTGGCAGTGACGTGGCAATGATGTGGCAGGGACACGGTGGCAGGAGGCCGACGCAGGTTGATGACGTCAGCATGACGTAGCGCTGATGCAGGAGGGGGGAAGGCGGTATCCAGTTTCATGTCGCACCGCTTTTCCGCGTAGGTGGTTTCGGAGGAGGGGGATTCGCCACAGTCGGGAGGGTGACGCGTGGTGGGAGTACGACGAGAAAACCGCCCATCTCCTGGACGATAACCCTCGGCATGTCGGGGCACAAAAAGACCTGCCCACCGTAGATCTTGGGCACGCCAGATCTGACGGCCGACGGGACAGTTAACGCGGCGGAGGGTTAGGGACGGGGCCCGCGGCGCTTTCTATTAATTGTTTTAATCTGGCGGGGGGGGAAACTTTAGGAAAGTGGGTTTTGGGTTATTTACAAGCAGGGGAAATATATTTATATGCGTTACCTTAGGATAAGGGCGGGAAATGAGTATTGTAGGGTTATGACTTAGGGGAAATGGTTATTAGCGTGACCAGATGTCAGACTAACTCCAGGTTAGGACACGGAAGGCTAATGCTAAGCCCCAAATGAACTCAGCATTTCCCAAACTGATATAATAGGGCTACAGTGCCAGGGGATGGGAATATGTACATAGGGGAGTTATTAACATAGTTTTAGTAGGGGAAGGGGAGATAGATAGGGAGCTACATAGTAAAATTAGTAGTTAATATGACAAGTGATAAGAAAGCGCTAAGTATGTGAATCTTAGGCTATTAGGGGGGGAAATGATTCATAGAGGAAGTATGAACATTCCTTGAGTAAAGCAGATCTTTACCAAGGCAAATGATATGGAAAATGATGAAACTAAGAGGTATCAAGCAGATCTTGACCTCTTCAGGGAAGTTAGTGAGTGATTTGGGGAATAAGAAGAAGGGGGAGTTAGACATGCCTCTCTTGAGCTCCTCCAAATGAAAACTACCTTGTACTTGTGATCTGAAGTACAATATCACTTTGAAACACAAAATTGATCACAAATCAACATTCTGCAACCTCAAAACTACCTACCCAGCCTACTTACCTAGCATTTTTTCTTCTTTTTGGTTTGGGTGCACTTAGACTTGCAGACCCTGCTTTACAAATTTTCTTTTGACTGCCCTCCTATCTAAATCAATCCTTATTTCTGTCGGGGCTCAGATTAAGCTGTTGAGCGCCCAAGATTCTCTACCTATCTACAAATCTGCCAAGATTAAGATGTTTGGACAGATAATGATTCTCTATATTCTACAGCAGGAAATTGAAACCTAGGGAAGCCAAGATTAAGCTGTTTGGACTTCCCTTAACAGAAATTTCTTCAAAAATGATTAATTCATCAAAATTGGAATACAGTAGTGGCATTTAGACTGGCACACTTCATGGCCCCTTCTTTGGCCTCTTTCTGGAAATATGGAGCATTGCAGCATGCAAAGTATGACATCTTTGGCATGTAAAAATGTCAATCATGAAATATGAACACCTGTTGCAATAGGAGGCTAACATTGGCTCCACTTGGGGATGGCTTTTCCTTGTGAAAATCCAAGAACAGCAGGTCAGACTACCTTGATCTTCTATTGTTGCTGTGGACTGAAAAATTTCTTTGTGCTGGCTGCTAAGAGTGTGAAACTTTGAAATATGAGAAACCCTCTCCTCAACTGAAATATTGTGAAATACATAGCATTGCCTGCTTTCTTCTGCGTGCTTGATATTATATACAATGTTGCTTGAGCATTGTCTTTGAAATAGAACAAAAACATGGATCAAAACTGATGTATTTCCCTTAGCCTTGGTCTCGAAATAGTTGTTGATGTGAAACTAAAAAATGCTCCTCTCTTATTGATACTTTTTGACTAAAGACTGCAAGCTGCAAATAGTTTCTTTTTACCATGAATTGTTGTGATATGATAGCGCTACTCTTGTTGTTTTGCTGAGATTAATGTAGAGATAGAGCTTTTGAAAATAGAATACTTGGATTGGCTGTGTCTTCACAAACTTTTTTGCTGCTCCTCTAACAATCAGACTGCTTATACAAAAAATAAAAACAAAGTGCTGATATATACAAATATCAATGTACAAAGAGATATATACAGAGCTGCATTGTATCCCTTAAAAGGGATCATGGTAATGTTTTAACATTCGGCCATTAACATGGACTTCTTCAGCAGCGCTGCCCTCTACAGATTTGAGGAAATATGTGTTATTTCCTTGAACAACAGAAATAACAAATGGCCCTTTCCCTAAAAAATCAAATTTTGCATGTTTTCCCTTGTCTTCTGTTCGTGAGTCCCACCTTAGAACTTTGTTTCCAACATATAAATATTCAGCCTTAGCTCTCTTATCAAACATCTTTTTGAGCTTCTCTTGCACAATTTGAGCTCTGTCATAAACTTGCTCTCTGGTTTGCTGAAGATGAATGGTCTGATTGATTCTCCGTTGAATGTCATTTGGTTCAGCCTGAATCTCCTGTAACAATTTGATAGTACGGATGCCCAAGGATGAAGGAAATCTGGCCTCCATGCCATATACTAGCTCATAAGGGCTCATCCCAATGGATTTCTTTGTTGAAAGTCTGTCTGCCCATAGGGCATTTGTGAGCTTTCTATGCCAGTTCTTTTTGTTTTCTTCTAATGTCATCTTGATAA
This sequence comes from Pinus tabuliformis, assembly GCA_031772625.1. NCBI lineage: Eukaryota > Viridiplantae > Streptophyta > Pinopsida > Pinales > Pinaceae > Pinus > Pinus tabuliformis. The sequence goes on along the minus strand of CM062807.1, from coordinate 986,948,831 downwards.
TATTAATCAGGCTCTTGTTAGATGACTCAGCCAAGCCATTACCTTGGGGGTAATAGGCTGTGGAGTGGCCCAAGGTAATGTGAAATTTATGGCAAAAACTGATCATCTTTTTGGATTTGAAGGCAGCAGCGTTGTCAGTAATGATCTTCTCATGGCAGCCAAATCTAGAAAGAATATTGCACTCAAGGAATTGGATAATGATGGAGTCATTGGCCTGTCTGCATGGGATGGCTTCAATCCATTTAGTGAAATAGTCGGTGGCTGTTAGAATCCACTTATGCTGGCCTGAGGAAGAAGGGTAGATTTCTCCAATGAAGTCAAGACCCCATTGTTGAAAAGGTTTTTCGGTTGAGATGGGCTTAAGAGGCAAAGGTAACAGCTTTCTTTTGCCCTCAAAGATTTGGCATTTATGACATGAGATAGCAAACTTCTTTACATCTGCAAACAAAGAGGGCCAATAGAAACCAGCCCTTAAAATTTTATCAGCAGTGGACTTCCAATATAGATGTCCTCCACAGTCCCCTGCATGGAATTCTTTCATGACATTGTTAGTTTCATTCATGATTTTTCCAAAATAAAGCACCATCTATGACCCAAAACTTTGAAGCCTTCATTTTTAAAAATCTTTTCTTGGTTCTAGACAATCATGGGGGAGCAAACATGTTTAACAGTACAAATCATATATCAGCATACCATGGGGATTGCAAAAAGGTTTCACTAATCTGTGGAGTCGCCAGCTCTTGTTCATTGTCCAGTTGGTTAATGTCTAAGGCTTGAAAGTTTGTTTCGGACATCAGTTTGGCTAAACCTTGTCCCTTTATGAGCTTGGTTGGTTTTATTTCTATGTCATATTCAAGGATGTTAGCAATCCACTTGCCTCTTTTGCCCTCTAACCCCTCTTGGGTTAATATGTCTTTTACAACAGCATTTGGGACATAGGCAATCACATGTGAATATAAAATGTAAATTCGGAAATCTTTGATTGCTTTAACAAGGGCATAGGCCTGCTTCTCCATGATTTGGTACTTTAAAGGGGCATCTCTTAAGGCTCGGATGAAAAAGGCAATTGGATTTTCATCTCCTTGATCATCCTTTTGCAAAAGGACAACAACTATGGTGTGCTCAGATGCAAATGAAAATATGATGAAATCTTTGTCAAATTGTGGACTGGTGAAGACAGGGGCTTGGGTTAAGGCAGTTTTGATACTCTTAAAGGCTTGTTTGGTTTCAAGAGACCATTTTACCTTAGCTTCCTTTTTTAACATGGTGCTTAATAGTCTTATCAGCTCGGCTAGATTTGGAATAAATCTCCTTAGAAGTTGATTTTTCCAAGGAATGCTTGCAGCTCTTTTATGTTTCTTGGATATGGGATTTGCAAAATAGCTTGTATCCTTTCCGGATCTATTCTAATCCCGTCCTTTGATATGATATGGCCAAGTAGTTTGCCTTCTTCAAGGCCAAAGAGAGACTTCTTGGGGTTCAAGGAAATGCCATATTTCCTACATGTCATGAATATTTGCCTCAAATGTTTTAGGTGTTCTTGATCAGATTTGGAGAAAGGGGTTAAGTCATCAAGGTAGACAACTAGGAAATCATGTATTTCCTTGGAAAATGCAATATCCATTGCCCTTTGAAAGGTAGCACCAACGTTTTTAAGTCCGAAAGGCATCTTCACATATTTAAATGTTCCCCACGGTGTGGTAAAGGCTGTCTTGTCTTGGTCATCCGGGTGAACCAGTATTTGATTGAAACCTGAAAAGCCATCTAGCAAAGAGATTCTAGATGACCCCACTACTCTTTGTAGAATGTGGTCCATTTTTGGCAAGGGGTAGTGGTCTTTTAGGGAGACTTGGTTTAAATTTCTTAGGTCTACACATAGCCTAATCTCACCTGTCTTTTTTCTTGTGGCAACAAGATTGGATACCCATTCAGAGAATCTGATGGGTGTTATGATACCTGCTTCAAACATTCTTTTCAATCAGAGGAAGGAGCACAGGATTGATTCTTCTAAGTTTTTATTTGAAGGGCTTTTGGTTTGGTTTTAAGGGAATGGTGTGTTGGATCACTGAGGTGTCATAGGACTTCAAGTCCTCATAACTCCAAGAAAATACATCTTGGAATTCTTTGAACAAATCAACATATTTGGGTTTTTGATCATGTGGCAAAGATTGAGATAGTTTGATCATTTTGGGCTTCTCCGCTGTCCCAATGTTGTGTTCTTCTATAGCAGTGTTTAGAGGCTATATTTTTGGCTTTTTGGGAACATCATTAGCATCAAACATATCTTCTAATGGGGTGAGGCCAGCAGGGAGAAAGTTATCCTTTAGATCAACGATCTGGGCCTCTGTTTCTGCTACTTCCTCCAAATGCATCTGTTTCAGCTCTTCTATGTTTGCATTGTCAAAAACAATTGGGTTCAACATTTGTTTGGCTGTTACCACTATTATAGCCTGCTGATTTTCATTTGTCTGCTGTTGTTCATCCGTTATAGCATCCATGTCAATGTTAATATTTGAAAAATCATGCTCAAGAGTGAGGAAATTGTTAATCTGGGCATCATTTTCAAACACTTGCCAATATTTAACATTATTCAGGATAGCAGGCCTATGTTTTATCTTAGCAGTGAAATGGTGATTTGTCTCAAAGGGAAACTTGCATGTACTAGCAAAAGTGGCTAGGCTGTGTGAATGAATGTTATGATCTCTTGAAATCTTGGCAAGCTTGGATTCAGTGAATGCATTAAGTATATTAGTGGTAGCAGTCCTATAGGCCCTCATTCTATTGTCATTAGTAACAAAGTTCCCTTTCATTTGTTGTATGATTAAATCAGAGTCACCTAGAATGGACACTTTTGCAGCTCCTAGAGCTTTGAGCAGTTTAAGGCCTAAAAGGAGAGCCTCATACTCTGCCATGTTATTGGTACATTTGAAATTCAATCTGTAGGCATGGCCTTCTGCATGATTTTTATGTGTATTGTGAATCCATACACCTGCCCCTGCTCCTAACTTGTTAACAGAGCCATCAAACTCTAAATACCATGTGATTTCTTGCTTGTGGTTAGTATCAAGAGTTTCAGTCATTCTTGCAGTGGGCAGATTTGAATTTTCTATTTGGGGAGGTTCTTCTTGCATGTTGGTTGCATCTGTTGTTTTGACAGTTTCATTAGTATGGGCATCCAGTTCTTCATCAGTGTGTGTGTTCAGTTCTAAAGCCAATGGCTTGTCATCAGTGAGAGGATTTGTTTCATCATTAAATAAAATAAAAGAATCCATATCAGAATGGATTGAGTGAATAGGAAAATTTTGGGGCTTGTCCTCACTAGTTACCACATACTTCATCAGTGTTTCTCTATATAGTCTCTTTGGTTGCCCAAAGACAGATATAGTGGCATAAGAGAGGTCTAATTGGAGGGATCCTTGGAGTTTTGCTCCCCAAGATCTTGACAATAGCATGCCATACTTTGGTGGAATGTCAGCAACCACCACATCCATGAGGATTGTCTTGTTGGGATATTGGACTAAGGAGACACACAAGTCTTTGATGAGGCCTAAACACTTGACTTGACTTGAGTCAAAGGAGAATAAATCTTTGTATGGTCTTGTAACATCAAGGTTTAGCTTTTCCATTACAGCTTTGGGCATAAGGTTGTGTGAGGCGCCTGAATCAAACATAGCATTGTGCAAGACTTTGTCATGTATGTGCAAACTGACATAGAATGGTAGAACAGATCCATATGTTGATTTTCCATTAACTTCTGGACCAAACATCAGTTCAGGCTAATCATCAAGAACATTCACATCATCCTTAACCTCTGGCATTTGAAGTGATCTTTGAATTTATTGCCTATACACATCATGTTTGGCAAGTTCAGATAAAGGGATGGATATCTTCAGTTTACCTATTTCTGCCTCTAAGTCAAATGATTTTTCAGATTGGGTTTTAGTATTGTGAGAGGCAGGCTTCCCTTTTTCCATTGGAGTATCAGCAATTTGATCTTGTTTATCAGCGTTAAGGGAAGTAATTGCTTGCAGTTTTTCAGTTTTAGGAGGGCTTTTTGGAACGATGTTCAAATTCTCTTTCGAGGAAGAAGGTGGCAGAGGCTGATCATTAGAGGACTGCATGTCTGTGACATCCTCTATGGTGACATCCTTTGGATTAGGGACTGTTTTATCAGCAGTTTCTATGAGGGCAACCTTTTCTTTGATCTTCTTCAGCTGCTTGGTATCATTTGGTTTAACCTTTTCGGGCACATCTATGGTTCTCGTTCTCAGCTTATATTGTTTGTGGACCTCATACATAGTAGTATCATAGCCTTGTTTAAACTAAAAAGACTCACCAGATTTAGTTTGAAATCGATTAAAGTCATGCTCATCTTGGTCTTGTTGAGTTAGGAAAATTTGTTGCTCAGCCTTCAAATCCACCAAGTTCATGTGAGTGTCTTCTGTCGGTTCACTAGATGTAGATGCTTCAACATAATTTTCATGAAAAGGGCGCCTTACATCATGGTCTGGGCTAGACCTACCAGCATTTGTGTTCTGTGTTTTCCTAAAATTTGGGTTCCTTATGGTATTAGGTTGTTGTCCTTCCCATGATGATTTCCTCTCAACACTCTCTACTCTGTCTCCCAGCCTGTGCATGCCACTGATAATACCATCCAACTTTTGATCTAAGGCTGAGGGTTCCTCTTTAAAGGTGGTTCTTCTCTCGGTTCTAGCTCTGTTTCTTTTTGCAATTAGATTTGCCTCTACGCTAACAACAACATTTTGCATGTCTGCAAGGGTTTTAGGGGCTCTTTCCCTCAACTGATAAGCCATGTCAGTGTCAAAACCATCAAGGAATTTATACAAAGCAAGATCAGGTGGAGGTCTTAAGTTCTGTGGTATTGCATTATAAACATTATTAAATCTTGCACAATAATCCAAGACAGTCTCTTGAGGGCCTCTTTTGATGGTGTCATATTCAGATAATATGTGCAAGGGGTCTTTCTTTTTCTCCCATCTGTTGATAAATGACTGATATAAGGCTTCTGGGTCTGCTATGGAATTGGCTGTGAGTGCTCTAAACCAAGTACTGATGTCACCTGTCAAACTTTGGACAAAAATCTTCATTCTCATGCTATCATCATCTATCTCGTAGTTCTAAAAATAGTCTTGCATCTTCTTTTTATGCTGAAGGGTTGTGCAAGAACCAGTTCCAACAAAATATGCGATTTTAGTTTGATAATCCTGAGGCATAGCCCCAGGGTTTGCAGGTAATTGCAGGGGTGCATATCTATTGGCCATGTTTACAGGGATAAGTGGAACAACAGGAACAACAGGGACAGCTGGAATAGCTATAACAACAGTGGTGGTAGTGGTAGTATGTGCAGTGAATGGTGGTGTGGAAGGAGTGCTTTGAGAGGTGGATGATGAACAAGGGGAAGTAGGGGTTGAACGGAATAAAACTTTGACAGAGGTTGGAACACTGCTTGGGTGAACTGCTTTAGGACTATTATCAGCAAAATCTTCTTGTTTCCTAAGAATCTTTGGGATTAAGTTGGGATTTTCAAAAACAGCTGGAGGGTCTAGGTCTGGATTTGACCTAGTATAATGAGTTTTCCTCTTTGGAGCCAGCTTCTGAATGTTGTTTTAGGTATTTTTGTTATGAAACCAGCTCACAAAAAGATAGAAAAGAGAGATCCACGCCTTAGAATTCAGCCTCTTCGAGGGGGCAACCTCCTTTACATTACATAAATGAACAATTCTTGGATGATACAAATGACAAAACCTCCTTTCTATATATAGGAGTCTAAGGAGTCACAATATAATCCAGCCGACCTAACAATAATAATATAAAGCCACAAAAATAACAATAGAGGGATTCTATGGGGCACAGAAATAACAATATGGGGGTAATAGGGGCACAACAATATAAATAGGGGGTATAACTACAATAGTAATGGGGTAATCACTAGTATATGGGGGTAATAGGGGCACAACAATATAAATAGGGGGTATAACTACAATAGTAATGGGGTAATCACTAGTATTATAGGGACCCAACAATTTTTCTGGGAATGTTTCTAGTTTAGGAAGGAACTGATTAAATTTTGGAACAGCTATCTGCAGCTTAAAACTAGAATGAAGATTGACTGAAGCAGCTTTTATTTACTCCTGTAAATGCAAAGCAAGAACAGTTTCAAAGGCTCCCTGGCTGACATTCAGGCTTCATCTGTAGTTTTAAGGAATATACAACAATTGGAAAATTCATTGGTTCCCCAGCAGAGCTTTCCAACTCGATTTGTGAATTTAACTGAGGATTTTCCCCAGCGGAGTCGCCATTATGTTATCACTCAGGTTGTCCCTAAAGCTCCTTAAAGGGATACGGCCGAGGTAACCACAAACCAATCTTTGGACTGCAGGTCCTAGCCTACCAGCAGTCAAAGAGGGCTCTCTCTTTAGGATTTAGCTTTTTTGATGACGATTTTAGGCTAGTTATTGAGTACAAGGGGTTTTGTTTGAGTTTTGGTGGGAAGGGGTAACGTGGCAGGGTGACGTTAGCAGGGTGACGTCAGTAGTACGGCCGGGTGACGTGGTGGTACAGAAGAGGTGATGACGTGGTAGTACGGTGGCAGCGACGTGGAAATGACGTGGCAGGGACATGGTGGCAGGAGGTCGACGCAGGTTGATGACGTCAGCATGACGTAGCGCTGATGCAGGAGGGGGGAAGGCGGTATCCGGTTTCATGTCTCGTCGCTTTTCTGCGTAGGTGGTTTCGGAGGAGGGGGCTCCGCCACAGCCAGGAGGGTGACGCGTGGCGGAAGTACGACAAGAAAACTGCCCATCTCCCGGATGCTAACCCTCAGCATGTCGGGGCACAAAAAGACCCGCCCACCGTAGATCTTGGGCGCGCCAGATCTGACGGCCGACGGGACAGTTAACACGGCGGAGGGTTAGGGACGGGGCCCGCGGTGCTTTCTATTAATTGTTTTAATCTGGCGGGGGGGGAAACTTTAGGAAAGTGGGTTTTGGGTTATTTACAAGTGGGGAAATATATTTATATGCGTGACCTTAGGATAAGGGCGAGAAATGAGTATTGTAGGGTTAGGACTTAGGGGAAATGGTTATTAGCGTGACCAGATGTCAGACTAACTCCAGGTTAGGACACGGAAGGCTAATGCTAAGCCCCAAATGAACTCAGCATTTCCCAAACTGATATAATAGGGCTACAGTGCCAGGGGATGGGAATATGTACATAGGGGAGTTATTAACATAGTTTTAGTAGGGGAAGGGGAGATAGATAGGGAGCTACATAGTAAAATTAGTAGTTAGTATGAAAAGTGATAAGAAAGCGCTAAGTATGTGAATCTTAGGCTATTAGGGGGGGAAATGATTCATAGAGGAAGTATCAACATTCCTTGAGTAGAGCAGATCTTTACCAAGGCAAATGATATGGAAAATGATGAAACTAAGAGGTATCAAGCAGATCTTGACCTCTTCAGGGAAGTTAGTGAGTGATTTGGGGGATAAGAAGAAGGGGGAGCTAGACATGCCTCTCTTGAGCTCCTCCAAATGAAAACTGCCTTGTACTTGTGATCTGAAGCACAATATCACTTTGAAACACAAAATTGATCACAAATCAACATTCTGCAACCTCAAAACTACCTACCCAGCCTACTTACCTAGCGTTTTTTCTTCTTTTTGGTTTGGGTGTACTTAGACTTGCTGACCCTGCTTTACAAATTTTCTTTTGACTGCCCTCCTATCTAAATCAATCCTTATTTCTGCCGGGGCTCAGATTAAGCTGTTGAGTGTCCAATATTCTCTACCTATCTACAAATCTGCCAAGATTAAGCTATTTGGACAGATAATGATTCTCTATATTCTACAACAGGGAATTGAAACCTAGGGAAGCCAAGATTAAGCTGTTTGGACATCCCTTAACAGAAATTTCTTCAAAAATGATTAATTCATCAAAATTGGAATACAATAGTGGCCTTTAGACTGGCACACTTTCATGGCCCCTTCTATGGCCTCTTTCTGGAAATATGGAGCATTGCAGCATGCAAAGTATGACATATTTGGCATGTAAAAATGTCAATCATGAAAGATGAACACCTGTTGCAACAGGAGGCTAACAGGTAGAATAGGTGGAGAAGACTTGGATGAAGCGAATGTGATGAGGTCTCTGTATATATTAGAAGCTCCTACATCAACATATACTCTTTTCTCCATTTATGCACAAATTCATTTATACATGGAAAACATGAGTTGAATGGAGGAAAATAGAGTTATTAATAGATAATGGCTAAGTTTATGAATGGAAGTGCTTCTAAACCATAGGAAACTCAAGATATCAAAATGAAATTTGCAGATACATCTAATAAATTTAGATACAGTGATCTATTTAACAAGAAACACTAGGTTATGCAGTAATAAAACAATAAATATGTTTTTTTTTACTGTATGAATGGAACCATCAAATCATGAGCTCATAAGGGAGATGAGGGGAAAGCCACTATCACAATATTTTTAGAAGTGTTTATTGTCACTATGATACCCCTGATATATCTATCCAAAAATGGAAGGAAACAAATTAATCATCCAAATACTAGCATATTAACAAAACCAAAATCACTTCAGCAGCTAACTATGGGTGTAATGTAAGAATAAGTATAGAAAGAGGAAACTCTTCTTCTAGGGTTAGGCCCTAACCTAAGAGCTTCAGCCCCTTGAGTCAACTCAGTGGTGGATCAAGGGAATGCTTCTCATTTTCATTAAAATATAAAAAATACATAACAGTTATCAGTCACAATGTCTTAGCTCAAAAATGCCTCTTGGCTACAACAAAAAAAAAATGAATCCTAATGAGGCTCTAGGCCTTATTATTTATACAACTGAAGCTACTAATATATTCCTTAAATTTAGGGAGGCTTGGCTCCCAACTCGAGATCAACTTGTCTTCAACTATCACTCGCTTGGCTACCAATGACCTCAGTGGCTTGGTTGCTTGTAACTCTGGGCTGATGAGATCCAGTGGAGGATTATTCAAGTGAGTGAGGAGTTAAGGAGAATGCTCCAATCTCTTAAAATCCCTCTTTCTTGTCTACTTCTAGTTCCTGCACTTTAATTATCCAAAATTGCTCCAAGTCCTACAATTAATGCACATTAGGCCACAAGACATAACATCTCATCTTTACCCTTCTCACTAAGCAAAATATAACAAAACATGTAAAGAAATGTGGGAAAAGTTGATTTTAATAAGCTAGAGAGTGGAATTAAGGTCCATATAATTTACCCATTTATGAGCCTCATCAGTAGGCCTAGTCTTGAGGGTGATTTTTCATTGATCAACATTGTTATTACGTTTTTAAAGAATTCTAGAAGTTACAACAAGTTTTGGGCAAAGGCCAGGATTATGGGCTAGAAAAGTGGCTTAAATATCGGGGTCACTGGCACAAAACTCGAAAATTTGGTCCACAATCACTAGAAGGAAGGCTTGTGAGAGCGAATTTGGGTTTTGTCCACTCCCTTTCCCATAGCATGAGAGCGACTATGGCCTAAGAGCTGTAGCATAGTAGTGGGACCCAAGGACATGCTATCTGAGTGACTGACTTGTCTCCTGAGGGTTCTGTTGATTAGGTCGGATCACTGTATGTGATGTTCTGTCGATTCCACTTCCTTAAGGTGACATAGGAGATTTAATCTGATGGTAGTAGCATCTATCCTCATGTTTAGCTCGGTTGGCAGGATTACTTTGGGTAGACTTGGGAAGGGATGTTACAGATTGGTATTAGAGCATGGTTGCACTCTCTTTGGGTCATATATGGTGCTAAAGACATAGGTGAATGTGTTGGTCATCCATTCATTTCATCTGCGTGTGTGGCTTGTTAAGAAATTTACGGCAGAGAGATAATTATTACTGATATTTACCGAGATTTACATAGAGGAATAATAAATAACCATCAACAATACACATAAATATTATACACATAATATTAATCCAGGAAAACCCCAAATCCAAGAAAAAAACCAACCTAATGAGATCTCATTAGCATTGGGAAAAACTTTGGCCAATCTGGCCAAGTGAGCCTTCACCACTCACCTCCAGGCCTCTCTTACAATGAAGTATTCCCAACCTTTTAATGGCTCCATTTCATGCAATACCAAGGACCATAGTACCATGGGTACACGATACCATGTGCCCAAAACCACTATTATTTAACCAGGTCAACCTTCACTCAAACCCCGAGTCAATTTTACTTAACAATTCCCCCCTTAAACTTGACTTGGGGTTCCTTGACTAAATCATCCAAAACCTGCTAAGTGAGACAATCCCGATCACTCTAGCCCTTACCCTCTTCAAAGTTTTTACCTTGGATTTGTTAACCCAACATCCACCTATTACCTAGGTCTAACCCAAACTTTACCGGTAATTACCCAATGGTACGCATGCCTTACAAGGTCTTACAACAGTATGCCCATTTACATGCAAATTAAAAATTTCACTCCATTATAATACCTTTTTTTGTTTACCCTTGTTTTTGTCTTTGTACATATGACATCAATGTCCATATAAAAAAAACCCATCTACTGAATTACATGGGTCACCAGCCACTATAACCGCCATTTATCTAGGCATTCTTTTTAGGTACATGGTTCATCAATTAATTAATCCACATGCACATATCCTCCTCATCCACTAAATCTCTCATGACCCAATAGTGTGCAACTTTTCTTCACAATCTATGGCTTTTGATCCATATCTGCAAGCAAAACTTAATTATCTCTCTATCTACCAGGCCAATACAAACCCTTGACAACAAAAACCATCCTTCTGAAGCCAACTTAGCTCTGATATCAGTTGTAAAGGAAATTACGACAGAGAGATAAATTATTACATAGATTTACTGATATTTACAGAGAGGAATAATAAAATAACCAGCAACAATACACATAAATATTATACACATAATATTTATCCAGGTAAACCCCATATCCAAGGAAAAACCCAACCCAATCAGATCTCATTAGCATTGGCCAAAACCCTGAACAATCCAGCTAGGTGAGCCTTCACCACTCACCTCCAGGCCTATCTTACAATGAAGCATTCCCAACCTTTTATAGGCTCCATTTCATGCAATAACACAGACCATAATACCATGGGTATAGTATACCATGTGCCCAAAACCACTGCTATTTAACTAGGTCAACCATGATTCAAACCCTGAGTCAATTTTACCTAACATGACTCTTACACTTATGTTCCATGTGCTTGTTCCACTGCATCATATTGATCATGGTAGTAGTAAGGTTATTATGAGGAAAATTATGTCAATTTTAAGGAATGCATTGTCATGAGTATATGACTAGTTATACAATTATATGTAGCTTGATTACATCCTTGTACATTGGGTTTCATTCTTGGTTATTTGATTACATGCATCAGTCCTGTAGGTTGATTATAAGAATTGATCGCTTATGCTCAACTACATGTAGTTATGCGTATGTGTAGTTGATTAGGCATTTCTTATGCAGGTGGATAGTTGCATGAGGCAATGTGTATACTCGAGTAGTGGTTTTTGTCATGCATGAGGTCACAACATACATTGTTCATATGGCCTTGCATTGATGACCTAAGCCTAGTTAGTATGATGGTTATGCGTTGATGCACTTATTTGATATATGTTTGTATGATATTATGGTTATGTTATACATGTATCACATTGATTTCATGATATTGCAGACAAAGTATCCTCCTCGAGTATGCTAATGTTGGGCATAGAATCCCCCCACAACATGTTTTGGGGCTCCAAGCCCAAGTTTTGGTCAAATAATGTTGTAAGACTCCGCAAATTGCAGGCGCGGAGCGCGAAATGTATGTTGAGTCATAGGGTTGTCTGCCATAAGTTTTGTAATGTAATGTCGGCCTACCCATGGTCCGTTGACCATGGGATTCTATAAATAGAGTGAGGCTCTAAGTTGTAAGGAAAAAATAGGGGATAGATGGAAAAGGAATGGAGTCTAGAAGATAGCAAGCATAGAGAAAATGTCTTAGTGTCTTGGGTCATAGTAGTAGGAAGAGGCTATGCAGCTGAGTGCATAGAGGCCTAGTAGAGTCTACAGCTGAGTGCACAGACCCCTGCAACTGAGTGCGTAGGGCGAAGTTGAGTCTGTAATCAAGGAAGAAGAACAATAAAGATAAGTTTGATTCCAAATCTTATGTAACTATTCTTGTGCTACTTCTTGTTTTAATATGTTGTTTTCTGTAACATGCGCACTTAAATGAATACTGAACACTGTTAAATATAACTAAACACATACTAATTAGCTAAGTGATCAACAATTATTGGGTTAATAGTAAGGAGTTGGGTCATAACACATATCATGCCTCGAGTAGGACTGCGTGAAGGCAACATTGCAGGTTATGAGGTATTGATAGATGGGTGTAACAATGTGCGCAAGGAAAAATTGCGGACCACTAAAAATCATCAGACATCTCTAGGGTGTGGAAACCTGGTTCTAGCACCCTCCCATACTACTTTGGGTGAGACCTCAGTCCACGCTCCATGGACTGTTGCCAAAAGGGTCAATAGTACTGGGATTTTTTTGGTTAATCAACTCTGAACCTGGGTCAGGCCCCTATAAGCCAACAAATGGTTCTGTTGCCGGGACATGAACCCGAGTCTCTCGGGTGAGAGCTGAGTATCCTAACCAAATAGACTACAATGGTTCCAGGAAGGGGTCGCGAACAACTAATTTTTTACAATTGTAGAGGGCCAGGGCACTATGCCTGTGATTATACATACCCGACAAGGACATCATGTTTCTACTGTACTCGGCTTGATCATGAGGTAGAAGACTACCCTACATTGATAGCAAGGATGTGCAAAAAAGGGGTACTCCAGCCTCCTCCGACTCAGAATTTGCAGATGATGAGGTCTGAGCTGCGCAAAGAAGACCCGAATGTAAACATAGTGCTTAGGAGCGGTATGACCACTGGCGATGATAAAGGTAAGCAGTCAGAAGAAAGTGTGTGGGTTCGCAAGGCTCCTACAAAGGAACCTGAATTTGATTTAAAATGCGCGAAGGAGACATTCATGGAAGTTAAGAAGAGCTTCACGGAGGCCTTCACTTCAGGTAGTAAGGATCAACTAGAATCAGGGATGGATCCTTCAATGCTCACTACCTTTCTGGAGACATGCATGAAACTGCTACGCGACAACAAGGCAGTAAAAGGACTACAGGAACTTATCACTAGGTGTGTGGGGTCAGGAGAACCGTGTGTGGTCTGGAAACTTGGAAAGCATGCATTGCGCACAGGAAGGGAAATGAGGTTTACTGGACAAATCAGCCAGTATGAAATGGATCATGTAATCCTAGATCTCGGATCCAATGTGAATGTACTATGGAAACAAACATGGGAACGCATGGGCAGACCCATGCTACAATGGTCTCCTATTTAGTTGTGAACGGCGAATCAACAGAAGACCTTGCTCATGGGCAGATTACAAAGGGTAACAATGGATACTGAAGGTGCGAGTGTGTAGGTGGATTTTGAAGTGACAGAGATTGTTGATGACAATAATCCCTATCCCTTGCTACTAGGAATAGACTGGGCCACCGATATGAATGGAGTCATAAATCTGAAGAAGCGCAAAATGGTTTTTGAGAAAAAGTCACTACACGTAGTAGTACAACTAGATCTAGCCGAAGGAGTGCGATACACTGAACCAATGTGCGATGATGATAGTGATAATGATCTCGATTGCATCTACCAGATAACCGCACAAGAACAAGATTGGATAAACTTGACTGTAAATGGTAGGATTTTGTGGGAGCGTGAAAGCTCCTACTCTCTGGATTTAGACGAAGAGATAGAGCGATGGCAGAATCGACTGCATGGAGTAACAACGCTTAATTGTAGCATGATGGTTAGATCACTACATCGTGTGAAAACAGAGGTAAGGAATTTGCCTATGTATGATGGGTTGACAATGATGGATGAATTCCTGAACAAATTTGAAAGCACAGTACCTGAACAACAACAATTCGATGCTTTGAAATGGGCACTACACGCAACACCCGCAAGTTGGTGGGGTACGCACCAAGGATGTTTTGAGGACTGGCACGGATGCAAAAGGATGATGTGCCTATGATTTGGAAAACCCCAGCTCAGGATGAGAGCTGGTTATCAGGGGAAAAAAAACATGCATGCCCACCTTTCCCGATGAGTACAGAGATATGACATGAACCTCGCACAAGCACACACCACCGCTAAAATAGAGAATCTAAACAAAACGCGGCACCAGGAAAAGGGAAGCGCGCCAAGGATTATCCATGGACAAGCATTCGATAGGGTGTGCAAGCTACTGAACAAAGTTCACCAGGTGAGATGCACTGACTGGGACGTATGCGTACCAACAGTTTGATGGGCCTATAGGACCATGTGCAAAACCCTGACAGCGAAAATAATTCTAAGGTTGAGAAATAGGATAGAGACTATAATTTCTAAGGGGAATGCAACGATGAATCCACACATAATAGCACCCATAGGAGGGCACCTTGTCTACCCACATTGCAGTAGGCATGTCGGCAGCAGAGCAGATGCTACACGCAAAAATGGATAATATGATAACATTGCCGGATGGAGCACTAGTCTCAAAAAATACAATGGAGTGGGTGACGTTTAATACAATGAAAGCCATTGGCCTTTTGTGGTTGCCCTTCCCTATGACACACTTTATCAGCTGCAAGATGGGATAACAAAAAAATTCCGTGCCAAAGAGAGCCGAACAATCCAGGTTCTGAGTTAACATAAGATTAATATAGAATAGCTTAGCTTGCAGCACGATGAGTTGGTATTGCATAACAAACAGTTGGTACAGACAGTCAATGACGCTTGCCAGTGCATCCCAGAGTTGTCTATTGTTGTCGACCTACCAACATAAGTGCGGATCCACTATTTGGCAAGTGGAGTCCGTGACACGCATGAGGAAATAACAAGAGTGTAGCTGGAGCTGAATCTTCAGATTTCTGAGTTGCAGCTGAAGGCGCAGCCTTCCACTCCCCAGTGTTACAGGGAAAAGTGTCTATATAGAACTGCTCTATCCCACTAAGGTGTGACAGCTGCCTTAGAAACAAACAGAGAAAAGCTACTTTTGTTTTTCCTTTATGAATTATAGATAGATAGGAATAGAAAGACCAACCTCTGTCTTGCACTAATCTCTTGATTTGATCCCTCTCTTCTTTGATAGTCCTCAGCTACCTGCTGCCTTGCACGCCCAGCTTCACAAAGTACCTGTAAGATCACAAAAGCATAGCACTATACAAAGACATGGATCTATAATCATAAACAATCTATGATCAGATGTAAATTGACCATACAAATGTAATAAGCATCAATGACACAAAAGCATGGAGGAAAACTCAAATAGCTTTTATTGATAAACAAGAAAAGAGCCAAGAGGAGTTACAACCAGTTGTTCTGACCCAGCATCAACCTCCCAGCAAAGAAGCCCCTCTTCACCTCAAACAAAGCTTAGATCACCCAACAATCTGATGTTTGTCTCAAGAAACCAACAGCAATTCCTTACAATATGTAAAATTCCAGCCTCCGGATCTCTGGGATGAGGGATCCATATATAGATATCTGTAAGGGGGATGAGTCAGCTTGTGATTTGACTAGTGTCTTCTCTCTGATAGTTCTTGCTTCCACTTGGAGACTGATGGTCTTTTACTCATCCTTGGTCGAATTCAGTGAGGCAAGTGTCACAGGAGAAGATTCTGGAAGCTTCCATTGCCTCTCCACCTCGCGGAATGACACTGCCATTTGTCATTTCTCACCCATCGCACCCCACAGAAGGGACTTTTGAAATGTAACGCACCCTCACAGTGTATTTAGGTGAGATGCAACGCATTTAGCCAGTGGAGCAGCTACAATGATCCTGTTTTGACCAATTCTGAGCAGTTTCTCATGGAGAACTTCTGGGAGAAGCTGTAATCTGTTGACCTTGTTCCTTTAGGGGTTAGAACAACACTTTTAGGGACTTAGGAGCCCTTGATTTATGGACATTTCATGCTTGGGGTTGTAGGGCCCAAAAATGTCTATAACAGTTGCCCCCTAAAGCATGAGGTCGTTAATCCTTTGATGTAGGGTGAAATGCTTTATTATGAGGATGCGAAGTTCTTTCAATGCTGAGAGGAGACCTGTAATAAGATACAATACAATAGATTATCTTCATAATATTTTCATGATCTAGCTGAGGTGAGCATTCCCATGCTTAGCTTTATAAATTCATTTTCATGTACATAGGACAGACAATCGTCTGAGTGTAGACTGATGATTCTGATAGAGCCATCATCCTTTTGAGTGGATGATTATCTGTGCAGCAATGATGTACATTTTAATGTCTTTATTTCCTTGAATATATATCGCAGCCTGGATGGATGAAACTAGGTCCGGGGTCTTCAATCTCGTCCGATCTTCACTCGAGGTACAAGTCGATCCATGTGAGAAATGTTCTGAAGTCGAACATGGAAAGACATCGCTTGATTACTAATCAATGATGTAAACTGTTAACAAGCGTGAGAGGAATCACCGATAATGATAATGACCCTCAAGGTACTGCAGTACAATTCATGTGGTGTGAATAAAGGACTTGGCATCGAACACCACGAAAAATCTTTCGGTCGAAGGTCATTGATGTAAACCTGTCGCCGGAAGTGAGAAACTTGCCATTGAGGTATGCAAGCTTCAAAGTACTGAATGGGGTGTTCCTAGATCAACTTCTTGGATAATGAGCTGATGTCGAAAATAAGTGATTCGTCACAGGAGGGCCTTAATGAATCCCACATCAATGACATGGAACGGAGCAAATGATTTTAATGGAGGTGAAAACGATCTGGTGATATAAGGTTCAGGGTGGCGGTCATGAAAGAATGGAGTATAATGTATGGTAGTGGGTGAGACGTAGGTGAATTCTCTGAATGACTTCTCTTGAACATATCGGCGACACTGATGTGATGGATTGGCAGCATTAACCCCAAATGTGGATGGTATGGCGTGACCATGGTGATGTGACCGGTGAATGAAACAACCCAACCTGACTCGGTCACGGAGTGGAAGTGTCATGTTCAAAAGCGACTTGCTACCAACAAAGTTTCTTCAAGTTTTCTTCCCAATTTTCCCCAGTCATTGCTGACCAGTACCTATTTATTTTTGTCAAGCTTGATGAGGATAACATATGCTTGTTCTATAATTTGCCCTTCGGGCAAACCCATCGCTATGTTTTAACAAGCCTAGCGATAATGAAACTCGTTCTAGTCTATAGACAAGTTTGTCGCTATTATACTTTTAACGAGTTTAACGACAAAGATAACTCGGTCCTTTTCAATTTTAGAGAGTCTGAAAAGGAACGTAAAGGTAACTCCAAAATTCCTTTTTCGTCATCTAATCCCTGAAGTCCGAAAAAGTATAAAACAATACAAAAGGGATGAATGTTCGATACTTTTAACGAGCTGAACAAAACAAGCGCTCGATCTTTTTGTGTAATAATCCCTCAGGTCCAAAAAGATTAAAATCTAGAGGAGGGATAGCACTTCCTATCCCTTTAACGAGCTAGAGAGGCCAATGGCTCGCAAACTTTTCATATTTTACGAGTCAGTTGAAAAGAGCTTAAAGGAGACTCGTCTTTTGAGGAACGAGTGATAAAATGGGTAGCAGCTAATTCCAGGTAAGGTTTGGAATTTTCCAATCACGGCAGTGTCACAAGGATGGCTAGTGAAATCACTCTTCACAGCTGTTCCTCAAAATGGGTAAACAATCAAATGGAGGTGAATGATTGGCCAATGAAAAAGTGGAGGTGACAGTGCAAACATGACCAAGGCTTTAATGGCTGAAGTACTACATTCACGATGGTTATTTACTGGGGAATAGTTCATTTTTTAACGAGCTTAAACGCGGGGGGAAACATTTGCTCATGGCTTATGTTTATTTTTTAACGAGCTTGAACTATGTGCTAAAACTGCTCGATTAATCCAGTCGTGTGATAAGAATGTCTCATATAAAAACGACAACTTTTAGGGTTTTGCCCCACATCCTTTCTTTATGTAAGTTAGGAAACGACCAATCCAAAAAACAGATAAATGATCGCTCTTTGCTTGCACTCCAAAAGGTTTGCATGCCCCCAGGTATAAAACAGAGTTTCAAGGTTGCCCCTTCTTTAGTCCATTAAAACATTTGTTTTATCGAGAGAGGCCTATCTCTTACAGGTTACCCAAAGATTGTTCTATTCACAACGCAAACAAAACACTTCTTCAGCGATGTCTATCGAAATAGCCAAAGGTGAGTGGAGGAAGTTACTCCGCTCACGTAATTTTGACAAGAGAATCTTGTTCTAGAATAACCCCCTCTTACAATCACGGACGGGAGTACAGACTAGTCATATTTTTTCGCGGAAACCTACCTTATACCCGAAGTTCTCCTGCCGAAGCAGACCAGGGTGCATGCCCCGTGGGATTCAGTCATGTCCCCCCGAATCACTCGCGCTCATCGGGTGGACGGACTGGAGATTGAGACATTTCTTGCATGAAAAGACCATTTAGGGATGGTATATGACTATTTGCTTTGTATGATCCGGGAAATGAAAGCTGGTCTACAAGCTTGACCACTCTTCCTTCGTGCGGAAAACACATTACTCTAAAGAGTGAGGAGACAATTGCTCCCATGCAATAAATATAGTCTCGTCCAAGGAGTAGATTGTAATCCAGGGGTCCTTGAACTACCATCACGTTCGTGTGAACGGTTTTCCCTCTCAATGTTATGGGCACATTGGGAAGGATCCCTAACGGCCGACTGGTTCCTTTATCAAAACCTGTTAGATTTCTCATCTCAGGCAAAAGCGATGGCGAACCAAGCACTTTCCAAGTAGTTGAGGAAAGGATACTCACAGAAGCCCCCTCGTCTATGATGGTACCAGCCATAACCATTCTATATATTTGAACAATAATTCTGAATGGTACACTAGCTGGTAAACGGGGTTTGCCTAGTTGATTCCAGTCGAAGGAGACAACTAGGTTGCTTGGAGGTGGGACCGAATAGACGGCCGGGTACGACTCTGACGAACTTCCTTCCTGCAGTAAAGGAACGGGTAAATTGCCCCCATGTTCGTTGGAGTCTGCGTTTATGAAAAGAATTTGGACGGTGTCATCCTCGTTCTCTTCGGTGATTGTATCATCTGAAGATGGAACCTCTGAAGGCAAGACCAGGTCAACTGCCGCCTCGACCTTTTGACTTTCGTCTGGTATGGATTCAGATGGTTTATCTTCAATGGTAGATGCTTTGGTCGACAACCTGAGCGGGCCAGCCGGATTTTCAACTAGTGACGGACTCGGCAAGAGTCTTTTATATCCAGGAGGAAGTCGTAACGGTGAAACCGGTCGATCATCCAAAACTCTTTTAGCTTCGTCTAAGAAGGGACAACGGTGGACGTCATGATCGCCTTCGCACAGTTTACAAGGAAATCTATACTTCCCTTTTTGTCCTGGGGCTTCACTTTCACTAGTTGACGTTGTGTTTTCAACATGACCATCAGAGGATGACGACACCGGGTTGTGCAAACGAGGAGACCAGTCCCTTAAGATCCAAGGGATTTAAGGACAATCTCTGTGATAGTGGTCTCCTTTGCAAATGACACATGGCGATTTAGGCCTGGTCGGTGTAGTGCGTGGATTTTAGCTAGATGACACTCGTTTGCCCCCATTCGCTTTTGGCTCCTTCTTCTTCTTCTCTTTCTTGTTCTTTTCCTTCTTCTCTTTAGGTACTTGACTTTTGGCTTTACCAGCCCCATCAAGCGAAGAGGAAGGAGCAGAGGAAGAATTAGAGGAAGTAGAAGGTTGGTGGGTAACTCTAGACTCGTCTAGTTGCTGATTCGATTGTTCAGGAATAGTGGTGTTCTGAATGACAGAGGTTGAGAAGAGCCATACAGGTAAACCAATTGTCAGTCCTGGAAGTGACAATGTGGCCATATGGGGTGCACCAACATCTCCCCAAGAGGAGAAGGGACTAGGATTTCCTCCAAGGGGAATTCCTTGGTTGGTGGATTCCATTTTCTCAACCCAAGATCAACGTAGGAAAGGGTAATGAATATTCTGTTTAAAATAAATTTTAGACGCTTTGACACAACTTGTTTTTTCAATTTTAAAGAGTCGAGAAAAAACAAAAGATGACTCTAGTCTCCTTCGATTTTTAATGAGCCTGAAGTGACAAGTGCTCAGATGGACCTTTTCCGTTAAGGAGTCTGAAAAGGAACGAAAGGGACTGCTCTGGAAATCTAGGTAGAGGGATTACCAAACCAATCGCAAAACTGCAGAATACTTTTTACGGTACGGCAGTCAATCTTCCTGAATGCTGTGTTCAGTGCATTGCGATCGATAGGGCGGCAGACACGGCTTCCTATGGATAAAGGATTAAGCCTATTGGGGTCTCCCAAAATATACTCGACGGTACGTGGGAGCACAAGTTTGTACTGGCACTTATCGTCTCAAAGTGGAGGAATCACCCAACCATCAGTGACAACAACAGTTACCAGGCTTTACGACGCCGGAATACGTCTCTAGCCTAGACTTCTAAATGTTGTGCGTTAAGTTCCAGAGTGTTGTTAGATTCATTGAATTTATTTTAAGTTGATCTTGTTTATGAAGTTTGCCTTTTGGGTTCACCATGAGATGTAGATGTAATTCCTAAAATGCAATCTAAGATGATAAACAAACTTTTTATCTCCTTTATGCAATGAAAATCCTAGCTACTAGGGAAAAGAAAGACAGAATATTTTCACAAAGAGCAAAGAGCACACTCTAAATGCACTTTCCTAAATCAAGCCAATCAGACTGTCTATATGCAAATGCACATGCATGTATTTGTTTTCGACTTTCTTAGTACATGAATGCTAAAAAGAAAGTTGATGCACAAATCTGAATTTCTTTTCAAGCGACAAATATCAACAAGTTTCTTTTCGAAATAAAAAAAAATGGAGACGATCACAACACTTTACGCTTTTGAACTGAATACTTGTTCTCGACACTAGAAAATTACAAATTCAGACCAAAAGCAATAGTAACAGGATAATCAACCATCAACAGCAATCAAACTCTTTCCTATGATTGAAATTGGCACTTACGACAGTTTCAAATCAAAGGACGACAGTACGATTACGCTACTTTTGCAAAGGAGAACTGTAAATGATTCAACAAATACACAAAAACATCTACAGTTGTTTTGTACGAAGGAGGCAGAATAACAACAAGGAAAAGGGGTTTCAAACAGACATATACTGATCACAGGCAGCAAAATTCAGGAATAGAACTGGAAAGAATGAACCATAGAAGCCACAACTGCACAGAGCTAGTCTGATCAGCGCACCTGTAACACAGAGAATCTGAAATGTAGCGCAGGTTGTCCACTCGGGAAGTGCGATGAAATTCAGAATCTCTAAATAGTACCTACGCTGGGCTAGAAACAAGACTCTATTCGGGTTCCGGGTCACAGTTTGCAGTTCAGTTCTTGGGTTTTGGCCGAGCAAAAAGCAATCAGTAATGCAACAATCAGGGGTAGATCTAAGGAGGATCTAAGAGCTATCACAAGGGAAATCAGATAGTTTGCGAATCAGTTGTTTAAATCATAAACAGATCCAGTAGATGGATTGAAGTAGCAGTTATCTACTTTGCATTTGTTATGGCAAATGCAGTTCAAATGTTACTTATATGTTTATGAAATAGACAATAAAGAATGATAAACAAACAAACTAATTATCTCCCCAGCAGAGTCGCCATTTTGTTACAGGGAAAAGTGTCTATATAGAACTGCTCTATCCCACTAAGGTGTGACAGCTGCCTTAGAAACAAACAGAGAAAAGCTACTTTCGTTTTTCCTTTATGAATTATAGATAGAGAGGAATAGAAAGACCAACCTCTATCTTGCGCTAATCTCTTGATTTGATCCCTCTCTTCTTTGATAGTCCTCAGCTACCTGCTCCCTTGCACGCCCAGCTTCATAAAGTACCTGTAAGATCACAGAAGCATAGCACTATACAAAGACATGGATCTATAATCATAAACAACCTAGGATCAGATGTAAATTGACCATACAAATGTAACAAGCATCAATGACACAAAAGCATGGAGGAAAACTCAAATAGCTTTTATTGATAAACAAGAAAAGAGCCAAGAGGAGTTACAACCAGTTGTTCTGACCCAGCATCAACCTCCCAGCAAAGAAGCTCCTCTTTTCCTCCAACAAAGCTTAGATCACCCAACAATCTGATGTTTGTCTCAAGAAACCAATCGCAATTCCTTACAATATGCAAAATTCCAGCCTCCGGATCTCTGGGATGAGGGATCCATATATAGATATCTGTACAGGAGATGAGTCAGCTTGTGATTTGATTAGTGTCTTCTCTCTAATAGTTCTTGCTTCCACTTGGAGACTGATGGTCTTTTACTCATCCTTGGTCGAATTCAGTGAGGCAAGTGTCACAGGAGAAGATTCTGGAAGCTTCCATTGCCTCTCCACCTCGCGGAATGACACTGCCATTTGTCATTTCTCGCCCATCGCACCCCACAGAAGGGACTTTTGAAATGCAACACACCCTCACAGTGTATTTAGGTGAGATGCAATGCACTTAGCCAGTGGAGCAGCTACAATGATCCTGTTTTGACCAATTTTGAGTAGTTTCTCATGGAGAACATCTGGGAGAAGCTGTAATCTGTTGACCTTGTTCCTTTAGGGGTTAGAACAACACTTTTAGGGACTTAGGAGCCCTTGATTTATGGACATTTCATGCTTGGGGTTGTAGGGCCCAAAAATGTCTATAACACCCAGGTTCACCAGGCAGCAGCGCAGTGTGCTACAGACATTTAGGCTGTTCGGAATTAGTTGGAGGGACTCTGTGCCAAGATCACCGCGCTGACAGAGTTACTCAATGGCGAGTCACGATGTTTTTGTTGGGGGCTTGTTGGGCATAGAATCCCCCCATAGCATGTCTTGGGGCTCAAAGCCCAGGTTTTGGTGAAATAATGTTGTAGGACTCCGCAAAATTGCGCGCGCAGAGCGTGAAATGTATGTTGAGTCATAGGGTTGTCCAACCTAAGTTTTGTAATGTAATGTCGGCCTACCCATGGTCTGTGGACCATGGAATTGTATAAATAGAGTGAGGCTCTAAGTTGTAATGAAAAAATAGGGGATGGATGGAAAAGGAATGGAGTCTAGAAGATAGCAAGCATAGAGAAAAAGTCTAACTGTCTTGGGTCGTAGTAGTAGGAAGAGGCTCTGAAACTGAGTGCGCATAGGCCTAGTAGAGTCTGTAGTTAAGTGCGTATACCCCTGTAGCTGAGTGCGCAGGGAGAAGTTGAGTCTATAATCAAGGAAGAAGAATAATAAAGAGAAGTTTGATTCCAAATCTTGTGTATCTGTTCTTGTGCTACTTCCTGTTTTAATATATTGTTTTATGTATCACACGCACTTACATGAATACTGAACACTATAATATAACTAAACACATATTGATTAGCTAAGTCATCTACAGTTATTGGGTTAATAGTAAGGAATTGGGTCGTAACACAGATCACGCCTTGAGCAGGGCTGCGCGAAGGCAGCATTGCAGGTTGCGAGGTACTAATAGATGCACGTAGTGACGTGCACAGGGAAAAACTGCAGTCCACTGAAAATCATCAGACATCTCTAGGGTTCAAAAACCTGGTTCTAGCACCCTCCCATACTACTTTGGGTGAGACCTCAGTCCACACTCCACACATTGTTGCCGAAAGAGCCAGTAGTACCAGGATTTGTTTGGCTAATCACCTCTAAACCTGGGTCATGCCCCTATAAGCCAACAACTAAGGTACGTTGATTTATGGTGATTTGGTTTAGCTGACATATTATGCCTTATAAGAAAGAGATCAGATGGCTAGCAAGGTGGTAGAATACATAGAATCTCCCTATGCATTAGATGGGAAGTGTGGTGTATGGCACTCTTTTGACTTGATAGACACATTAAGAAGCTCACAAGAATAAATAAGGAGTTGCAAAGCACACAATGACAAAATCATGCAGGCACAAGAGAAACAAACAAAGGTGAATGCGATATTACTTCAAAGTTTTTCAAATTTTCACTGACAGGGGCCTTTTCATATCAGCCATGGACATGAGGGAAAAACTAATGGGGCATATGGCAACAGGTCTCATAGTAGACATAGGTCAGATAGATCTGACACTATGAGAAATTGTAGGATGTTGGACACTCCACATAGGAGGGGTGACAGACACATGTATTACTCTAGTTCTTGTTCTGATAAACATCATGATCGTCATCGTGATCATACGTTCAGGAGGAACGATAGGGGATACTTTCCAGATGAGTTCAATATGGAAAATCCATCTACCTTTGATGGAGAGATGATGAAATCACAAGATGCGGAGGCTTGGTTTCTTGGCATGAGGAAATTCTTTAGATTGCATGATTACTCAGAAAACATGAAAGTGACGATAGCCCTTTTTAGTCTCAAAGGTAAAGAGGATATTTGGTGGGAAGAAATGAAGAATGTAAAGGACATACATGAGGATGGTTTGACTTGGCATGCATTTGAAAGGCTCTTTAAGAAGTACTTGTTTGAGAGGTATTATGATGATAGAGATAAGGAGTTTTATGAGTTGCGGATGGGTTCTATGATAGATGAGGAGTATACTAGAATATTTTTGGAGCTGTTGAGATATGTTCCTTACCTCATAAAGGAGAAGGCCAAGGTTTAGAGAATCATTAGTGGATTGCCAGTTGCATACAAAGACCGGATTGAGTTCGATGAGATTAGATCGTTGGAGGAGGCCATCCGAAAGTTGAAGCATTGTTATGAGTAGTCGAAGCGCAAAGTTGAGTCGAAACATGACTTGAAGAGAAATGACAAAGTGTCGGGAATGTGTTCCCCCAAGAGTCAGTTTCGGGGATAAAGGCCCATGTTTTGTGGCAGAAAGCCAAAATTTTGTGATAAAGATGTAAAGTCTCCGCATTTTATGGTTGCGGAGCACAAAGATGTCAAAGGGTTATCTGCCCTTGTTTTGTAAAGTCTCATGTCGGCTGTAGAGATCTACCCATGGTTCGCGGACCATGGGATTGTATAAAAAGGTAGTCTTAGAAGAGTCTAAGGCAGGGGAGAAGTAGAAGTAAAAAGAGTTTGTGGGTAAGAAGTTCTAAGTGTTCTTGGGTCTTAGCTTAGGTACAGGCTCTGCAGCTGAGTGCGTAGAGGCCTAGGGTGGAAGTCTATAGTTGAGTGTGTGGACCCCTGTAGCTTTGTGCATGGGGTGGACAAGGTTTGAACTAAACTTGAGATATCAATAAAGAGAAGTATTCTACAAATAACTGTGTATCTTGTCCCTGTTTAATGCATCTGATTATATTATGTTACGATATGGGTTTACATTATAATTCTTATTTGATGCATGAATGTATTTGATTATATCTATTAATTGAACGCTAGCAAGAATATAGGTTTACGCAAAGATAAATGTAAATGCATGGTAGATTGGGTAACACTTAAAGATAACTTGGGAACTTATACAGTAACGTAGCCACAGGGGCACGTCAGTGCCTGGACCTATGGTTAGGGCTGTGCGAAGATCAGTTGGATACCTTCACGAAGGTATTGAAGGACAAAAGAGAAGGAACATTGAAAATCCCTAAAGGCTTATTGATCTGCATGAAGACAGGATTATGGAGTGTAGATTGACATCATGACCATCTCATGGTGTGGAAACTTGGTTCCTGCATCCCCCCATACTGCTTTAGATGAGACTTCAGTTTGCACTCTGCAGCCTGATGCCGAAAGGGCTAGTAGTATAGGGATTTTCTTGGCTAACTAATGTTGAACCTGGGTCAGGGTCCATCAAGCCAACAAATGGTTCTGTTGCCTGGACCAGGATCTACATAACGAGATGTGTAATGTCGTATCATTGGAATCCAACTAAGAAAGAAATCGAAACCTGGTTGGATAGAAAGATTCACGAAGTCGCGGCACAAGAAAACAAGAATCTGCGATTGACGAAAGAACAATGATTGGACAGATACCTATACACAGAAATACATGAAATATTATTCTCTTCCTTCCGGTTCAGTTATATGTGTGGATCGTGAAGTTTGCAGACGGACAAGGAATGTGGAGGCTTGACAGTCCGATTGTTTGGACACCGGAGCTAGTAAGGAGGTTGGAAGCTTCTAAAGATAAGATCGCGTTCTTTGTCGACCATTGGCTCAACCACGTCATAGGAGGATTTGTGACAAAGTTCACGGTCGATACCTCTATTAGTTACAACGAAACAGAGTGTCGCTTATTTAAAGGACCGTGAGGTAAGTATTTAAAATCACTGAATACTTGGATTAAGATGTTCTTGTGTGAATAGTGGGTTATGCGGTTACCTTGATGTTTGGAGCTACGCAAAGTGGAAAGGATTTCAGGGACTGAGGAGGAAAAGGTCCTAATTATAGCCCACTAATCAGACCTCCTTTAATTGACGATGAAGGAGCACCACAGACTTCTCCCCTGAGCACTAGTCAATTTATAAGATGAGTTTTCCCGTGAATACCTACACAGCCTCTAACCTCATGCCATCCATCCACATCGCATCCATCCTTGCCTCCACCGCTTACCCCATCACCCACACCACCACCACCTCCATTGTTTAATATGGCGAACTCCATAAAACTCCCTATATTCAAGGGTGTAGGGAATGAGGACCTAGACCAATTTTGGTTTGTCATAAAGGTTGTATGGGAAGCTTAGGGTTTCATAGATGATCACATCAAGAAGGCAACATTGGTTAGTGCCTTGCAAGATCACGCGCTGACTTGGTACATCAAGTACTCTAATGATAACCAAGCAGCTACGCTGGTAGAGATCTAGACTGCACTAAATAAAGAATTCAGTAGTTGTAAGTTTGAAGCGTAGTCGATTGTGGGAATCAAGGAAATCACGATGAAACCAGGTGAGACCCATTAGGAGTTGGATCAGAGATTGAAGAGTAAAATTCGTGAAGCTAATATGAATTTAATGGACGGGAAACACAACGAATGGTTTGTGGCTTCACTCCTGCCTCACCTAAGGGTTGCGCTGTCACAAACGAAGATTACGACTCAGGAAAAAGCCTTGGATATTGGAATGAGACTGCATGAAACACCAATGCAAGATCTGAATCTAGGAGTTCAGCAGATTCATGCGCAGTCGCAAAACCTTTGTCTCGAGATGCAATGTCTGAAGCAGGACAGAACAACTCAGCTAGAGGCACGTGAAGAAGTTTGAGGCATAAAATCAAAGGGTCAGGGGCATGAAAAGGATCACTACCTAGTCTTCGCGAACTATGGTGCAGCAGGAGGACCAATGCCTCTATGACTAGAGGTCGTGGCATGGCCAAGCACAGGGCCTACGCTATGGTGTTCTATATGTCAGGTAGCAGGGAAACATACAATTGATAATTGTCATTTGCTCCAGAAATTTGTACAAACACTGCAACAACTATTTTTCAATTTCTATCAATTAGTAGGTCATGACGAATGCAATTGTTGAAGTTATGAATTGATGATGGATAGGACACCTACATACAAGGTGCAGGCAGAAACGTGGCCTCTAGAGCAAGACATTGGGGGAACGTGAGGTGAGTATCAGGGGTGTGACTGGGGCTGAGGCCGAGGTGGAGGAGGGCCTAGTAGAGGCTAAGGGTAGCTTATTTGTTGCAATTGTGGAGGACCAGGACACTACGCGAGGGACTGTCCGAATCTGACGTGACTGTCATGCTACTACAGTACTTAGTTTGATCATGTGACACAAGATTGTCGTATATTGTTGGCTAAGATTTGAGAAAAGGGGGTGCAGCCTCCACAGCTGGCACAGAACCTCCAGATGATGAGGGTTGAACCCTGTGAGGAAGACCCTAAGGTAAACATTATGCTGTGAAGCGGAACTACGATGGGGGAGGATAAAGGCAAGCAGCTTGCCGAAGGTGAATGGATTTGTAAAGCACCAGAAATGGAGATTGGGTTTGATTTGGAGCATGCAAAAGAAACATTTATGGAAGCAAAGAAAAGCTTCACTGAGGCCTCTACCTCAGGAATTCAGGAGAAACCAGTTGAAGAAATGGTCCCATCCATGATTACCACGTTCTTGGAGACCTGCATGAAGTTGCTCCATGATAGTAAGGTTGTGAAGGGCCTGTAGGAACTGATGAATCCGTGTGCTGGTCAGGATGGCGCTACTCATGAACCGCGCGTGGTCAGGAAGCTTGGCAAGCACAAGGCAAGGACCGGGCAGGAAATGAGACTCACTGCGAAAATAGGGGAATACGAGATGGACCAAGTTATCCTGGATCTCGGGTCTGACGCAAATGTTTTACCGAAACAGACTTGGGAAACAATGGGGAGACCTATGCTCTAATGGTCTCTGATACAGTTAAGAATGGTGAATCCACATAAAGTTATCCCAATGGGGAGGCTACAAGGGGTCACAATTGACAGCGAGGGTACAAGCGCACTAGTGGATTTTGAGGTAATAAAAATTGTGGATGATAGAAATCCATACCCTGCGCTCCTTGGAATCAATTGGGCCACTGACATGAATGGGTTAATCAACCTGAAGAAGCGGAAGATGATATTTGAAAACAATTCGCTCTGCGTAGTGGTGCTGTTGGATCTTGCGAAGGGACCACGCTATATAGAACCAATCCAAGATTATGAAAGCGATGATGATCTGGACCAGATTTACAAGATAACAACGCGAGACCAAGATTGGGTGAATCTGACAGTAGCCAAACGTATTGCATGGGATCACAAAAGCTCCTGCATGTCAAACTCGGATGAAGAATTGGAGCATTGGTATAACCGACTGCATGAAGTATCTATGCTACATTATAATATGATGACCGAGTCATCACATTGTGTGTCATCCGAAGTCAGGGATCTGCCTCATTATGATGGGCTAATTGATGTTGATTGCTTTTTGGATGCATTTGAAAGAGAAGCGTTAGGGAAAAATTGCTTCCACGCCTTAGATACTACGCCTGCAAGATGGTGAGGTACACACAAGGATAGTTTCGGTGATTGGCGAGGCTATAGGAGGATGATGAGAATACATTTTGGGCAGTTGAAAGTGCGGATGATAGATGAGTATGATGGAAGGGATGACCGGCGTGATCACCTGGCCAAATGGACTAAGGCTTATGAAGTGGAGCCTTAGCTTGAATGGGTACATCTCTTTTGTCATACCTTGGGTGTCATACCAATGAATTGGTATTTGGAAACTAAGCTCCGCCATGGCATTGAAGAATGAGACATCTTGTGTCAGGGATTTTTAATGACGTTCATCTTTGAGGATGGGTTTAACTATATTGACGTGGTGCTACAGGAGGTTAAAGTAGTGATCTTTAGGATACCGCAAGATCCTTTGGACCTGATCCAAACTCATTGGACTACCCAACTATGCCATGCCCTGGAATGCTATAACGTGACCGTTGAAGAAGAAGACTAGGATCCCCGAAAAGTTAATATTCTGGAAAATGAAGGTCACCGCGAGGTTAAAGGTTCATAGATAGAGGATCCCAACATAGTTGCGTGGCTATAAACTTGCAGGTCAACATTGGCATAGAGACAGAACCAAAATTTGCAAAGATTGAGGACTATTGGGATGATGCGGCAGTAGACAAGGTCGCTGAACTCCTGCACGAATATCAGGATTTGTTCCCCACAAAGTTTTCTGATCTAAAAGGTATAATAGGAGACCTTGGTATCATGAATATCACCCTGAAACTAGACGCAAATCCTATAAAACAAAAACCTTATTTCCTTAATCCTAAGTATAAGCAAAGGGTTCGCACTGACTTAGATAAGATGCTCGTGGCAGGAATTATTGAACCAGTAGAAGAATCCGATTGGGTAAGCCTGATAGTGGTTCAGGAAAAGAAATAGAAAGAAGAAATAAGGATATGTATGGATCTCCGGAAGCTGAATGATGCTTGTGTGCATGACCCCTTCCTGACCCCATTCACTGATGAAGTCCTGGATAATGTAGGCGGCCAAGAAGCATACTATTTCACTGAGGGGTTCTCTAGGTATCATCAGATCAAAATCACGTCTGAGGATAGAAGCAAGATGACCTTTGTGATGGAATCAGGATGTTTTTAGTATAATGTAATTCCTTTTGGGCTGAAGAATGCACCAACAATATTTTCGCGCATTGCAGCATTCAAATACTTCATTCATAAGTTCCTGGAGGTGTATGTTGACGATTGGACAGTTTTTGGATTGGTCAAGCATCATGTGGAAAGTCTGCACTTAATGTTAGATACATGTCGAAGATATAAGATCATGCTCAATCTAAAGAAGTCTCTATTTTGTGTCCCTTTTGGGATCCTGCTAGGGCATGTGGTGTGCAAACAGGGATTGATGGTAGACCTCGTGATGATCGTAGTGATAATCAACTTGGAGGCGCCAAGGAATGTGAAACAGCTATGCGCAACTGTAGGGAATACCGAGTACTATAGGAAGTTCATCAAGAGCTATGGTCAGATCACCATGCCCATGGAGAAACTATTGAAAAAGGATGCTACGTTCTGTTGGAGTGATGAATGCCAGAAGAGCTTGGACATGCTGAAAGAGAAAATGGTCGTTGTGCCAATCCTAGTCTTCCCTGACTAGAACAAGGAATTTCATGTGCACGTGGACACCTCTTGTATTGCACTAGAGATTGTGCTGACATAGGTAGGTGAGGGAGAATTGGACCATCCTATAGCATTCATGAGTACGAAGTTGTCCAAGGCTGAGAAGAACTATTCCACTACAAAGAACGAAGGACTAGCCATGGTATACGTGCTCCAAAAGTTTAGGCACTATTTGCTAGGTGGAAATTTTAAGATGTATACGGATCATACTACATTGAAATACCTGGTTAATAAGCCTGTGTTGGGGTAGAAGATCTTCAAGTGGTTGTTATTTTTCTAGAAGTATGATTTTGAAGTTATTGTGAAGACTAGATGATTGAATGTGGGACCAGATCATTTTTCGCACATCAAAACGAGAGAGGAGCCCAATAATTTGGAGGAAGGAATACCTGATGCGCAACTCTTTACAGTGCACGTCATGGACAGGAGCTTTGAAGATATCATACATTTGCTGACAATGGGGACTGCTCTAGAAGGGTATACGAGCCAGCAGAAGGAGTTAGTAGTAACCGCAATAGACTTCTCCATCATTGTAGGACACTTGTACAAAATGGGGTTAGATGAAATATTGTGACACTGACTTTGAGCGAAGTAGCATCCTCACAGAGGCTCATGGAGGAGCTGCAGGAGGACATTGTGTAGAAAAGCAACAACACAGAAGGTTTTACGTGCTGGATTGTAGTGGCCAACTCTGCATAATGATGCGAAAGCATATTGTAGGGCATGTGACGCATGTCAAAGGACTGGCAGGCCATCGTAGAGGAATGAACTATCGTTGATGCCACAGGTGACCTTACAACCATTCGAGAAATGGGCGATCGATTTTGTGGGCCCAATTCAGCCCCCGGGAAAGAAGATAGGTGCGCGGTACATCATCACCGTGATTGATTACTTGACCAGGTGGGTGGAGGCGCAACCCGTGAAGGACTGTACCAATGCGATAGTAGCGAAGTGTCTCTTTGAATACGTATTAATGGGATTTGGTTATCCAAAGATCTTGATGAGGGATTGTGGTACACACTTTCTTAATGAAACAATCAGCACGTTGATGAAAGAATTTTAGGTGTATCATCAGAAGAGACACCTTATCACTTGTAGGCTAATGGGATAGTGGAAGCCTTCAATAAGATACTGGAGAATGCACTGACAAAGGTCTGCAATGCTTAGAGAAATGACTGGGATGTGCACGTACCAACGGTGCTATGGGCCTACAAAATGACTTGCAAGAAGTTGATTGGCGAAATGCCTTTCAGACTTGTGTATGGCGTAGAAGTTGTGATGCCAATGGAGTACATTGTACCTAGTTTGTGCATAGCAGCACTCACAAGAATGGCGGATCGCAGAGGTTTGGAAGAGAGGCTCGTGCAGCTAGCAGAGCTTGAGGAGGACCGATTTCTAGCTAGATTTCATCAACAAGTTCAAAAGGAGCATGAAAAGGCATGGCATGATCAGCACATTAAACTGCGCACCTTCAAGGAAATGATATGGTTTTGTTATATAATAGCAATTTTGATAAATTTCTAGGGAAATTTAGAATGCACTAGTTGGGGCCCTATCTCATCAAAGAGATTACCGACGGTGGAGCAGTTTAGTTGGTTAAGTTAAATGGGGATCCCTTCCCAGGAAAGGTGAATGGTAGCTGATTGAAGCCATATGCTGGTGATCCAGTTAGGTGACTATATGAAGGTAGAACAGTCTTAGTGCTCGAGGCAGCTGAAAGGAGGCGTGGGACTATAAACTACACTACCTGGGTTAGGGAATTGAAAGATGAGGAAATTGCGCAAAATGAGGAGATGTCATAGATACCACACAAGTGCATCGAAGGTTGTGCTACCCAGGATAAAACTGCACAAGTTAGTCGGAAAGTGACCATTAAAGTCATTGTTCATGATTTGATGATGAAAAAAAAGCCAAATGGAGCGGGGGGCAACATTTAAGATGAAATTTATGGGTGAGATCCTTAAAAATCTACCACCAATCTATCATTAATGAACCGATTTTGGGGGGAATAGTCCGATTTGAATTCAAAATGGCCTATAAATTACATGTAGCTACCCAACAAAGAACACTTGGCATTTCGAGCATTGAGTTGTTGAGTTCTCAAACGCGTATGAACCGTGAATTATTTGAAGCTCTGATAGCGAGTTTGGTGTTTGAGCAATTTCCAAAGGAGACACAAGAACTATTGAATAACGTCATGTCGACACTGGCAGGAACCATAGATATTGGGGAAGTAGTGACAGTCGAAGGGGCTATGCCAGAGGTTGCTATGGAAGTAGAGGGAGCTACTCCAGGGGTCGCAGAGATACCAACTGAAGTCCCCAAGTCGCCACGGTCACCTAGACCAAGGCCTACCCATACCCAAGATGGTGCAAAATGAAAGAAAGGAAAGTAGGTTGCGACACCACAGTTGGTGCACATGTCACCTAGGAGAAACCCACTGAAGGACAAGCCCATCGCACAAGAAAAGGGAAAAACAATTAACCTAGAACTAGAGGAGGAAGAAATTGAGAATATCCCAAAGGATGATGAGGATCTTGGGATAGAAACAAAGGACATTAAAGTTTAGGGGTATGACCCCATTACTAAATTTCCCGAGTACGTCCCTCCGTGTAGGGGAAAGGCTAAGGTGCCTAAGGACATTGACGAGAGCAATGTCACCTTGTACACACCTTTGCTTCCAAACTAGCTTGTTTTTGAAGGACCATTCTTGGGGCGGATTCTAATGTTGAAATTGGAGGACAGGGACTTAGGTGACACCGAGCAATTCCCTCACTTGGCGACAGACCAGCTGATGCACCATGTTCTCCATAAGACCATGGGGATGACCACGTTGGAACTGCAGAAGTGGCTCAAAGGCATGGATAAGGCAAGCCTTCTCAACCTACTATGGGTGTCACATTACAATCACACACCCATTACGTTGCTGGTGATCAAGCAGCTATTGTGCTTGGTAAATGATGGGTGTCTGTGGCTAGAGGAGTCAATACCCATCACTGATAGATGGATCCATAGGATCACAAGGCTGCCATACTCAGGGGAGAATCCAGCTATGATGTTTGGTGGAAAGGCAGGCAACCTGGCCCTCGCGGAGGCCATGAAGAAGAAGTTCGGACTAGTAAAGAAGCCGCGTGGCTATGATATTACAAGTATTTCCAACCTTGCAGTCAAAGTGGGCACACAGATTTTGGCAGGGAAGGTCATGTGAAAATGTCACTCCAATGAAGTATTGGCACCTGTCGTGGCTCTAGTAGCCCAATGTGTGGAGGGGGTTCAGTTTAATTGGGTGCACTACCTCTGTGGCGAGTTGTCACGGACTGCCGTGAGGCGCATGTTCTCAGTAAGACTTTCCACTATGCATAGCTCTTGCTGTCCATCGTGTTGGCAGCCTGGGAGTTACCTGAAGACAGTTAATTTCCCTCGGTCATATTGGACCTGCCTAATGCTGCAAAGTACTCCTCGCTATGGGCAACCAAGGATCCTCAGCAGATCAAGGACAACAAGATCTTTTGGATCTTAATGGAGATGAATGTGCACATGGCCATCAACCGTAAGCCACGGTTGTCACCTACTGTCTTTCATAAATTGCAGTTGTACGTGGAATTCAAGGCTGATTTCCACCACGTATCCATAAGGGCATGGAAGGATCCAGAGTAGAAGTGGCATGACTTGCCCTACTTGGAAAAGGATGATGCATTTCAAGTAGCCATTGACAACTGGTTGACAGAATGGCACACTGCCTTGGACTTAACTGTGGGATCTAGCAAGACAGCCACACAATGAAAGAAGGAAGAAGCCAATCTCAAGATGGAGCAGCTGGTTGAGAAAAGGAGAAAAGAGGCTAGGGATAAGTATAAGGTAGACAACGCTACCACACAAGAGATAGTCGAACAGAGAGAAGGAGAGGAGCGTGACTCTGACAAAGAGAAGTTCCCCCCAAAGAGGAAGAGGAAGAAGAGGATGATCAGATAGAGTAGGGAGGAGTAGACTTAGAGATGCTTTTTTTCTCTATCAAGCATCCAAGGGGACAAGAAAATGTAGGGTTGCAGAAGAAGTCCAAGGCCAACAAGACGTCCATGGACTTGATCACCCTAACAGAGGGGGATCTGAATGACATTGGAGATACAGTGCGAGATGCCACCGTGGAACTGCTATGGTAGTTTGAGTAGCAACAACAACAGGTATTTGGGGCCATTCAGCCGAATCTCTTAGAGCTGCATATTCCAGCATCTTAGATTAGCACGACATCCACCATTTTAGCCATTGGTACTTTAGAAGATGCCAAGATGTTGCGCGTGAAGGACTCCCAAGCCATAGTGTTGCTAGATGGAGCACTAATGATAGAGACCGAAGCTCACAGACCTGTTGTTAGCGCACTCAAGGGAGTGGGGTTGATCTTGGTAGCGTTTCCTAGTGAAGTGCTCCACCTACTGCAGGATGGGGTGATCACGGAACTGAGGGCCTGTGAACAATGAGCTTTGCAGGTGATCATCGAGGCGAATATTAATAATACTCAGATGGCCATACAACTAGATTCCGCCATCTCCACTACAAATGACGTGACCGATAAGAACAAGCACATAGTCCAGGTCATGGAGGAAGAATTCCGAATGGTCCCATAGTTGGCCATTGCTGAGGATGAGCCGATAGATGCATGCATTCACAAACTCACTACCAGGGTGCGTGATGCCCTCATAGAGTTGGAAACGGTTAAGCTGGAGCTAAACCTCTAAATTGCAAAGTTGTATTGGAAGGCCCAACTTTTAACTCTGCCAAAAGTCAAGGAGCAGCGCGTGACTCCTATAACAGAGGCAATAGTGGCAGTAGAAAGTGCAGTGGTGGACTGCACAATGCTTTTCGAATAGTCGTTCGAAGTACTAACCAGCCTACAAGAAGACCCTACTGTGAAGAGGTTGGAAACAGAAGCGCAAGAGCTGCAGCAGTGCTACGATGAGGTAAGAGGGACAACATGTACTGTTTCCCTCACACAGAGACTTGTGAAGTTGCAGGAGGCCAAGGCATTGAAGGAACAGGTAGGTGCAACTCAGCACAAAGAGTCAGTGCTGAAGGTGCGATTGAAGCCTTGGTTGGACGAGGCCGACTTGATCACCACCTCCATTGAAGGCAAGCTATCTAGTCTGTAGGAGACTTAGCAAAAGCTTCAGGCTGGCAATGCAGGGCTAGCGACAGAGCAGTTTGTCGAAGAAATAAGGAAGCCGGCCGTGCAGTGCACCACTGAGGTAGAAGTCGTATAGGTCGAGATGGGGGGTCTTCACGCCAAGATCTCCACGCCCGTAGAGTAATTGGAGGGTGATTCACCATGTTTTTGTTGGGGGACTATTGGGAACGAGTTTGCCCAAGAGTTAGTTTTGGGGCTAAAAGCCCATGTTTTGGGGAAAAAAGCCCAAATTTTGTCATAAAGATGTAAAGTGTCTGCATTTTCTGGTTGCGGAGTGCAAAGATGTCAAACAATTGTCCGCCATTATTTTGTAAAGTTTCATGTCGGCTGTAGAGATCTACCCATGGTCCGTAGACCATGGGATTGTATAAAAAGGGAGTCTTAGAAGAGTCTAAGAAGGGGGAGAAGTAGAAGTAAAAAGAGTTTGTGGGTAAGGAGTTCTAAGTGTTCTCAGGTCTTAGCGTAGGTAGAGGCTCTGCAGCTAAGTGCGTGAACCCCTACAGCTGTGTGCGCATGATGGATAGAGTCTGTACTGAACTTGAGATATCAATAAAGAGAAGTATTTTGCAAATCACTGTGTATCTTGTCTCTATTTAATGCATCTGATTATATTATGTTACGATCTAGGTTTACATTATAATGCTTATTTGATGCGCGAATGCATTTTATTATATCAGTTAATTGAATGTGAGCAAGAATATAGGTGTACGCGAAGATAACTGTAAATGCATGGTAGATTAGGTAACACTTAAAGATAAATTGGGAACTTATACAGTAATGTAGCCACAAGGGCGCGTCAGTGCCTAGACCTCTGGTTAGGGTTGCGCAAAGATCAGTCAGATACCTTCGCAGAGGTACTAAAGGACGGAAGAGAAGGAACATCGACAAGCCCTGAAGGTTTATCAATCCACATGAAGGTAGGATTAAGGAGTGTAGATCGACATCACGACCATCTCAGGCTATGGAAACTTGGTTGCTGCATCCCTCCAAACTGTTTCAAGTGAGACTTCGGTCCGCTCTCTGCGAGGTGATGCCGAAAGGGCCAGTAGTGTAAAGATTTGCTTGGCTGACTAACACTAAACCTAGGTCAAGGCCCATCAAGCCAACACAAAGCTAAAGGAAAATGGACACCAAAGTGAGGGAGACCTCAGGTTGTGAGTGAGAAAGATAAATCAGTTTCTTACAAGAGATTCAATACAACTAACAAGGGACATGGACAACAGTAGGCTAGAGGTTGTGGTATGCAACCATTACACTATTGGATATGTGGTAAGGATCCTCGTAAGAGGGGTTGTCCATAGTATTAGAGTGACAGTAGACCCCAGATCTATAGTGCTTAGGAGGTGCATACAATTGGTTATGTTGGTCATAACATTCCTCATATTTATGCAGTTGTGGACAATAGGTGGGCAGATCATTAGGCATTGATCATTGAGATGGATAGTAAGCTTTCTGATCAAGTTGTTTCTATTTTGATTGATCTTGGATCTAACTATAATTATATGAATCCTGACCTGGTGGATAAGTGTGGTTTGAGAAAATAAGTGCATGCAAAATATTGGTTGTAACAGTTGGCTATAGGTACAAAGAAGCGAGTACACCATTGGGTAAGAGCTTGTGAATTTGAGTTAAATGGTATGCCTACAACAACACATTTGAATGTATTGCCATTGGGATTGTATAATATGATTTTGGCTATGGATTGGTTATACCTTAATAGAACCAAAGTGGATTGCTTCGACAAGGCCATTATGTGTGTGGATGATAGTGGGGAAAACGGGACCTTGCAGGGAAAGAAGAAGCCTACATCAGTGTGAATGGTTACCGCTATGTAGGCTAAGCGTAGTTGCAGAAAAGGTTGTGTGATGTTTGTAGTACACATTTCTAGTGACAAGGGTAAGGAGGTTGAGGATGTCGATGTGTTGAGCAGGTACCCAGTTTTGCAGTAGTTTCAGGATATATTTCCTAAGGACATTACAAAGTTTCCACCTCACAGGGAGGTATTGTTTTCTATTGAATTAGTGCTAGGGGCAGCTCCAACATCGAAAGCACCTTATAGGATGAGCACACCTGAGTTGCTAGAGTTGAAGTTGCAGCTAAAAGAAATGTTGGATGAAGGATACATCCGACCCAGTGTACCACCTTGGGGTGCGCCAGTGTTGTTCATAAAGAAGAAAGATGGTACTCTTATATTTTTCATTGACTATAGGAAGCTAAATAAGATAACGATCAATAATAGGTACCCATTTCTAAGGATTGATGATTTGTTTGATTAATTGAAGGGATCAGTTGTGTTCTCTATGATTGACTTGAGATTGGGATACCATCAGGTACGCATCAAGGAAGAGGATATCTTCAAGACTATGTTTAGGACCAGATATGGGAATTATGGGTTTTATGTTGTTCCATTTGGTTTAACTAATTCTCTAGATACATTCATGTGTTTGATGAATAGTGTGTTGCATCCTTATTTGGACAAGTTTGTTATTGTATTCATTGATGACATATTGATATATTCTAAGAATTAGGAGGAACATGCTGAACATTTAGCATCTGTGTTGATATTGCTAAGAGAGCATCAGTTGTATGCTAAGATTAGCAAGTGAAACTTCTTTCAGATAGAGGTACACTACTTGGGACATGTTGTCTCCAAGGAAGGCATAGCAGTAGATCTAGAAAAGATAAGGGCCATCATGGAATGGGCAGCTCCTAAGAGTGTAGATGAAGTGAGATCATTGATGGGATTAGCAGGTTACTACAGGAGGTTCATCAGGAACTTCTCATGCATTTCATATCTTATCACAAGTTGCGGTAGAAAGGTAAGAAGTTTGAATGGATAGAAGAATGTGAAGATAGTTTCGAGCAGCTTAAGCCATTATTGACATGCACCAGTGCTAAATATTACGGATCCATACACATAGTTTTTAGTGTGTACAGATGGTTGCAAGAGGGGACTTGGTGGAGTTCTCGTGTAAGAAGGACATGTAGTGTGATATGAGTCGTGGAAATTGAACGAGAATGAGGAAAACTATCCAACACATGATCTTGAGCTAGCACTGATTATACATACATTGAAGATGTGGATACATTATCTTCTGGGTAGGAGGTTTACATTGATGAGAGATCACAGTGGGTTGAGGTGTTTGTTTGACCAGCTAAATCTAAATTCCAGGAAAACTAGACCCTTAGATCAAATACATCGAAGGGAAGGAGAATCGGGTTGTAGATTCTCTTAGTGGGAAGGTACATGTAAATCATATAGTAGCTATAAGCTCCTACGGGACAGAGTTACAAGATATGATCTTAAACAAAGGACATCATGATGTCAAATACATGGAGATCATGCATAGGTTACAACAGAGTACAGGCACAGGTACAGGTTTAGGTGTAGGTGTAAGTAGATGAGATCAGGATACAAACTATCGTCTCATGGAAGATGGCTTGGTGAGGTTTTGAGATAGGATCTTTGTGCCGATTGTAGTGAGCTCAAGAAGCTTATCTTGAGGGAGTTTGATGTGAAACTGTATTTGGGGCATCCAAGATATGAGAAGACATTGACGGCGGTGAAGAATTTTTAGTATTGGCCAAATCTGAAGAAGGAAGTGGCAGAGTTCATAGCTAGATGTTTAGACTGTCAGCAGGTAAAGGAGGAATGCAAGCATCCAAGAGGTCTACTACATCCTATTATGATTTTGGAATGGAAATGGGAGGTCATTTCCATGGATTTAATCATAGGTATTCCAAGGACAATAAGGAAACATGATTCTATTATGGTCGTGGTTGAAAGGTTGAGCAAGGTTGCTCACTTAATTCTGGTGAAGACTACATTTTCAGCCAGTGAGGTAGCATAGGTGTTTATGAGAGAGATAGTGAGACTACATGGTGTTCGAAAGAAAATTGTGTTAGACATGGATTCAAATTTCACTTCCAAGTTTTGGAAGGAGCTATTTGTAGGCTTGGGCACAAATTTGGCATTCAGTACAACTTATCATCCATAGATAGATGGTCAGACAGAGAGGGTCAACAAGAATTTGGAAGATATTTTTGAGGATGTACGTGATGCACCAACAAAAGAAATGGGAGGAGTATCTTCCATTGGTGGAGTTTTCATACAATAATTGTTATTAGGAGTCCTTGAGGATGAATCCTTTCGAGGCAATGTATGGACGAAGTTGTAATGCTCCCATCAGTTGGAGTGATCCAGTGAACAGGGTAGTTATTGCACTGAATATGTTGATGGGCAAGGAGCATGAAATGCAATTTATAAAGAAGCATCTCAAGGCAACATAGGATAGACAGAAGATTTATGCAGATCACCATAGGCTGTTCAATGAGTTTTAGGTTGGGGAGCATGTGTATTTGCACATAAAGCCCAAGAAAATATCTTTGAGGATTGGTTCATGTGCCAAGTTGGCACCATAGTATTGTGGGCCTTTTGAGATCCTTGAGAGGATTGGACCAATGGCTTATTGACTTGCACTGCCTCGAACAGTCAAAGTCCATGATGTTTTCCATATTTCAATTCTTAAGAAGTATATAAAGGATGTTGATTATGTTATTGATTGGTCTGTATTGCAGGTGGATCAAGAAGGACAGTTCCAGCTGGAGCCTTAGTGCGTATTGCAGCAGAAGCATCTCATGTTGAAGAACAGAACCATAGATAAAGTTAAAGTGTGGTGGAATCACTTTGGACCTGAAGAAGCTACATGGGAGATGGCGGATGAGATGCGTGCCCTATATTCTTCATTGTTTTCAAGTTGAGGAAAAGCAGTTTTGGTTTTATGATGGTTTATGTTGGCATATGTTTTTATGATGTTTTGATATTTGTATATGTATATGTATATGGATGTAAATAACTCCATGAGTTAAGTTATAAAGCTCCAATATGTTGTATGGTTATTATATTGTCATGTTGTCATGATTTTTTGCTTTTGAGAAGGTTCTTCATTGTAAATACTGGAAAGAGATAAGTTATAAAGCTCCATAGGTAGTATGTGTTCTTTTCCATGGTTTTGTTGAGGTCATGGTGTGGTTTAATACTGAGGATGGTGTTCCCCAAGGGGGAGGGTTCTGTAACAGCCCTAGTGAAAAGTTCATGTAATAAAAATTAATAAAGGAAAAATAATACCATGGGTAAGGGACATTTATTCCATGTTGAATGTTGGGCAAAGACATCCTAGTGGGTATCACTTGATGTTTATTTTGGCTAAGGAAAATTGGTAAAGGATAAGGAAAAGGCATTAAAAGGAAAAAAGGCATTTTTGGCACATTTTTTAATGAAAATAAAGGAAATTAGGAGAAAAGTAAGGTGAAAGGTCGCAAGTTGCATGTGAGGAGGAAATTGGAGGAAAATAATGGAAAATGAAGAAAATAGAGGCCTCATGCATAAAAAGGCTCCTGAGGATCAGTTCATGGCTTTTGTCAGTTCAAGTTTGGAGCTCTCTCACTATTCTCTCTCTCTCACTCTCTTGGTCACTTAGGGTTTTCTTGGATCACTCTAGTTTGGAGCAAGGAAAGAAAAATCAAGCAAGGATCAAGGAAAGGAAAGTAGTATCAAACAAATTCAGTAGGAATACTTGCAGGTAATCTTTTTCACATGTGATTTCCTAGCTATTTTGAACATGCATGTTGGTGTATCGTTTTCTTGTTGTCGGTGGGATGGTCTTGGTGGGTTATGACAGTGGATTTCATCCTAGCCTAGACTTTTCTCGGATGCCATGGTATGTTGGGATGTTTATTTTAGTTTTATAACTTTGTAATTGTGGGATGGATTTTAGAATCCGGGGTGGAGGTGGTCTCAAGGTTCATTCCCAAAGGCCTAGGAATCCCTTCATAGATTTTGGTGGGATGCACCATAAAGCCTGAAGGAGCAGTCTTGATTTAGGGCATAGTGATCCAAGTTTATTTTGCGGTAAAGGCTGAGAGACAAGGAGATGAAAAATTCCTCAAGGATAGTGATGGATTCTAGATGGCACGCCAAGTTCTGTTTGGTTGTGGTTAGAGCGCTAGTTTTGGTGTGATCACGGTTTGACGAGGGTGGAGGTGGTTTAACCTATGGATTCCCTTGGTTGGCCTTCGATTGGTTGTTCTATGAGATCCCACATTCATGCTTGGAATATGGCACGAGGGTGACTAGTTGAAAGAGAGAATTGGTTCAGCCATGCCTATGGTCGGGTGCTACGTGGAAGTCCTAAACCTGGTCGAATTTTCCTATGATTAATAAAAGCTAAGCTCTCTTACTCTTGCATTGATTTATAAGTGGATTTAATGGCTGTCATATTGATGATATTTATATGGTTTTATGCTAGTTATAAGCATGGTTGGATGATTGGGTTATGTCATGCTTATTTCATATATTTACTTATAACTATTAAATGGATGGATGCAATACCTAATTGATGATGTAGTAGTTCAATGGAGAAGGAGGTGATCCTTTTGGTTATGTTTCATAATTTGTTTCAGTTTCTTATGCTATGTCGTGTATCCTAGACCTATAGGTTGCATTGATGGAAAGTGTTTGACAGAATGCAAGTCCCAGTTGGCGATGCTCAAGCCTAGTCTCGAGGGTGATTTTTCATTGATCAACATTTTTATTATGTTTTAATGAATTCTGGAAGTTATAATAAGATCTGGGTAGAGGCCAGGATTCTAGGCTAGAAAAGTGGCTTAAATCTCGAGGTCACTCGTATAGAACTCGCAATATTGGTCCATAGTCACTAGCAGGTAGACCCGTGAGAGGAAGAGCAACTTTGGGTTTATGGTCTCTCCCTTGCCTATAGCATGAGAGCGACCATGGCCTAAGAGCTACAGAATAGCATTGCGACCTAGGGATAGGTTGTCTAAGTGGTTGACTTGTCTCCTGATGTTTATGTTGATCAGGTTGGATGAAGGTATGTGATTTTCTGTCGATTCTACTTCCTTAAGGTGACATAGAAGGTCAAATCTGACTATAGTAGCATCTCTCCTCATGTTTACCCCAGTTGGTAGGGTTACTTTGGGTAGACTTGGGAGGGGATGTTACACCAGAGTAAATGACACTTACCAAAATCTAAGAAGAATCAGATTCGAAATTAAATTTCCTAAATTAAAAATATATAGATATATATTGCATACTCAGTGGGGGATAAATACCAAGAAAAGAACTGCAAGGAATAAGGAAGGAATGTTTTTAGGAAAAAGATAGAAAACTAAAAGCCTAGGTTAAGGGGATACAGATTCCCCGAAGGCAGGATGTTGCGAAGGAAAAATTTGTGAGGAAAATAATGTTAAATAGACATTATGAAGGCTCAGTAGAGGTTACTGAAGCCAGATAAGATTTTCATAGCTCGGGGGAATCAGAGGTGATTCAAGGTTGGATGGATCAATGTCTTTCACCACATAATTTCTAGACTAAATTGTTGTTGGAGGTTATCTTTGTTAGCCTTATAATTATGCTAGGGGATTGGTATGTATTGAGTAATGTGAATCTATTAGTTTTATTTATCAATTGTGCATTATTATATAGTGAAGCTTTAAATGGTGAAATCAAGAGGAAAATTAACCAGTTGATATGTTTTTCTGAATGTAAATTTTGAATTACAAGTTTCTGTTAATGGGGTGTTTATTTCTTTGGTGAATTGCATGAACTCAGAAAAGAAAATTAATTGAACCTAAGTATACAAATCTTATGAATTCAGAAGCAGGAGGTCTATATCGAATTACGAGGTCCTCGGTGTTGTCCCATAACATAGCAAGTGCCAATTGCAGGGAGAGAATAGTAAATGTCATGGTATAAATCATTGACAATCTGAATAGTGGGAGGTATCTCGGAAGTGTTTGC
This sequence comes from Pinus tabuliformis, assembly GCA_031772625.1. Lineage (NCBI taxonomy): Eukaryota > Viridiplantae > Streptophyta > Pinopsida > Pinales > Pinaceae > Pinus > Pinus tabuliformis. The sequence goes on along the minus strand of CM062807.1, from coordinate 986,905,107 downwards.
ATGTAACGCAAGAAAAGATCTGCTTGTCGCTTCCCAGATATATAACTAAGAGGAAAAGCAAAAAACTAGGTATTCGAAAACATTTGCTGAAAAAATATGAAACAAATTTCATAAACCGTTCCTTAGCACAAATTAACCTAGATTAATCTACAAGATCGACTCGTGTAAAAATGACCAGGTGACTGAATGTATGTTTAGTAAATTTATGATGGTAGTCTTAACTGATATACATATTCACTTTACATCCAACAAATGGTGGTATTGATTAATAGTTGTATTTGTTTAGGATGTAATTATTGCATGCATACTATATAAATGAATGACAGTTCCTTAGAAAACCTGTGCAAGCGAAGAACATTGATCTTGAAATTATCATTCAACGCTGTAATTAATTTATATCCTTAATAACTCTGTCTAGAGACGAAAACAAGTACTAATTTCCGAAATATACTGACAAACCATGATATTAGAAAAATGATAAACTCTTGGAAATTTGCATCACAATAGGAGTGTTGGTATCCCAGGGGGTGGGGGTTAGTACATTACTTGGTAATGTCAACCCAGTGACCTAGATGGATCTGAAAGCATATAAATTAAACATATATTTTTATATTACACTCACAGTCGCCTAAAAGCTTGATAAACATCATATAAATTAAACCCAAATTTTCATAATTAGGTAACAGTCGCCTAAAATCTTTATCAACATAGGCAAGCAATGGAAGAAAATGGAAGTGAAGCTACAATGGCACTTGACCATCCCTGGGATCTATAGAGCGTGCCATATAGAATTTTTTCCACAACATAACCATAGATAAAATCGTACAGATAGAAATCAAATTCAAAACAATAACATGTAACATTTTATTTCATAAACAGTTCATTCTTCACCATCAAAACAGAGAAGTAAATAGTCTGGAGACGATGGGAGATTTCCCATAAGTTACATTGAAAGTAAGTGCAAGACTGTCCATAAGGGGAAAACCCATTACAGAGTCGCAACAAAACCCCCATAAAAATTGGGAAGTAGGCTTGTAACGGCCTAAGGGGCATAACCCTGTTGGTATAGACCAAATAAAATAGAAGAAACACAAAAATTCTTTTGTAGAAAGGTGTTAACAAAGTCAAGTCGGAGTCATCTTCATTCAAGACCGAGTAGTGCTTCGGACACCGACACAAACCTGAACAAACGAAGAACATTAATGACAGAGTGTGGGAAACCCATAATCGCTATCACGTTGCTGATCAAAACCCTTGAGCATACCTGTCCCTGCATATACTGACAGGGAAACATTAAGATGTGGAATAGATCTTAATTTTTGCACTAGAAAAATCTAACATCATAGATAAAACCAAAAGCATAACTTATGGTCACCATGACTTACTGGGGCACGGGATAGAGACAAACTAGAGATGAAGAAACCTAAACTCAAGTGTAGAGATAATATTGACGTGTCACCGAGAGACATTCGAATGGCCTTGAAGTTAGAAAGTCCTAGAGAAGGAAAAAATGCATCATCCTTTACGTGGAAAGAACCTCGGGTACCCAAACCACAACAGTCTCAGCGAAATGAGTGTGAAGGTTGTCCTTAAGAAACCATGATGTGCTTCAGCAGAGCCATACCCGACAGAGAGTAATGGATATTGTTAATAATTATTATAAAAGAGGGAACGACTGAGAATAAATACAGAAAGGGAATAAAATTCTGGTTTTACATGAGTCGAGAGCTGAGGGATGGCTCTTCGCATCCATAAACCAAGGTAAAGACCTCTAACTGGTTCATGTTCACAGTTCTGGCATGGAAACATGCACACAGTATCAAGAATTAACACAACCAAATGGCCTTACAGAGCAGAGGGCTAGAGGTGGAGCGGAATTGTCATCTAGGTGAGAGACCAAACCCACAAAAATCAAATGTGAAATTCCTTAGTGTGTGGAGTAGTTATATGCCATGTGAGGGTTATGATTTGAGACCACGTGGCATCGACGTCAATCCAAGAAAAAACGATCCTAGCCATCACAGTCTCTTAACATTCCTCAAGTACCTTGTTGATTGCAGGCCACATGGTTAGAGGTTACGTGGCGAGTACTAAGAGCAGGTGAGGGACAATTGGTGCTATACAACATAAGGATCATGAACGTTTGACGTTAGGTTAGATATTTGATAAGGACAAGAGGGTGAATATATAGATATGCACTCAAATATCTCCCATACACCTTAAAGGCGCATAAAAAGGGGATGAAAGGGTTGGTAGGGTTAGAAGGTGAGGATAATATGGGATTTACTTCAATGTGGGTTGGAATAGTTTTATGTTAGAATAGTTTTTTTAGAATAGATGGTTTAGGAAAAAAATTACAGTAAGGAAACCAAAACAACCATTGCATGTATTACTTTTAAAGTGAGGGCTTGGGGAAGCAGTGGTTAGAATAAAGATAACATTGTGGAGAGCTAAGTGATATGAATGGCATGCAATAATGAGTAGAGGAAAGGATAAACCACATAAGAATGGTTGGAAACAAATAATAATAATAAAAAAAAAAAAAATGTAATACAAGTAGGATGTTCACTCTGTTGTCTTAAATTCTTCACCTAGTTTGGAGATGAACTAACCCTAAAAAAAAAAAATTGTTGTATAGTTGGGTTAATTACGCTTATATTATTCTTACCATACTTCTTGAAGTTTCTTGGTGGATGGATTTGTTTTAGGTTGGTTCCTACTTTATTTTACTAGATTTCAACTTTATGGAATCCAGGTGAATAATTTTATTTGCAAGTATTAACAATTTAAAGGGTTCAACTTGAAGTCTTGGTTGGTCTATCACATGCTACGAAATAAGTTTTATACGTGATTGTTGCTTAGATGTTTGGGTTTTGGGAATTTTGATCGTAAGGAGGATGTTTTCATTTTTTTTTTTCTAGAAATGAGAGATTAGAAATGGAGTTTCTTGAAGAGTTTCATGATTTGATTTTCTCAATCACTGGCATAGGGTTCTCTAAATATATCGCCAATGTCATTTTTGGCATAGTCAATTTTATAGAAAGATCATGCAAAGTTCCCACCATTTGTTGAAGAAGTGCTACCCAACTCTATGAGTTATACAACTTGTTAGAGCTTCATAGTGATAATGAATATGCCTGCATTATCCATTGTGAAAATGCTACAGGGATTTACGATTACAATAGTGAAGGAGAAACTATTTCTTTGTAATGAAAATATGATTAGAAATAGCCTAAATTTCTTTAAATATTTTGAAATTTGTCCAAGTAATTTCTAAAAAAAAAACATGGGTGCTCTCAGTTTGATCTATATGCTACATTTAAGGAGAAAAATTATGTTTTTATTTGTTTTTATATTTAAAAAAAAATTATAAATATAAAAATAAATATGTTTTAGTAAACCTATCACAAACCAACAAGGAAGAATTGAACATTTTTTTTCACATGACACTCAAAATGTCCTCCATCACCTCTTGAAATTGTTCCTTCTTCGGTGCCCATTAATAACTTTCAATGTTGCATTGAGCAATTTTATAACAATACAATAAAATCTGTTTATTTTAAAAAATGTGCACACATTAATGCATGAGCATGTTTTTCAGCACATAGTTTCCACAAAATCATACATCAAGCTTTTGTTAATCCCCTTATAATCTTGATAATTATTATATATATATATATATATATATATATATATATATATATATAAAGTACCAAACACCTAAAATGGCACCTTGTGTAAGAGATAATACCTATATAAGTAAAAAACATTGTGCCCAAAATGGAATGCCTCAACTAACAGTGAACCTAAACATTGTTGGTCTCTACATGTGTAAATGAACCATATTATCTTTATTCCATCATAAGTATCTCATGGACCTTATTTAAAATGATTAAGTTATTGGACCTAGTTCACATTACATTAAAGGACATTCATTATTATATTAATATTATTAACTCTAGTATATTCGTTTCCTTTTACTACATTAATGGGTTGCATCCCACCACTTCATCAGCATTGAGATGTGTTTCTTTGAATTCGTATACATGTGATGTATATCCATAAGTTAGGTATTCTAATAATGAGTGTTTCCTTTGATGCTAAGAGTGAAGTATTCCAAGAAGAGTGCCTATAAGGGGTGCAACTGTAAGCAAGAATCATGTGGATTCATGAAATGGATGAAAAGGTACACTCCCATTAGAATTGAAAATAATTGTCTTCATATAAGTAACAATTGCATATATAGAATTTCTTACAAGCCTCATCTAAGTGTCACATAGTATATATACCTCTTATACCATCATTTTTAATATATATGACTTTTGCACTTATCTCTCTAAAAATCCATATACATGTACGAACTACTTCAAGATATGAATAACCTTTGTCTTCCTTAGAAATTTCTTCAACTTTAATTAACTACCCCTTATTATGTTCTCCATACTGTATGGAAATATCAAGAAATTTTTTAGGAAGAGCTTATTCTACATAATTTGATTATAATATTACGTCTGCTTTAATAATTAGGGCTATAAAAGATTGTAATATTAAAATATAAATCTATGGTTTTAAAATAACAAAATATAAAATTACATTCAAAAGAAACTCTTTTATGTAATTAGGGTTTTGAGGCTTCCACTTTAAAATGATTATAATATTCTTCATATTGATCATAATCTCTTTTATAATTCCAATTTTAAGCTCCTTAGGTTAATTTTTTGAGGCTTACAATTAAAATAATCATAATTTGCTTAATATTTATTATCATATCTTCTATAAATATAATTTTAAAAACAATAACTACACTTATGAAATTGGTTAAATTATAATATAATGTTTTCAATTAAAACTTAAAATAATTGTAACTTCAATAATATTTTTTAAAATACCCCATTTTTAAAATATTATAACCATTTTATCTTTAATAACATTAATTGAGTCTCACTTTAACTAATATGCTCTAAAAAACTACCTACAATAACTACCACTAAAACCATATCACTTCATAGTAAAACATTGTGATATTACTTATATTTTTAATGTTCAAAATGAATAGAATTCAATATAAACAAGTGTTGCATGGTAGTATAGTCAATGCCACACTAATTTGTAAAAATATATTAATTTGCAAAAGGATACCTGAAAAAGGATAAGAAAATGATACCTTGGCGTTGCAATTTTGGACATGAATTAAAGAGATTAGGTTAGGTATTTTACAATTTCATGTTCTGATGATTATTGGTTATGGCACTTTCAGTTTGGACATTTGCATTTCTATGGTGTCAGATTGTTGTAGGAGAAGCGGATTGTTTTTTTTTTCTCGGAAAAGTCTAATTCTATTAAGAAAATAAAAATATGTACAAAGTGGTTACAATTCGAGAGGAGGCCTCAGCCAATCCTCAGCTGGAAAAACATGGTTTTTACCAAATAACACTTCAGTCGCGATTACATTGAGGTCCTGCATACTAGATATTACATATCTGAGGAAGTCTGGACCTATATTGACAACTAAAACCAAAAAGTTTATGAGGTGGACAAAAACAGATAACTGGGCATGCCAATATTTAGCACTTAACTTCCTATCCCAGACTTTAAAACCAAAAATACAAAACATGAAAGCAGGATGGCCACACAGCCAGAGATTACTGATCTGAACTAGCATGCTTCGGGGATGAAGGCGCCTTCTCCCTTTCCGGACTTGGCGAAGCTAACCAGGTTACACCGCCATCGTTGTCAAGCACTGGCTCGCCGTTGGGATGAGTTACCAGGTGCATGATTCGAGTGTATCCATGAGAAGGACCACCAGAAGGTCCCTCTATCCAAGCTGGAGTCAAATTTGGGTTCTGTTCCTGGACCAAGACATTCTCTTTGACGAAATGCGGTAGCTGAATATGCTCAGAAGCCGGCTGGTCTTCATGCTGACTACCCGTGCGATACACATGCCCTGACAGATCCCCAAGCAGGATGTTATCGTCTTGAGAGGGATCGTTGTCAGAGGGCGCCGAACTGGAGGAATTCCTTTCCTCTTCTGCCACCGAAACAGTAAAATTGATAGTAATGATAGGTCTATTTACCTCACTCCGGAATGAAAAACTAGAAGTCTGAAGAGAACTATTCGGATGAGCCCCCTCGACTTCCAGCGACTGAGGAGAAGGAGGAATTGCCGAAATCGGATTAACATTCGAGGGAGTCGGATATGCTCGGCCTCCTCTGTTACCATAGTTGCTGCCGCGCCGTGGAATGCCTCGCCTGCGCATTATACTTGCGGGCACAGAGAGCTTATACAGGCAGAGAGAGCTTCGATGGCTTAACAAGGAGGGAATACTATGGAACTCCTGGAGCCTACCAAACCAGACATACAACATACTGCGGCAAGACGGGAGCTGCATTGTATTTAAGAGCCAAGGAGCATTAATGCCATAGCTTGGTAACAGTACCCAGAGCCTCTCCGCCTTCATTGCTACCATGCGTGAGGTGAAGTATAACTAGTTTCGATACAGCGCCATATTAAATGTGAATGCCTTGAGCTTATAAAAGCCATCAACCTCCTGTACCTTACAGCACTCCCGTCTGCCAGCCCATGTGCCAGCTGTTGTATCGGTGATGTATAACATGGTTATCTGGAGAGTTCACCTGCATCCGGGTTAGGAGAAGCAGATTGTTAGAGGATCACCTCCCATAAAATAACCTTCTAGTACTTGTGAGTGTTGTATCTTGTGAAAGAAACATTGCGAAAGTTTTCTGGAAGGAGTTGAATACAAAACAAAGCATCCACTAGAGCCGGTTCATACAAATCTGTGTGGACCCATGTGGACAAGTCAATTGGTGGAAGTTGTTACTTCCTCACATTCATTGATGATTTTAATAGAAAGGTGTGGATTTATTTTTTGAAGTAGAAGTCCAAAACTTTTGTAAAGTTCAAAGAATTCAAAGCCCTATTAGAGGACCAAAGTGATCGATATATCAAGGTATTGAGATCAGATCATAGTGGAGAATATGATTCAAAGGAATTTCATGCATGCTGCGAATAACATGGAATTGGAAGGAAGTTTACAACCAGATACACACCACAACATAATGGTTGAGAAGAGAGAATGAACATACAAATTATGAACATGGAAAGTAACATGTTGAAAGGAAGAAGCTTGTCAAATGAGTATTGGGCAGAAGTAGTTGCATGTGTTGTTTATGTGATAAATAGATCTCCTATAAAGAGCATGATGAACAAAATTCCAGAAGAAGCATGGTCAGGAATGTCTTGTATTATGTCTCACTTTAGCGTGTTTAGATGTGTAGCAAATGCATTTGTACCTAAAGAGATAAGAGGCAAGTTGGATGATGAAAGTGAGAAATGCATATTTATAGGTTATAGTGAGAAATCAAAAGCGTATAAATTGTATAACTATGTCACTAAGAATACTATAATCAGTAGAGATCTTGTGTTCAAAGAACAAGGATCATGGAATGAGAATGTAGACAAAACAATTGATGTAAGAGTACCACTCATGGAAGAAGAAGATATAGAAAAAACTGAGCAACAGGGAGTACAAGAGAAGACACCAAACAAAGTCATGCCAACAAGGACTCCAAGATTTTCAGAACAACATAGATCTTCAAGCATATCAATAGATCGAAATACTCACAATTATCAATAAGGTGATGAATCAATCAATTATAAGAGAAAAATGAGAGGTCTGCAAGATATTTATGATAATTTGGACCTTAATTCAAAATTTACATTATTGTCATTTCAACCTTCATCATTTGAAGAAGCTATCAAAGATGAGAATTTGGTGCAACCTATCCTGGGGTGTGAGCGTAATATTCTTTTCGATAAAAACTCGAACAAGTAAACAATAATTAAAATATATATATATATATATATATATATATATATATATATATATATATATATATATATATATATATATATATATATATATATATATATATATATATATATATAGTATTAGCACAACCACATTAAAAAATGTGGTTGAAATACACCGATAGGTATATATCAACAACATTTATTATGTAATAACACATTAATAATATATTATTTATAATATTAATAATTATTTATAATAATAATATTTATATTTAAAATAGTTATTATTAATAAACAATATTATTATTATTATTATTAATTATAAATATTTATATTAATAATAATTATATAAAAATAAATCAAATATTAATATTAATATATTAATAATATGAATATATTAATATTACCATTAATAATTCCATGATGGGGGTGATGGACATAGTGCACGGGGCACCTCCTAGCCCATGATGACCAACAACTGCCTCGCGGGTCGAGGGCCTCCCCGCCTACCGTCTCACATCACCTGGCGTACAAGGAGGAGTAATAGTATGCATGTGGAATTTAGTAGCGCCTCGACCAGCACGGGAGACCTCTTTCTAATATCGAAGGTGGTCGAGGAGGACATTTTTCATGTTTTGTTTCAGCTAATGTTTTTAAAACCGGAACCGGTGACCGGACCGGTCCACCTAATGAACCGGTTTACCGACCGGAACCGGTCTAATCGGGACTGGTTTGGTCTAAACGAACCGGTTTTAAAAAAATACATTAAATAATTAATTTTTAATGAAACAAAACTATTTTTAAGATGTAAAACCATGATTCCAAGCCAATAGAGACAAAATATGCAAAGTTTGCTCATTTATATACCATGCAAAGGTGAATATATCAAAATGGCACCGAGTGCAATACATATCATCGACAAAATAGCAAAATACATAAGAAATGAGGCTCTAAATGGCCTATAAAGTCCAAAAACAATGCTGCAAGCTATGAGGACATTGGCCTACTACAAGTCTACAGTGTACACATGATCAATCATCAAGTCCATCACCACTACTAGACACAGGATCATCATCAGGAGCTACATAGACATCATCTGGTTCAGAGTCTGAGGATGCCTCAGCCTGATCTGCAACATCAGTATCAATGCCACCAATGACAATAGAAGTGGACCTAATGGAAGCACGAGTTTGTCGACCTGCACGACTAGTGCCTTCCATTGGTTCCTTGCCTTTCCTTGATGTCGCTACTGATCCTGGTTCTAATGCCGCCACATAATCTGCCTCATCCCCTGCTAAAGCCATGTCGATATCAAAATCAGCCTCAAACACAGGATCTTCAGTCTCCTCCACCCATTCTAATGTTGGATCAATATCGTCCAACACAATGGGATCTAGATCAGGTGATTTGCTCATCATTTGGTTCCTCCTCAGTCGAAGGTTGTATTGCACAAAAACAAGATCATTTAACCGTTTTTGTTCCAAACGGTTTCTCTTCTTCGTGTGTATGCGCTCAAAAACAGACCAATTGCGCTCACAACCTGAAGCACTGCAAGTTTGACTGAGGACTCTAATTGCAAACCTTTGCAATTGAGGACACTGGCCACCAAATGACACTCACCAATGTGCTGCAAAGAAAAAGACAATAATTAGTAACTTAGTTTATAATTTGAATCGTAAAGAACGTAAACAATTTTAACTTGAAATGAAAAACAAAATGGAAATTGGAATTGCTTACCTGGTTGGTCCACATCTCTTGCCATCTTTGCGAAGTTTTTGCCAAAAGTACCACTTTCCATATTGAAAATAGTAAGTTGTCTATGTATTTCCAACTGGTCTACATGGTTAGGGACCATGCGCTCCAAGCAATCAATCAATCCAGCTCTGACCTCCCCATCATGCTGATCTCCTAGCCGATTTTTATAGTGATACCTTGGGTTCAAAAAATACCCGGTTGCATGTATAGGACGATGGAGTTGATTGTTCCATCTCTTATCAATGATCTCCCATATACGGCCATATTTAGCTAACCTGTCCTTGTAAGATGCTCGTATCTGCTCCTTTGCTTGATCCATAGCTTCATAAATGTAGCCCATGGCCAATCTTTCCCCATCCACCAACCTTAGCACCTTAACAAGGGGCTCGGTAATTTTCACAAGCTCTACAGCCCTTTTCCAAAAATAAGTGTCTAACACTTTCTTTTTGGTGTCTTTTCCATCTGGTCTACGAGCCCACCGAGATTCAGACCATTCTTCAGAGGAAAACATTTTCTGCAAGTTTTTATGTTGACCATTGAGACATTGCAACGTGAGGAAGTGAGTTGCAAATCTCGTAATTGCAGGCCTAACAAGCTCTTTGCCTCCAGTGTGTTTCCTCATTAGGTTCAATACCCATGAGTGGTTGTAAATGTATTTTGTAATGCATTTGGCATGCTCTACAGTGTTTTTTACCCACTCCACTTTGCCTATATCCTCAAGCATGAGGTCTATGCAATGTGCAGCACATGATGTCCAAAATATGGTCTTATATTTGGCCTCAAGCATCTTTCCAGCAAGAACATAGTTTGAGGCATTATCAGTGATGACCTGCACAACATGCTGCTCCCCAACTTCCTGAATAACGTTATCCAAAAGCTCAAATAGAAGGATTGCATCCTTTACCTTATCAGATGCATCAACTGATTTCAAAAACATGGTTCCTTGAGGGCAAGAAACAAGGAAATTAATGATAGTGCGGTTCTTTCCATTGGTCCATCCATCTGACATAATGGAACAACCTGTTTTGAGCCATGACTCTTTAAACTCAACCAAATACTCATCAATGGAAGATATCTCTTTTTGCAAAAGAGCTCCCCTCAAGTCATGCATACTAGGCCCTTTGAAGCCCTTTCCTGCAGCTATAACAGAGTCCCACATAGCTTGGTAATAAGGTGAGAGAGCAGCATTAAATGGGATATCTGAATCATACCACCATCTAGCAATGTATTGGTGAGAAGTTTCTTTGCATTGTTTTTTCCAATGTTGATCCAAAGTGGGTTGAGAACTTGGCTGGGAGGAAGTGGGATTAGATTTAGAAGAGGCAATGTTGGCAGAAGATGAGAAATAACTTTGGATGTTTGTTCTCTTTGTTCCTTTTGATGGTTGGCTAACTCCAACAGAAGGATGAACATAGTGAAAGGGGTCATTGGTGGAAGGGATAGAAGTGGAGTCTTGAATCTCATAATCATCATACCCACTCTCTTTCGTGGCTTCTATTAATTCCCTCTTCCTTGAAATTTCATCTTGGATGGCCTTCTCCCTAGCCTTATCCTCATAAAATTTTTCAAGTTTGGCAATGTATTCTGCCCTAATAGGACCTAACAGTGCATTTGGTGCATCACATGGCTTTACTTGGCCTATTACCCTAGCCAAGTGTTGTTTCAACCTAAGAATACCCCCACCTCCAATAGATTTATGGCATAATTTGCATATCATTTTTCCATCAATTACATCACAATGAACCCATGCACTGTCCTTTCCTTTTGGAGCCATGTTTGCTTGAAATAATAACAATTTGCAAAGAAATCTGCCATTTAAAAAAAAATTGCAGCTAAGCAAAATGGAAAACCAAAGATAAATGTAGGAAAACAAATGCACATGCAAGGCTCAAGCTACAAAATTTGATAGCATAGAGCTAGAGAGTTTATAGCATACATGATAGATCATAGAAGTGAGAAGTTTATAAGTATAACACATTAAAAAAAAATTCATGGACAGCAGACTCAAATGAGGAATTATCAAGTGCAAATCCTTACCTGGAAATGCAAACTAGCTCCCTTAGCCTCCTCTTGAAGATGGAAACTCCACTGACAGCTACACACTATCTCCAAAATAGCTCCAACTCCAACTCCAAGATGACTACTTCAGCAAAAACTCCACACTCTCCAAGCTCACAAACAAACTCACAAACACTCACAAACACTCCAAATCAGTTGTGTGAGACAAATGAGAGTGAGAGGGGTCTCTTATAGATTGGAGAGGGTGTTTTTGGAGGGAAAGTACCTTTACCTCCCCCCCAAAACCCCTAAACCACAAAACAACAGCGCTTTTTTTCATGATTCGGTGGGCTTGCCATAAACCGGCCGGTTTAGGACGGAACCGGCCAGTTTGCTACAAACCAGCCGGTTCCGTCCTAAACCGGCTGGTTTTTACCGGTTAGGGCCAAAATTCGGGCAAACGAGGGAGCTGACCGGGTTTTTAGGCCGGTTCCTACCGGCAGGCTAGCTAACCGACCGGTTTGACCGGTTACCGGTTTTTCTGAGCGGTTTTTAAAACTATGGTTTCAGCTTCATGCTCTTGCCTAGTTCTTTTCTCATTAGTGAAGGAAGTGATGTCGCTTCCGTTGGGAAGGGTGGTGCCCCCAGTAACGCGGTTCATCCCTAGGCTATTGGTTTTCTAAATTGGTAACGTTCCTAATATAAGGGTGTTTTTTGAGTGGTTTTCAAATGTGATTCATGTTGGAATTGGCCCTTTGGAGCTTCTGGCCATTTTGTGTATTGGTGTTATGTGGTTACGTGCCTTTAGGTGGTTGGAGTGGATCGTGTAGGCAACATTTCTCATAGGAGGGGTGGCGTTTTGTAGATGGCTTTGATCTTTTGGCTTATGTGCCCATAATTGGGTTGTTTGGATTCTCTGTGTTAGGTTTTATGTGTCTTTCGGGGGGAAGTGAGCAAGAATATAGTTGGTAGAAGTGATGTTTCACTACTAACATTGTTGGAGGAGAGGTCCTCAGAGTGTGGTCGGAAATTTTGTGCTTCTTCCAACCCTCCTGCGTTCAAATTATTTAAATTTCAGACCCTCTTTGTGTTCGATCCTAGGGTGGCATGAATGGTGGGGTGGTGGATCTCCTGAGTCTATGCGGTATTGTGTGGTTTTGGTTGTTGCAAGTCTACAACCCTATTTTGGAGGCTGTTGGTTTCTGCACTAGGTGTCATGTTCGGGCATGCCTAGAGGGTCTTCTGCATTACATGTGAAATGTTTAGTCCAACATTCATGCATCCAACCCCGAGAAGAGGGCGATCCTCCCTCCCTTTAAAGCCTTGCTTGACAGGATGCAGGGGTTGAGCTTCTCAATTGCAAAACTCATAGCATGGGATGGAGGTGTCTATGGCTCGTTAGGGTGGAAAGTTGACGGGAAGGTCCTGGAGGATGGTGGTTGGTGTGCGGGGTGGTTGAAGGTGTGGTGGCTCGTAGAAGGGCTGCGGGGGTTGATCATTGTGAACACTGGTGAGGGGTGGGGCTTAGTGGCACGGCGGCTCGGGACGACGAGGGGTGCAGAGTCTTCGGTTCCCGATTCGAGGGTCATTCAACATTGTTTCCTGAAAAATTGTAGAGACTTGATTCAATCCTTCTTGGAGTGATTGGAAACTTCTAAAAGGATCCGATGGGAGGAACATGCGGAACTGGGAGCTACCTTGAATAAATTGCACTAATTTTAGTGCACGGGGGCTTCACTCAATGAACCTCTGACATAGCACGTGTGTTCGTGGCATACTGAACAATAACCTTAATTTGACTACATATTGGAAAATACCTCTACAAATCAAATTATTTAACCCCCTACCAATATGAACCTAATACACCTTCCCAGTTTAAAACACCCCTACTTTCACTAGATATTGTAGGTATCCATTTTTACATTAATATTTTTTATACCCCTATATATTGTTTCATTAACTTTGAGCTCCATTTTTTATACCTACCAATATAAAAATTGTTTACCCCTTATTATATGCTCAATATATAATGTCATTTTTTCCTTAATATTATCCCCCAATATGAATGCATGTGGTATGGTATTTCTCCCCTAGTGAAGCCCCCATGTTTTAGTGCCACGCCTAGGAGCGTATTATGGTGGTATGGTGAGGGCTAAACTTGTTAATGGAGAAAGTAGAGAAGTTGGAGTCTTGGATGACTCATTTCAAGGAGCATGTCTAATGCTATTTTCGACCTCTGCTTCCTCCTAGTACAACCCCAGACAACCCAACCTCCATAACATTGAATGACTAGCATGACTACAGGTGTTTTCTATGTTTTACTTATCTTCTGGTACCTTTTTCTTCTCAGTTTTAGACGATGTCCTTAGTTTCCTTTTTGTACTTTTGTCATATGTCGTATGTGGTGGTCAAAAAACTTGGTCGAGGTGAGACCACCTAAATTTGTTGTTATTCTCGATGTACATATTTTTGAAGAATGAATAGAATTTCAACTTACAAAAAAATAAAAATATTAACAATAATAATACTAATATTATTAATAAAAATTATAAATAAACAATTATTTATATTAATATTAATTATATAAATAATAAAATTATAAAAAAATATATTAATAGTAAATAATAATTATACTAGTTAAATAAACCTACGATTTATTTATGTATAACTTAAGGATTAATATTATAAATCCCATGAATAATATTATACCCTAAGATTATGAAGCATTTGATTAATAAATGCAAGGGAACAATATTATCACAGATTTCCATATTGAGATATTCTTTGTCGCTTAGTGATGTAGGACCATATTAAACCATGATGATAGAGGCAAGTGATCTATACTAAACTATATGTTGAATATTATAAAATGCAAGAATAATATTACACCCTTGGAATCTGAAGCACTAGACCATTAATCCTAAGGCAATAATAAACCCAAGCGATCAATAGTAAAACACCAAGGGATAACAAACCCAAAGGAACATTTGTGCAGATTGCAGTTATATTTATGTGGGAAATATTTAGACTAAACAAAATTCCAAATGTTATGATATTTGACAGAGATGTGAAATTCACATCAAGATTTTGGAAAAATCTCTTTACGGGCCTGGGTACTCAAGTTCAGTTTAGCATTGCATATCACCCATAGACCGATGTTCAAATGGAGTGAG